>CM022299.1:417096314-417408814 GCA_011799875.1 Thinopyrum elongatum
CGATACAGCAAGATCGTGCCATATCAAGAACACGAGAGAGAGAGAGAGAGATTAAACACATAGCTACTGGTACAAACCCTCAGCCCCGAGGGTGGACTACTCCCTCCTCATGATGGTGGCCGCCGGGATGATGAAGATGGCCACCGGTGATGATTTCCCCCTCCGGCAGGGTGCCGGAACGGGGTCTAGATTGGTTTGTCGTGGCTACAGAGGCTTGCGGCGATGGAACTTCTGATCTAGGGTTATTTTTTATGGTTTCTCTATTTATAGGATTTTTTAGCATTGGAATCACGCGAAGATGGGCCTCGAGGTGGGTACAACCCACCTGGGCGCGCTTGGGCCTCCTGGCGCGCCCAGGTATCTTGTGCTCACCTCCTTCACCTTCAGGTCCTCCCACGAAGCTTCTAGTGCCTCTTTTGTTCCAAAAAAAATCGTCAAAAAGTTTCATTGCATTTGGAGAATTTTTTTTCTACACAAAAAACAACACCACAGTAGTTCTACTGAAAACAGCGTCAGTCTGAGTTAGTTTCATCCAAATCATACCAAAACCATATAAAATTGTTGTAAACATGGCATGAATACTTCATAAATTATAGATACATTGGAGACGTATCAAGTATTTATAGCCTTCACCCAAAATCCAACCGTTACACACTTTTGACTCAACTCGGTGACACCGGAGCAAAATCTCGGTGAGACCAACGTGTGTAAAAGATATGAACGTTGGGCTTTTCGGTGGGACCGAAGTGGAAATCTCGGATAGACTGATATGTTATAACCTAGGCAGAACTTCGTTTTGGTAGTTCCGGTCAGTTCAACCCGGTAATTCCAAAATAAACCAATTGGCTTACAAAAACTTGGTCACTGCAACTCGGTGAAACTGATCGCTATCTCGGTGAGACAAAAATTCTAGGGTTTGGCTTTAGCAGTGTATATGATCAACTTGGTGAGTCCGGGAAAGATGTTTTCAGTGGGACCAAGATGAAACTTTAGGTTTTGGACATGTGAGAATTGGAGAAGGTGCTTGAGATCAAAACCTCATCACCTTTAGATAGTATTGGCTTTCCTATGGACTCGATGTGATCTTGTATCACTTAACCAAAAATATAGAGTCTTGAAGCTTTGCCAATCCATGTCCTTACCATTTTGAGGGGTCCACATTCTCATGTCCTTGCCATGCCAATCATTTATCTTTTCTAAAATCTATTTTCAATAAGCATTAAATCAATGATATATATGTTGTTATGAATTACCAAAACCACCCGGGGATTAGTTGCACTTTCACTCTACTACCGCCCTACTACCACTTAAACCTCTGGGCTACACAGAAGATAGTAGTAGTAGGGTAGTACTAGCGCCACAGTACCGCGGGAGCGGTACTACCGCTCTACTACCACCCAACTAGCGCTGGAATGAAAAAGACCCCAGTAGCCCAAAGATAAGCAGTAATCCCCGCGACACTAGACCGCGGAAGTACCGCACAAGCAGTACTACCGCTACTAGGGCGGGGTACTATCGCTTAGAAGCTTCGAAAACTCTTAAGCCAGAGAACAGTGGAAACTCCAACGTTGCGAGAAAGGTGTGAGGGTGCATATGGGTATGTGTACATGTTGATTCCACCCAAAACTTTTCAAAGCAGGCCCCCTCTTAATAGTACAAATTTCCTATGACTCAAATCCACCGAAAAAGAACCGCCAGAAAATAACCGTCTTGACTCTTTATCACCGAGGGGAATAAATCGTCTTGTGCCATATGATAGTATATCTAAATGCTCAATGCAAACGATTAGTCCGCAAATTGCATTGTCATCAATCACCAAAACCACTGAGGGAGAAATATGACCTAATAGCTTGCCAAGTGTAGAATAATTAAGGTTGGAATAGGGATAAATACTCTTGAATCTTGCATAAAAGTAAAGACTAAAAAGTAAAAGATAAGTCATTCGTAGAGGGAAGCAGAGGTTGCCATGCGCTTTTGAATTTGATGTGCAAGCTCTTAATGCAAAGGAATGTCACTTTATATTTACCTTATGATAGCAACCTTTATTAAGCATTTTGTCACTTTTATTGCGTTACCATCACAAGTTCGTACAAAGCTTTTTTACCCTTACAATAAAAGATCATACATATTTAGGAGCAATATTTTTATTGCTTTGCATCGATGACAACTTACTTGAAGAATCTTATTCAACCCGTAGGTAGATATATATGGTGGACTCTTATGACAAGCAACTGGGTTTAAGGGTATTTGATGCACAAATAGCATCTCTACTTAGTAAAGAATTTTGGCTAGCAAAAGATTATAAGCAAGCACCACATGTTAGAGGATCCATGACAATATAACTTCTGTGTGAATATAAGCAAACATAACCCATTACATTGTCTTCCTTGTCCAACATCAATTACTTGATTGGAAATAATTAATGGGGGCTCACAATCATAAAAGATGTCCAAGATAGTATATTTATATGTGAAATATCCCTTCCTTTATTATCCTTTCTATTGGAAATATGCCCTAGAGGCAATAATAAAGTGGTTATTATTATATTTCCTTGTTCATAATAATTGTTTATTATCCATGCTATAATTGTATCGACCGGAAACTGAAATGCATGTGTGGATACATAGATAACAACATGTCCCTAGTAAGCCTCTACCGGACTTGCTCGTTGATCAAAGATGGCTATGGTTTCCTAGTCATAGACATGAGTTATCATTTGATAATGGGATCACATCATTAGGAGAATGATGTGATGGACAAGACCCAAACTATGAACATAGCATATGATCGTATCAAGTTTATTGCTATCGTTTTCTGCATGTCAAGTATATGTTCCTATGACCATGAGATCATGCAACTCACTGACATCGGAGGAGTACCTTCTGTGTACCAAACATCGCAACATAACTGGGTGACTATCGTTTTCTCACCTGTAGCGATGCTTAAGTCCGTCAGAATCATGTTGGCAATAGCTGCATTTTTCGATTATGAAATCTGGCAGACGGATGTCAAAATAGCGTTCCTTAATGTTTTCATTAAGGAAGAGTTGTATGTGATGCAACCGGAAGGTTTTGTCGATCCAGGGAATGCTGAAAAATTGTGCAAACTCTGGCGATCCATTTATGGACGGGTTTAAGCATCTCGGAGTTGGAATCTTCGCTTTGATGAGGTGATCAAAACGTTTGGGTTTATACAAGTTTTTGGAGAATCTTGTATTTACAAGAAAGTGAGTGGGAGCTCTATAGCGTTTCTAATATTATATGTGGATGACATATTGCTGATTGGAAACAATACAGATCTTTTGGAAAACGTGAAGGAATATTTGAACAAGAGTTTTTCAATGAAGGACCTAGGAGAAGCTGCTTTCATATTAGGCATCAAGATTTATAAAGATAGGTCGAGACGCTTAATATGACTTTCACAAAGCACATACCTTGATAAGATTTTGAAGAAGTTCAAAATGGATCAGTCCAAGAAGGGGTTCTTAACTGTTTTGCAAGGTGTGAAGTTGAGTAAGACTCAATTCCCAGCGACTACAGAGGGTAGAGAAAAGATGAGTGTCATCCCCTATGCTTCTGCCATAGGCTCTATCATGTATGCGATGTTGTGCACAAGAACGGATGCCAGCCTTGCCATAAGTATAGTCGGAAGGTTTCAAAGTAATCCAGGAATGGATCAGTGGACAGCGGTGAAGAATATCCTTAAGTACCTGAAAAGGACTAAGGAAATGTTTCTCATTTATGGAGGTGATCAAGAGCTCGTCGTAAAGGGTTACGTCGATGCAAGCTTTGACACCGATCTGGATGACTCTAAGTCTCAAACCGGATACGTATATATTCTAAATGCGGGAGCGGTAAGCTGGTGCAGTTCCAAGCAAAGCGTGGTAGCTGATTCTACATGCGAAGTGGAGTACATAGCTGCCTCGGAGGCAGCGAAGGAAGGTGTCTGGATGAAGCAGTTCATGACAGATCTTGGAGTTGTGCCCAGTGTACTGAACCCAATGACTCTGTTCTGTGACAACACTGGTGCCATTGCTCTAGCCAAGGAACCAAGATTTCACAAGAGGACCAGACACATAAAGCGACGCTTCAACTCCATCCGTGATGCTGTCAAGCAGGAGGACATCAACATTTGCAAAGTACATATGGATCTGAATGTTGCCGATCCGTTGACAAACCTCTTCCACGGGCAAAACATGATCAACACCAGAACTCTATGGGTGTTAGATTCATTACCATGTAATACTAGATTATTGACTCTAGTGCAAGTGGGACTGTTGGAAATATGCCCTAGAGGCAATAATAAAGTGGTTATTATTATATTTCCTTGTTCATAATAATTTTTTATTATCCATGCTATAATTGTATTGACTGGAAACTCAAATGCATGTGTGGATACATAGACAACAACATGTCCCTAGTAAGCCTCTACCGGACTAGCTCGTTGATCAAAGATGGCTATGGTTTCCTAGTCATAGACATGAGTTGTCATTTGATAATGGGATCACATCAAAAAATTAGTATAACTTCCTCTTTGGAATAGAAATTGGCTATTTCTACATAGGGAAAGTCGTGTGCAATGAAAGATGCAAGCACGATTTGGGGAGGGATTTTTTCGCATTATTCGAGGAACCCTAGATGCTGTCGCAGTAAAGAATCGTCTTCATAATTGGAAAAACGGGCGCCATGAAAGTACATGCCACTCAACCAAAGAAATATAATGGAAAGTTGCCCGAAATGAGCACTAAAGACTTTTCGAGAAATCTCCTCCAAATCACCAGTAAAAAAAGAAAAATTTCGAAAAATTCCTTTTTTTTAATTATGTGATAATTATGAGAACCAATCCTACTACTTCTCGTCCCGGGGTTTCCACAATTGATGAAAAAAGTACAGGTCGTATCGATCAAATTATTGGACCCGTGCCCTTCCTCGTCTCTGGGTGCCTAGGTATCCACCGCAAGCCTTTCCTCTTTTGAACCTAAACATAATTACCCTAATATAGCTGGTCACCAAAGCACGAAAGCCAGTTAGAAAACGGATTCCTATTTGAAGAGTGCCTAACCGCATGGATAAGCTCACATTAACCCGTCAATTTTGGATCCAATTCGGGATTTTTCTTGGGAAGTTTCGGGCATTGAATCTTTGGGGTTCCAGAATCCGCCTATTTTACTAGTCTTCGGAAACGGAAAACCCTGAACCAAGAAGAGTTGGATATGTTATGTAGGGTATGTTTTTTTTTACCAATATAAACATCAACAACTTCAAATTGGACTCGTTTCCCCTCAACAAATAAAGGCTTGGGCTAACAAAAACCTACCTAATGGAGAAGTCGTTGGCGAAGTCACAAGGAGCAGTTTTTTGGAATTGTCAATATACTCGAAAAGTATAACTAGATCCAAAGCAAAGAGTTTTTCCAACTTTTCTGTTATGTTTTGGATTTTTTTTAGTTCCCGTTCGCTCGTGGCGGGGGAGTAAGTCAAAATAGAAAAAACTCACATTGGGTTTAGGGATAATCAGGCTCGAACTGATGACTTCCACCACGTCAAGGAGACAGAATTTAGAACTTGCTATCCTCTTGCCTAATAGGCAAAGATTGACCTCTGTAGAAAGACTGAATCGAAATAGTCTTTTATTTTCTTTTTGAAAAAAAAATGGATTTCATTGAAGTAATAAAACTATTCCAATTCGAATAGTAGTTGAGAAAGAATCGCAATAAATGCAAATACCATAATCTACAATGTAGCGGGTATAGTTTAGTGGTAAAAGTGTGATTCGTTCTATTAATAACTCAAAAGGCACTTTTTTTTTAAGAAGAAATGGAAATGCTACCTTATCAATTTCTGGCAATATTATTTCCGTTTTTGGACTCAGCCGAGATTCGATAGAAAAGAGGGAATAGTGTGCATTTTTCGTTGGGGATTCCCTGGAATAAAACGTCGCGGGATAAAAAGAAGGGAAAATTCAAATAGTTAATTAAGTTCAGAATGGTATTCCATAAAGGAAAGGAATTCCAATCAAAACAAAAAATACTGAGCCCCATCGTCTCACTGGCCGACCTTGACCCCTGTTATTTTTGGGTCATATCTAGTATTCAGAGTTTGCCTCGATTTGGTACCGCTCGCGCAGCCCGCACCGAAATAGTGGCCAGAAAAGCAAATCTTGATCGAACCTATATTTGCCCAATGGATACAATCTGATTCCTATTTTGGCATTTTCGATTTCAGGGCTTTTAGCCCCGGTTAGTGAAGGACCAGAGAAGCTTTCTAGTTATGAATCGGGTATAGAACCCATGGGAGGGGTGGTTCTTTTTTTCTGGGTAAAGAGGAACTTGTCATTTTGAATTCTTGGGTTCAGGAATTCTTCTATAATTTAAATGACTCAATAAAAGCTTTTTTTATTCTTTTAGTTACTGATTTTTTTGTTGGATTTCACTCCACTCGTGGTTGGGAAAATTGATAAATCATTTAATATAATTGCTATGCTTAGTGTGTGACTCGTTATTTTTTTATTTTTTATTTTTTAAGAAAAAAACTTAGTAATTATAGAAAATTAACTAATAACCAACCTATTGCTTCGTATTGTCTAGATCCTAACTAAGAAACAGTCACTATATGAATAAATACCTCTATCATAAATGAGTAGCTTCGATTCAAGCAGTTTATGTACCTGCAGACGATTTGACCGACCCTGCCCCTGCCACAACATTTGCACATTTGGATGCTACTACCGTACTATGTCCAACCCCAAATCAAGGATTTATCGCTCTTGATCGGAGTCATAAACTAAAACTACCTTTTTATCCTTTTTATCAAGGTTATAGAAGAGAATGATGTGATGGACAAGACCCAAACTATGAACGTAGCATATGATCGTATCAAGTTTATTGCTATCGTTTTCTGCATGTCAAGTATATGTTCCTATGACCATGAGATCATGCAACTCACTGACATCGGAGGAGTACCTTGTGTGTACCAAACATTGCAACGTAATTGGGTGACTATAAAGGTGCTCTACAGATATCTCTGAGGGTGTCTATAGAGTTGGCATGGATCAAGACTGGGATTTGTCACTCCATATGATGGAGAGGTATCTCAGGGCCCACTCGGTAATACAACATCACAGTAAGCTTGCAAGAAATGTGACTAAAGAGTTAGTCACGAGATCTTGTATTACAGAACGAGTAAAGAGACTTGCCGGTAACGAGATTGAACTGGGTATGGAGATACTGACGATCGAATCTCGGGCAACAAAGGGAACTGCATACGGGATTAGGTGAATCCTTGGCATCGAGGTTCGACCTATAAGATCTTCCTAGAATATGTGGGAACCAATATGGACATCCAGGTCCCGCTATTGGTTATTGACCGTAGAGGTGTCTCGTTCATGTCTGCATAGTTCTCGAACCCGCAGGGTCTACACACTTAACGTTTGGTGATGATATAAGTATATTTGAGTTGTTTTGGTGGTAACCGAAGGTTGTCCGGAGTCCCGGATGAAATCCCGGACATGATGAGGAACTCTGGAATGGTCCGGAGGTGAAGATCAATATATAGGACGAAGGGAATCGGAGTCCGGAAGTGTTCCGGGGGTACCGGGTTATGACCAGGAGAATCGAAAGGGGTTTCGGGGGCCCCGGCAAGTGTTGGGGGGCCTCATGGGCCAAGGGAGGGAGGCACACCAGCCCACTAAGGGGCTTTGCGCCCCCTCATCGAATCTCATGATCACTAGAGGGTTGGTGCACCCCCTTAGGGCTGCCTCCCCCTTGCTTTGGGGGTAAGGCACCTAAGGGGGGCCAACCAAAACCAATCTAGGGTTGCCCTTGTGGCCGCTAGCCCCCCTAGGGAAACCCTAGGGTGCCTCCTCCTCCCCCTTCCTCCTATATATAGAGGGGTAGAGGAAGGGCAGCCGCACCCATCTATGCCACGGTGCTGCCCTCCCTATCCCTCGTAGCCCACTTCCTCTCCGTAGTGCTTAGCGAAGCTCTGCTGAGATTCCACCACCACCGCTGCCACCACATCGTCGTGCTGCCGGAGGACTCAAGCTACTACATCACCATCGCTCGCTGGATCAAGGAGGTGAAGGCGTCATCAATCTATACATGTGTTGAACGCGGAGGTGCCGTCCATTCGGCACTTGGACCGGGAGTTCGCCGGACGGATCATGATTGGATCGCGAAGACGTTTGACTACATCAACCGCGTTTCTTAACGCTTCCGCTTAGTGATCTACAAGGGTATGTAGATGCAATCTCTCCTCTCATAGATGTTCATCTCCTAGATTGATCTTGGTGAGCGTAGGAATTTTTTTGTCTCCCTTGCAACGTTCCCCATCAGTGGCATCATGAGCTAGGTCTATGCGTAGATGACATCACGAGTAGAACACAAAGGAGTTTGTGGGCGTTGATATTCAGATTGCTTCCTTCCTTGGTCTTTTCTTGATTCGGTGGTATTGTGGGATGAAGCAGCCCAGACCAACTTTACATGTCCATGTATATGAGACCGGTTCCATCGGCTGACATGTGACTTTGTTGCATGAAGATGGCTGGCGGGTGTCTGTCTCTCCCACCTTAGTTGAATTGGATTCGACAAAGGCGGTCCTTGTAGAAGGTTAAATAGCAACTTGCATATCACTGTTGTGGCTTTGCGTAGGTAAGAATCGTTCTTGCTAGATACCCTTAACAGCCACGTAAAATATGCAACAACAATTAGAGGACGTCTAACTTGTTTTTGCAGGGTATGTTGTGATATGATATGGCCAAGGACATGATGTGATATATTTGATGTATGAGATGATCATCTTTTGTAATAGTTTATCATGACTTGCATGTCGATGAATACGGCAACCGGCAGGAGCCATAGGGTTGTCTTTAATTATTGTATGACCTGCGTGTCAATCATTAAATGCTATGTAATGCTTTACTTTATCGCTAAGCGGTAGCAATAGTAGTAGAAGCATGGTTGGCGTGACAACTCCGATGGCGACACGATGATGGAGATCATGGTGTCATGTCGGTGACGATGGAGATCATGCCGGTGCTTTGGAGATGGAGATCAAAAGCACAAGTTGATGGCCATATCATGTCACTTATGATTTCCATGTGATGTTAATCCTTTTATGCATCTTATTTTGCTTCGGACGACGGTAGCATTATAAGGTGATCCCTCACTAAAATTTCAAGATAAAATTGTGTTTTCCCCAAGTGTGTACCATTGCGAAAGTTCGTCGTTTCGAAGCACCACGTGATGATCGGGTGTGATAGACTCTACGTTCGCATACAACGGGTGCAAGCCAGTTTTGCACATGCGGAACACTTGGGTTAAACTTGACGAGCCTAGCATGTACAGACATGGCCTCGGAACACAAGAGACCGAAAGGTCGAACATGAGTCATATAGTAGATATGATCAACATGGAGATGTTCACCATTGAAACCACCTCATCTCACGTGATGATCGTACTTGGGTTGGTGAATTTGGATCATGTTACACTCGAACAATGCTACTTCTTGAGCTTGCGTTGATTTTTTCCTTGAAGAGGAAAGGGTGATGCAGCAAAGTAGAGATAAGTATTTCCCTCAGTTAAGAACCAAGGTATCAATCCAGTAGGAGGCACAAGAAAGTCTCCAATCTATGCACCTACACAAATTAACAAACACGTGCACTCAACGCAAAAAAGGGGTTGTCAATCCCTTCACGGTTTCGAACAAGAGTGAAATCTAATAGAGATATGTATAAAAGATAAGTAAAAGAGCAGACTAAAGTAAATACAAATAAATTGCAGCAAGGTATTTTTGGGTTTTTTGGTCTATAGATCTGAAAATATATGATGGAAAATAGACTCGGGGGCCATAGGTTTCACTAGAGGCTTCTCTCTTGAAGATAGCATATGGTGGGTAAACAAATTACTGTTGAGCAATTGATAGAAAAGCACAAAGTTATGATGATATCCAAGGCAATGATTATGAATATAGGCATCACGTCCGTGATAAGTAGACCGAAACGATTCTGCGTCTACTACTATTACTCCACACATCGACCGACTCCTGCCTGCATCTAGAGTATTAAGTTCATAAGAACAGAGCAATGCTTTAAGTAAGATGACATGACGTAGAGGGATAAACTCAAGGAATATGACATAAACCCCATCATTTTATCCTTGATGGCAACAATACAATATGTGCCTCGCTACCCCTTCTGTCACTGGGTGAGGACACCGCAAGATTGAACCCAAAACTAAGCACCTCTCCCATTGCAAGAAAAACCAATCTAGTTGGCCAAACCAAACTGATAGTTCGAAGAGAAATACAAAGATATCTTAATCATGCATAAAAGAGTTCAGAGAAGACTCAAATAATATTCATAGATAATCTGATCATAAATCCACAATTCATCAGATCTCAACAAACACACCGCAAAAAAGTATTACATCGAATAGATCTCCAAGAACATCGAGGAGAACATTGTATTGAAGATCAAAGAGAGAGAAGAAGCCATTTAGCTACTAGCTATGGACCCGTAGGTCTATGGTAAACTACTCACACATCATCGGAAGGGCAGCAAGGTTCATGTAGAGGCCCTCCGTGATCGAATCCCCCTCCGGCAGATCACCGGAAAAGGCCCCAAGATGAGTTCTCATGGGAAAAGAGGCTTGCGGTGGCGGAAAAGTATTTTGGTGGACGCTTCTGGTGTTGGGGGAATATTTTGGAATTTATAGTGCAAAGATTAGGGTTGGGGGACTCCCAAGGAGTCCACAAGCCAGGGGGCGCCCCCCCTATGGTGCGCCCTATGGGCTTGTGGGCTCCTCGTGAGTCTTCTGACCCCCTCCCCAAGTCCTCTGGGTGTCTTCTGGTCCAAGAAAAATCATTGCGAAAGTTTTATTCCATTTGGACTCCATTTGGTATTCCTTTTCTGTAAAACTCAAAAGCAAGGAAAAAACAGAAACTGGCACTGGGCTCTAGGTTAATAGGTTAGTCCCAAAAATAATATAAAATAGCATATTAATGCATATAAAACATCCAAAACAGATAATATAATAGCATGGATCAATAAAAAATTATAGATACATTGGAGACGTATCAAGCATCCCCAAGCTTAATTCCTGCTCGTCCTCGAGTAGGTAAATGATAAAAACAAATTTTTGATGAGGAATGCTACCTAACATATTTATCAATGTAATCTTCTTTATTGTGGCATGAATATTCAGATCCATCAGATTCAAAACAAAAGTTTAATATTGACCTAAAACAATAATACTTCAAGCATACTAATAAAGCAATAGTGTCTTCTCAAAATAACATGGCCAAAGAAAGTTCTCCCTACAAAATCATATTGTATGGCTATGCTCCATCTTCATCATACACACAAAGTATTTCATCATGCACAACCCCGATGACAAGCCAAGCAATTGTTTCATACTTTTGGTGTTCTTAAACCTTTTCAACTTTCACGCAATACATGAGCGTGAGCCATGGACATAGCACTATAGGCGGAATAGAATATGGTGGTTGTGGAGAAGACAAAAAGAAGGAGAAAGTCTCACATCAACTAGGCAAACTAATGGGCTATGGAGATGCCCATCAATTGATATCGATGCAAGTGAGTAGGGATTGCCATGCAATGGATGCACTAGAGCTATAAGTGTATGAAAGCTCAAAAAGAAACTAAGTGGGTGTGCATCCAACTTGCTTGCTCAAGAAGACCTAGGGCAATTTGAGGAATCCCATCATTGGAATATACAAGCCAAGTTCTATAATGAAAAATTCCCACTAGTATATGAAAGTGACAAAATAGGAGACTCTCTATCATGAAGATCATGGTGCTACTTTGAAGCACAAGTGTGGAAAAAGGATAGTAACATTGTCCCTTCTCTCTTTTCTCTCATTTTTTTCTTTTCTCTTTTTTTCTTGTTTTTTTTCTTTTTATTTTGTTTGGGCTTCCTTGGCCTCTTTTATTTTTTGTAAAGTACGGAGACTCATCCCAACTTGTGAGGGAATCATAGCTTCCATCATCCTTTCCTCACATGGGACAATGCTCTAATAATGATGATCATCACACTTTTATTTACTTACAACTCAAGAATTACAACTCGATACTAGAACAAGATATGACTCTATATGAATGCCTCCGGCGATGTACCGAGATGTGCTATGATCAAGAGTGACATGTATAAAAAATATGAACGGTGGCCTTGCCACAAATACTATGCCAACTACATGATCATGCAAAGCAATATGACAATGATGGTGCGTGTCATAATAAAATGGAACGGTGGAAGTTGCATGGCAATATATCTCGGAATGGCTATGGAAATGCCATAATAGATCGGTATGGTGGTTGTTTTGAGGAAAGGTATATGGTGGGTTTAATGCACCGGCGAAAGTTGCGCGGTACTAGAGAGGCTAGCAATGGTGGAAGGGTGAGAATGCGTATAATCCATGGGCTCAACATTAGTCATAAAGAACTCATATACTTATTGCAAAAATTTATTAGTCATTGAAACAAAGTACTACACACATGCTCCTAGGGGGATAGATTGGTAGGAAAAGACCATCGCTCGTCCCCGACCGCCACTCATAAGGAAGACAATCAAAAAATAAATCATGCTCCGACTTCATCACATAACGGTTCACCATACGTGCATGCTACGGGAATCACAAACTTTAACACAAGTATTTCTACCAATCCAAAATTACTCACTAGCATGACTCTAATATCACCATCTTTATATCTCAAAACAAATGCAAGGAATCAAACTTCTCATCTTATTCAATGCTCTTTATATGAAAGTTTTTATTATATCCCTCTTGGATGCCCATCATATTAGGACTAAATTCATAACCTAAGCAAATTACCATGTTGTTTAAGACTCTAAAAATAATATAAGTGAAGCATGAGAGTTCAACAATTTCTATAAAATAAAGCCACCGCCATGCTCTAAAAAGATATAAGTGAAGCACTAGAGCAAAATTGCCTAGCTCAAAAGATATAAGTGAAGCACATAGAGTATTCTAATAAATCATGATTCATGCGCGTCCCTCTCAAAAGGTGTGTACAACAAGGATGATTGTGGCAAACTAAAAAGCAAAGACTCATATCATACAAGACGCTCAAAGCAAAACACATATCATGTGGTGAATAACAATATAGCCTCAAGTAAATTTACCGATGGATTGAAGACAAAAGAGGGGATGCCATCCGGGGCATTGTCGGCGTTCTGGGAACCAGGGTACCCAGACTTTCCTACCTACGGCCCATGGCGTGGCTCCATCGACGGCCTGGTACGGCCCATCTACAGCACCTTCAAGACAAGACCCTCGCAAGGGGCCAAGCCTCGCGAGGCGGGCGACGCCAAGACCTCCGGAGGGAGCGGCCTCCCTAGGCTGGCTCCCGAGGAGCGGAGATTTCTATGCAGGTACCCATCTCATGAGGTGGAGGTGACGCAAGCCATGACGACCAAGGCCAGGCGGGCGCCAGCGGGCGCAGAGCAGCAGGTTTCCTCTTTGCTGCCAAGGAGGTAAGTGCAGGCGCGGGGTCCCAAGGAATCACCCAAAGGTTTCCATTCCCGTGCAACGAGACCAAAACAGCCAGGACAGCAGGACGGATGTCATCGTCGAGCCCACAGCAACGTCACGACCAGAAGCTTTGCAGGCGAAGACCACCTTTCATCAGGATAAGATGTACTACTTGTCCCCCTTCAAATTGGGCCGTTGTGGAATCCCTTCCCACCTTCGTTTTCGGGGAAGAGGACCAAGGGCACTATAAATAGGTTAGCCACCACCATAGAGGGGGGATCGAACCCAGAACCACTCATCCTCACAAGAGCAAGCCTCGCGAGCTTGTTCATCCTCTGTACTAGTTCATCCTCAGCCCCCCATGAGGCAAATCAACCCCAAAGCAAGAGTAGGGTATTACACCGCAAGGTGGCCCGAACCTGGGTAAACTGTCTTGTCCTTCTTCTTCCCTGTTCTTTGAGCTAGGCTGTAGGGCAATGCGTTTGGTTGGTTGGATAGGTTGAGTTCTTCGCACATGCCCCAGAGTTTGAACCTCTTTTGGGTCTGCGGAGCCCTGAATCCGACATTTGGCGTGCCAGGTAGGGGTGTGTCGAAGTCTCTCTCCCACCGCTCGTTCCACCGCCGTTCCGCTATTTCGATGGTTGACGCTCGCCGTGTTCGCGCCGAGCACCGGGCCGCTCGTGTCGCCTAGACGGCACCCGCGGGCAACGGCGTCTCTCGCCGCTCCGCCTCCTCGGCGGCTAATGCCGCCACTGACCCTGCTGCCCCCGAGCAGCAGGACTCGTCGCTGCCGCCGTCCATGCAGCACGACGGCCGCACCGCCACTCCATCGCCTACTCCAGCCATGGTGTCGTCCTCCCATGGTCATCATGGGCCAGGGAACGCACAGCCTGCGCTGCTCATGGCACGCAAGCTTCTGCGCTACCGTCCGGCCAACGACCTCTATGACGATTGGCTGGCCCGCATCACCGAGCTCGTCAACGCCGCTGGCGAGGCCCCCGCACCGTCTCGTTCGCTTCGCCCTCCGCCGTCCCACGCGGGTGATGTGGCCCACGGTGCACCTCCTCCCCCTCCGCTGCACAGCGAGGGCCCCGAGCCGAGGCGTGAGGCTCCCCGGCGCGACCCGCCGGGCAGGGCGTTAGCGCGCGATGAAGAGAGCTGCCAGGTGGTGCAGCGGCCCCAAGGAGAGGTGCGTGCGCTTCCAACACCGCCATGTCAGGACCGCGCACCGCCAGAGGCGGCCGCGCGCGGGCATCAAGATCAGGCTCCACCCCGGCGGGTGGCCCCAGTGAATGCGGCAGGGTGCCGTGCTTTCACTCCAGAGCTGCGCCGCGTTGTCTGGCCCGGGAAGTTCAAGCCGGATCTGCCTCCACGCTATGACGGCACCCCCGACCCTGCTGAGTTCCTCCAGCTTTACGAGCTGAGCATCGAGGTGGCGAACGGCAACGAGAAGGTCATGGCAAACTAGTTCCCCATGGCCCTCTAGGACGGCGCGCGCTCCTGGCTCCTGAACCTTTCGGTGGGCTCGATCTCCTCCTGGGACGAGCTCCGCGAGTGCTTCATCGCCAACTTCCAGGGCACTCGCGACTGTGCTCCTAGGGCAGGTGACCTGCGACGCATCAAGCAGCAGCCAGGCAAAACCTTGCACAAGTACATACAGCGCTTCACCAACGTTCGCCTCAAGATCCCAAAGGTGTCTGACGAAGCCATCATCATGGCGTTCTCTGAGGGCGTTCGGGATGTCAAGATGAAGGAAGAGCTCGCCATGCATGAAGATTTGTGCTCGGCTCTGGAGATGTTTAACATGGCCACTAAGTGCGCGAGGGCAGAGGAAGGTCGCCTCTCCCTCCTGGAGCTTCCAGAGGTCGATCCTAAAGACAAGAAGGCCAAGGCTAAGGACGTGAAGCACAAGGGTCCTGCTGTGCTCGTGGCTGAACCTGAGATGAAGCGTGGCTGCGACCACCCCGAGTCATCCAAAGGCAGTCACCTGTTCTGCATCTTCCATAACGTCCACAGCCACAACACCAACGACTGCCAAGAGCTCAGGGCGATCCGCGACGGGCGCTTCGGCAGCCGTACCGAGCGCAGCGACCGTGGCTATGGCCTCGGAGGAGGCCACGGGAGTGGCCGCTGGGACAACTGCGACCCCCGCCAGGAATGGCGCGATCAGCCTCGTGAGGACCGCTGGCAGGACCAGCCTCGGGAGGACCGTCCTCAAGGCAATGCCGATCTCCCTCCGCTGCCGCTGCCGCCAAGAAGGAACGACGACCACCGCCAAGACGATGGGGCCGGGGGCTTCCGAGAGCCTCATGCCATTGCCTGCCTCCTGGGCGGCGCTCAGGCCCCCGCTTCTCATCGCATCTTCAAGCAGTTCGCTCGTGAGGTGAACGCGGCCCTCCCCAAGCTCGAGGCGTCGCGCCCCCTC
The DNA here is from genome assembly GCA_011799875.1 of Thinopyrum elongatum. Classification (NCBI taxonomy): domain Eukaryota; kingdom Viridiplantae; phylum Streptophyta; class Magnoliopsida; order Poales; family Poaceae; genus Thinopyrum; species Thinopyrum elongatum. Next base: position 417,112,247 of record CM022299.1, read on the forward strand.
AGGTGGTCCAAGTATGCCATCACCTTTGACTCTACAGACCAGCTCAAGTGCTCAGCCGCCACCGGCGCGCTCCCAATGCTCTGCTCGCCAACCATCAGCAATGTCCTCATCACCAAGACACTCATCGATGGCGGCGCGGGGCTCAACATTCTCTCCGTCAAGACGTTCGAGACGCTCTAGGTGCCGTACGACCAGATCCTCCCCACCAAGCCTTTCTCAGGAGTGACCGATGGCTCCACCACCCCCATAGGGTAGATTTGCCTCCCTGTCACCTTTGGTCAGAGAGACAACTACCACACCGAGCTCATCAACTTTGATGTTTCCCACATTCGCCTCCCATACAATGCCATCCTCGGGTATCCAGCCCTCGCCAAGTTCATGGCGGTGACTCACCATGGCTACAACGTCCTCAAGATGCCAGGAAGCGGTGGTATCATCACGGTCACCTGCAACGAGAAGGCAGCGGTGTGCTCCCTCGAGCGCGCCTACCAGGCTGCGGCAGTCGATCATTCTGACGACGAGGGTGCAGTTCGGCCTACTGAGGCCATCCCCAAGAAGAAGAAGCAGCTTCTTCCCAAAGGCCGCCAGGAGACTGATGCGTCTGACAATCGTGCCTCAGGCCCTACGCCCGATGCTGGGGTGCCTTTCCCCCTAACATAGGAAGGCGCGCCCGGCGCCCCTCTCTGGACGGGCTCGGGGGCTCTCCTCTGGAGGGCCTCTGACCTGACCAGCGTCACGAGGGAGGCGTTCGGGCACCATGTGGAGGCGTGCTTCAACGCGTGCCTCCGTGAGCAGGGCGCAAGGCGCGAGGCGCCAGGCGCTCAGGAGTTCATCACAAGGAAAATCGAGGAGCTCCTGGAGGTGCGACCCATGCGTGGCGAGCGTCGCCCTGCACCACCTGCCACAGCTGCCGCCCCCGACGAGGGTGGCGAGCTGCGCGTCTGCGTCAACATCCCAGGTCCCAACAGGGCCGCTTCTCAGGAACTCTACTGGCCATCCCACGTTGGACGGAGTGGGGGCTGCCCCCGCAGCTACATCCGCATGCCGTTCGGCCTGCTGAACATGGCTGCCTCGCACCAACGCTACATGCATGGCGTCTTGGCGGCTCATGAGGCCCGGCGTCAGGCGATCCTGACAGAGGAGGTGCCGGACCCCCACGAGCTCCCCGAGCCTCCCGAGCCTCATGAGTCAGCTCGCTCATGAGGACCGGCCTCTGTAGCACACATCTTCAGCTACTCCAATGCTTCTACAACGATGGTGCCAGGTGACTTTTTGGTTTGTTCAATTGAGGGCGCCCCTTGGGCTGCATTATCCTCAAGCTGCCAGGGCCTGCACCTGTAGCACGTATCATTTTGCACATGTATCATGACTGGCTTTGCCCTTCCATGAATTGCTTAATATTATCACCTGCATGTTCGGTGCTTCGCCACCATGAATGTTGTGCGCCCTCATGAGCCCGCCTGCGACCACCTCATGATTAAGGACTGGCATGGCGTCTGTGCTCGGGTCCGTCCCTGCACCGTCGATAAACCCAAGTGGCTGAGCTCTGTCTCGTGGGCTAGCTCCCGTGCACGTCACCTCCCATGGTCCTTGGTGCCTTGTTCTCGCATGAGCTAATCGAGAGCGGATGAGTTAGGGCGGGCGATCCGGTGCCTCGCCGCCGTGGGAGCCGCGCGCTGGTTGTCTTTCTTTAGGGTTGTTGCATGAGAAGACTGGGCACGGTGTCTGTGCTCGGGTCTGTCCCTGCAGCGTCGATAAACCCAACGGCTGAGCTCTGTCTGGCGGGCCGGTCCCATTCACATCACCTCCTGGGGTCGTTGGTGCTCGGCCTTCTCATGCGATGTCCTCCGGAGATTCACTCGGCGCAGGCCACCCCAACATCTCTCGCAATTTTTGCAGGCCCCCCGTAACAAAATTCAGGCGCAACCCGCCTGGAGGTAGGGCCCCGTGACTCCCGCGCTGACTCACGGGTGCCCATATACACCTCCTCCAGTCCGGCCGTGCAAGCCACGTGTTCGGATGGGGCTGTACACGCCCCGGAGTCTCCCCTCAGAGGGAACTCCCACCCACGCACCAGTGGAAGCCCCATGCTCCGCGCTGGCAGATGACACAGTCGAGGCGCGGCTATGCCCACACACCAGTGGAAGCCCCATGCTCCGCGCTGGCGGACGACACAGTTGAGGCGCGGCTATGCCCACGCTGAAGTGGAAGAACCATGCTCCGCGCTGGTGAATAAACAACTGAGGGCACCCTAGCGGCCGCAATAACCTCAGGAGAGCCAATAGGCTCGCTGTCTGGCCTCACCGCGCTGCTTTCCCTATGGAGAGTCACACGAGGGGGCTGGGCAGGGGGGCTATGCTCAGGCCTCGCCTGGCATACGCCACCTCACCAGGTCTCTCGCACCTGGTCTTCCCGCGTCCCTCCCAGGCAAAGGCTGGCAAGCGAAGGTATGATGGACTCCGGATTACCTTGTACCGCTGCTTGTTTTTCCTTCATGAGGGTCGTTCGCATGTCAAGGGGGACCCCTGAGCATCGCGACTCAGGGGCCTCACTAGTCACGTAGCCCCTCGCCCCTTGGTCTCGTCATGGTGATCCGGACGCCCCAACGGCGGACGAGGTATGCGCGGGGCTGGGCCCTGCCGATGCAGAACGCTGGCAAACGCGAAGGAAACCGAGCACGAAAGAGAAATTGCGGAGTCCTAGCAAATTATTACAAGGCATAATGTCACATAAGTTCAACAGAAGTTCTCATGCCTCCACGAGGTACGATGCATGTTGCAGGGTCAAACTAGGAGGAAGCGCCGCCGTCACCTTGGTTGCCATTGCCGCCCGCCTGGGGGAGCCCGTCGTTGATGACGCTGCCACCCTCTTCGCCACCGGCTTCTGTCGCTGTAGCTGCAGGGTCGGGGACACGGAGGAACTTCCCCAGTAGGGCCTCCACTTGCTTCCTCATGGCTTCCGCAGCAATGGTGCGGAACTCAGGAGCTACCGGTTCGATCAGCGCCCAGAGGTCGAAGTTTGGGTCCTGGAGGTGGAGGTGGCTGAAGACGTGCGTTGTGGCCGAGGTAAAGAGTGTGCGGCACTCTCCCTCCACCGCGGAATCCATCCTAGCGGCGACGCCCTCAAGCGCCTCCGCAAGCTTGGGGATAAGCCTAGCAGGGCCATCCTCCGGAGTCGCCAGTGGCTTCTTGTACCCTCCCCCGTAGAGGGAGCACAACGCCTCGCGAGACTTGAGCTCGAGGGAGACGAAGGCTTCATGTCCCACGGCCGCCGTCTTCTCGGCAGCGGCGAGGGCCTTCTCCTTGGTCTCCATCCTGGCTGTCGTCTCGGAGACGAGCTGGGCGTGTGACGCCCGGGCCTTGTCCACTCCTCTTTCATCTTGCCTAGGCGGTCCCGTTCCGTGGCTTGGTCCTCGGCCGCCTAGGCCAGCTTGGCGTCGCGGTCGGCGAGCATCGCCTCCCGGGCCTTTAGCCCCTCCTCCTGCTCTTGAAGCCTACGGGTGTGGGCAACCTGCTCCTCACGGAGGGCCTTCAGCGCAGTCTCCGCCTTGTCGCAGCGCTCCTTGACGGATGTCACTTTGGCCCGCACCGCATCAAGGGCCTTGGCGGCTTTGTTGGCCTCCCTCCTGCTCTCCGCGGCGACGGCCTCGGCCCGGCTCCAGGTCATCCTGGCGGACGCGTCGGCTTGGAGCCACACTGAGACTAGCCCAGCCGCTCCTTCGCCGTGCACCTGTCGGCGTCCTGGAGATCGGTCCGGAGCTGGTCAAGAGCGGAGAAAGCTTCTTCCAGGGCCTCGGGCCTGGCATGGGGGCTGCAACCCGCCAGTGCGAGAGCCTGGGATGAGGGCAGCACTGGCGCATGAACTGGCAACGCCGCAGCAGCAGGGGCGGTTTGGGGCTCTACAGCCTCCGAACCCCCCGCAGGAGCGATGGGGATAGGCGGCTCCGGAGCCTGCTGGCCCATGGAGACGGCCTCCTCCTGAGGCTCTGCCACCGCGCCTTGAGGGGCCCGCTCCGTCACGAGGGGGCGTGAAGCGATCTCCTCCACTTGCACCAGGGTCAATGTGGCCGCGGCCGATGGCGGTGCCCCCGAGGCCCGCCTCCTTCCTTCCTTTTCTTCACCATGGTCCCCACCCTAGTTGCCGGGAAGTGAGTGATGCGGGCACGACGCCAAGAATGATAATCAAAAAACAAGGTAAGATACTTACTCGTCAGCAGCAATGTACCCCCTTTTCCTAACCGAGGCCAGGGCGCCCCCAATCCTCCTGAGCGCGGGCTTTGCCGTGCCTTGGGAGTCGGTGGGGAGCGCGATGGCTGGTTTCGGTGTGACGTTGACGGACGACAAGATGGAGGAGACGCCTCGAGGAGGGGGTGCCACTTCGCCCTTCCTCGGAGTCGTTCGGCTTGGCCTCCGCAAAGGGGTGGCCCCGGACCGCGTGACGACCCCGGTGGAGCGCGGAGATCCCTTGACCAAGGGCTCGGCGGCGTCGTCGTCGTCGGAAAGGCCACGAAGAAGCTCGCTCTACATCGGGGGGGAGGTCTCCGCCACGTCATCCACGGTCACCTCCAAGTCCTCCTCCCCCTTCTCCTCAGCGTCGTCATCGGAAGATACCATCACCAGGGAGCTGGGGAGTTCCGGTGGCACGAGCCCCAGCTCATTGAAGACAGGCATGGCGGCGACCAGCTCCGCCCCGTCACCTCGAAGGTACAGCGGGATGTAGGCCGCCGGGAGGCTGCCCGGATCCTTCTCAAGCAAGGTATGCATTGCCCAGCTCCTCGCCAATCAAGCTCCCTGGGCGCAGCCAGATGTTGTCCTTCGCGCCCTTGAAGTCCCACATGGGGCGCGAGTGTGCCTGGAGCGGGGCCAAGCACTGCATCAGAAACTCCCTGACGGGCATGGCCCCTATCAGCACCCCGGCCTCCATGTCCACTGTTGTCTTCTTCAGGACTGGCGCCGCCCGGGGGTCGGTGAGCTTCTCATGACCCCACCAATTGAGCTTCTCCGGCAGCTCGGTCGGCAGTTCCAGCCGCGCATGGAGGCCCCCGGCGTCCATGAAGACCCACTTGCGCTGGAAGTTCTCCACCTTCTTCCCGGGCCGCATGAGCGCGTTGCCGGGGTTGACCGCGGTGAAGGAGACGTAGCCGGAACACTGGGCTGGGTTGTGCAGCCGAAGGTAAAAGAAGTGGCGAAGGAGCGCAACGGAAGGTATCACGCGCACAAACGCCTCGCAGTAAAAGGCGAAGATCGACAGGAGGAGAATGGAGTTGGGTTGAAGGTGCAAAGCCTGGATCTGGTAGTGGTCCAGGACGGCGATGAAGAACTTGGAGAAGGGCGGGATGAGCCCCGCAAAGATGTTGTGGAGGAAGAAGGGGTAGAATGTCCCAGCCAAGGCCCCTTGCTCGGCGGAGCCGGCCTGGAGCGTCGTTTCCTTCCCCTCATTGTCAACGCCCGCCGTCAGCGGGAGCGCGACAGCAAGGTGTCTTTCCTCGGTGATGGAGGACACGTCGAGAGCCGAAGCGAGAGGGGAGGAGGAGCTCATGGCCTGTGCGGCCGACTTCGCCTTCCCTGATGCCATTGGCTAAGAACTTGGGGAAAAGACGAAGCAAAGTGGGGGCATTCGACCGGATCTGGAGGTGTTCTCGGCAGGAGGAAAGGGTATCTGAGCAAGATGAAGGGAAGGCAATAAAGGCTCGGGGGTGAGCGCCAGCCTTTTTGTCAGCCTGGAGCAGTTGCTGAGGCAGCGTGGATATGTGGAGATGCCCACATCCCATCAAGCGCCACACATCGGCTCGGTCCGCAGGCGATTCGGGCTCGCGGCGCTTCGCCTCGAAGCCAAGTCTGAGCGCGCCTTGGGCTTGGGGGCTACTGTCGGTGTTCTGGGAACCAGGGTACCCAGACTTGCCTGCCTACGGCCCACGGTGTGGCTCCATCGACGGCCTGGTATGGCCCATCTACAGCACCTTCAAGAAAAGACCCTCGCGTGGGGCCAAGCCTCGTGTGGCGGGCGACGTCAAGACCTCCGGAGGGAGCAGCCTTCCTAGGCTGGCTCCCGAGGAGCGGAGATTTCTATGCAGGTACCCATCTCATGAGGTGGAGGTGACGCAAGCCATGAAGACCAAGGCCAGGCAGGCGCCAGCGGGCGCAGAGCAGCGGGTTTCCTCTTTGGTGCTAAGGAGGCAAGTGCAGGCGCGGGGTCCCGAGGAATCACCCAAAGGTTTCCATTCCCGTGCAACGAGACCAAGACCACCAGGACGGCAGGACGGATTTCATCGCCAAGCCCACAGCAATGTCACGACCAGAAGCTTTGCAGGCGAAGACCACCTTTCGTCAGGATAAGATGTACCACTTGTCCCCCTTCAAATTGGGCCATTGTGGAATCCCTTCCCGCCTTCGTTTTCGGGGAAGAGGACCAAGGACACTATAAATAGGTTAGCCACCACCATAGAGGGGGGATCGAACCCAGAACCACTCATCCTCACCAGAGCAAGCCCCGCAAGCTTGTTCATCCTCTGTACTAGTTCATCCTCAGCCCCCCGTGAGGCAAATCCACCCCAAAGCAGGAGTAGGGTATTACACCGCAAGGTGGCCCAAACCTAGGTAAACTGCTGTGTCCTTCTTTTTCCCTGTTCTTTGAGCTAGGCTGTAGGGCAACGCGTTCGGTTGGTTGGATAGGTTGAGTTCTTCGCACACGCCCCAGAGTTCGAACCTCTTTCGGGGCTGCGGAGCCCTGAATCCAACAGGCATGCCCAAGCTTAGATGCTTGGTTGTCCTTGAATATTACCTTGGGGTGCCTTGGTCATCCCCAAGATTAGGCTCTTGCCACTCCTTATTCCGTTGTCCATCAAATATTTACCCAAAACTTGAAAACTTCACAACAGAAAACTCATCAGATCCGTTAGTATAATAAAATAAATCACCACCTTTGGTACTATTGTGAACTCATTCTTTATTTATATTGGTGTTATATCTACTATATTCCAACTTCTCCATGGTTCATACCCCCCGATACTACCCATAGATTCATCAAAATAAGCAAACAACACATAGAAAACATAATTTGTCAAAAACAGAACAGTCTGAAGTAATCTAGAAATTTTGTACACTTCTGTAACTCCTAAAATTCTGAAAATTAGGACAATTTAGGCAATTTGTATATCACTCTTGTGTAAAAAAATCAGTTCAAAAGAACGTTTCTGTGATTTTCTGAATTTCTGGCAATGAGCGCAAAAGTTTCTGTTTTTCAGCAAGATCAAATCAACTATCACCGTAGACCATCCCAAAGGTCTTACTTGGCTCAAACACTAATTAAAACACCAAAACACAATTACTACAGAGGTAATAATGTGTATTTATTGAAAAATAGAACCAAAAACAAAAAGCATAAAAATAAAATTGGGTTGCCTCCCAACAAGCGCTATTGTTTAACGCCCCTAGCTAGGCATAAAACATAGATCTAGGTATTGTCGTCTTTGGTATGCAATTCTTTCCTAGTCAAATCTTCCAAAACTTTTCGTAACAAATCTTTTTTTTCTTTCCTTTCCTTCCTAATGGGTGAACTCAATTCATGGAAAGGACTTTGATTAGTGATTCTAACATTCATAATTCCATACTCAGGATCATCACCATAAATATCCTCATACAAGATACATATCTCATCCTTAATGGGTTCCTTAGATATTTCCTCCATCCATTCGTCATTAAATCCAACATAAATTCCCTTAGTTACCCAATCAAATTTATCATAAGTGTCAAGGTAGAGGGCTTGAGCAATTTCTGCATAGGGAACTCTTCTCCTAGGATTGTTATTATAAGAATGATAATCTCTAGATTCTAGATTACGCAAAGTTTCTTTATCATGGAGAATTTCTTCAACTGGAGGATGCTCAATATTTTTATTATAGAAAACAAAAATTTCCCTAGCTTCTTTTATTATGAAGTCAAACTCTCGCATAAGGATAATAGTTGCAATCTTTTTAGCCTTAGGATGAAGTATATTGGGAAGTTCATAAAATATCTTTTGCAAAGCGGGATGAATATGCACAAATTTTCTCTCTAGTTTAACAACAAGCATAGCAATAGCATCCACATAGCAACTTGTATCAAGAAGAATAGATCCCTTATTAATTGGCATGACTCCCATACAATCAAAGAATTCTTGAATAACACTCTTCCCAATAATATTACCGTCTCCCGCATAAAAAGTTTTTGCCTTAATATTAGAGGGAGTTTCAGTTTCACGCTCTAAAGAACAAGATCCAAATTTTTCCTCAAGATTCTTAGCAAGATCCTCAGAATTTTCAACGATAACCTCCCCATATTCAGACATGATGGCAAGAAACCAATCAAGCAAACGAGCAAACAAAATGCAAACGAAAAGAAGGGCGAATAAAAAGGCAAATATTTTTGTGTTTTCCTGAAAACATTTTAGAAGTGGGGGAGAGGAAAACAAGAGGCAAATGGCAAATAATGTAATGCAAGAGATGAGAGTTTATGATGGGTACTTGGTAGGCTTGCTGTAGAACCTCCCCGACAACGGCGCCAGAAATTCTTCCTGCTACTTCTTGAGCTTGTGTTGATTTTTCCCTTGAAGAGGAAAGGGTGATGCAGCAAAGTAGAGATAAGTATTTCCCTCAGTTAAGAACCAAGATATCAATCCAGTCGGAGGCACAAGCAAGTCTCCAATCTATGCACCTACACAAACTAACAAACACTTGCACTCAATGTGAAAAAGGGGTTGTCAATCCCTTCACGGTCTCGAACAAGAGTGAGATCTAATAGAGAAAGGTATAAAAGATAAGTAAAAGAGCAAACTAAAGTAAATATAAATAAATTGCAGCAAGGTATTTTTGGGTTTTTTGGTTTATAGATCTAAAAATATATGATGGAAAATAGATCCGGGGGCCATAGGTTTCACTAGAGGCTTCTCTCTTGAAGATAGCATACGGTGGGTAAACAAATTACTGTTGAGAAATTGATAGAAAATCACAAAGTTATGACGATATCCAAGGCAATGATCATGAATATAGGCATCACGTCCGTGAAAAGTAGACCGAAACGATTCTGCATCTACTACTATTACTCCACACATCAACCGACTCCTGCCTGCATCTAGAGTATTAAGTTCATAAGAACAGAGCAACGCTTTAAGTAAGATGACATGATGTAGAGGGATAAATTCAAGCAATATGACATAAACCCCATCTTTTTATCCTTGATGGCAACAATACAATACGTGCCTCGCTACCCCTTCTGTCACTGGGTGAGGACACCGCAAGATTGAACCCAAAACTAAGCACCTCTCACATTGCAAGAAAAACCAATCTAGTTGGCCAAACCAAACTGATAGTTCGAAGAGAAATACAAAGATATCTTAATCATTCATAAAAGAGTTGAGAGAAGGCTCAAATAATATTCATAGATAATCTGATCATAAATCCACAATTCATCGGATCTCAACAAACACACCGCAAAAAGTATTACATCGAATAGATCCCTAAGAACATCGAGGAGAACATTGTATTGAAGATCAAAGAGAGAAGAAGTCATCTAGCTACTAGCTATGGACCCGTAGGTCTGCGGTAAACCACTCACATGTCATCGGAAGGGCAGCAAGGTTGATGTAGAGGCCCTCCGCGATCGAATCCCCCTCCGGTAGATTGACGGAAAAGGCCCCAAGATGGGATCTCACGGAAACAGAGGCTTGCGACGGCGAAAAAGTATTTTGGTGGACGCTTCTGGTGTTGGGGGAATATTTTGGAATTTATAGTGAAAAGATTAGGGTTGGGAGACTCCCGAGGGGTCCACAAGCCAGGGGGTGCCCCCCCCCTAGGGCGCGCCCTGTGGGCTTGTGGGCTCCTCGTGAGTCTTCTAACCCCCTCCCCAAGTCCTCTAGGTGTCTTCTGGTCCTAGAAAAATCATGTTGGCGTTCTGGGAACGGGGGTACCCAGACTTGCCTGCCTGCGGCCCACGGCGTGGCTCCATCGATGGCCTGGTACGGCCCAGCTTCAGCAACAACAACTCAAGACCCTCGCGAGGGGCCAAGCCTCGCGAGGCGGACGACACCAAGACCACCACGAGGAGCGGCCTCCTCAGGCTGGTTCCTGAGGAGCGGAGAGTTCTATGCAAGCCTCACCTCGTGAGGTTCGGATGACGCAAGCCATGACGACCAAGGCCAGGTGGGCACCAGCAGGCGCAGTGTACCAGTTTCCTCTTTGGTGTTAAAGAGGCAAGCGCAGGCGCGGAGTCCCGAGGAATCAGCCAAAGGTTTCCATTCCCGTGCAACAAGACCAAGACCGCCAGGACGGCAGGACGGAGGTCATCACCGAGCCCACCACGGTGTCACAACCAGAGGCTTTCGCAGGCGAAGTCTACTTTTGTCAGGATAGCATGTACTAGTTGTCTCCCTTCGAATTTGGCCGTTGTGGGATCCCTTCACGCCTTTCATTTGGGAAGAGGACCAAGACCACTATAAATAGGACTTAGCCACCACCGTAGAGAGGGATCGGACCCCCGGACGGATCATTCAGATCACCCTCACCCCCACTAGCTTATTCGAGCTCAAGAACACCTCTCCTCCTGAGGCTGTTCGCCACTGTACTAGTTCATCCTCAGCCCCTCGAGGCCAATTCACCACAAAGCGGGAGTAGGGTTTTACACCGCAAGGTGGCCCGAACCTGGGTAAACTGCTGTGTCTCTTTTCCTTACAGTTCGTCGAGCTAGGCTGTGAGATTAGCGAGTAGGCAGACTGGGGAGGACGAGTTCTTCGCACGCACCCCAGAGTTCGAACCTCTCAAGGGTTTGCGGAACCCGAAATCTGACATTTGACGCGCCAGGTAGGGGTGCGTCAGAGCTTCTCTTTCGCCGGTCGATCCACCACCGCTCCACCGCCTCCATGGGTGACGCTCGTCGAGCTCGCGCTTAGCGCCGGGCCGCCCACATTGCTCAGACAGCGCTTGCGGGAGACGGCTGCCCTCGCCGTCCCTCGTCTCCAGTGGCAAACGCCGCCACCGGCCCCGCAGGGCACGAGCAGCAAGCTTCGTCGCTGCACCCTTCTGTGCGGCGGGATGGGCGCACCGCCACCCTGTTGCTGACTCCGGCTGGTTTGTCGTCTCATGCTCGTCGCGGGCCGGCGAACGCGTAGGCTGCGTTGCTCATGGCGCGCAAGCTCCTGCGCTACCGCCCCTTTGACGACCTGTACGAAGACTGGCTGGACCGCATCGCCGAGCTTGTCAACGCCGCCGGGGACTCTCCCGCACCGTCTCGCTCGCTGCCTCACCTGCCGCCTGCTGAGGGTGACGTAGCCCACGGAGCACCTCCTCCACCTCCCCGTCAAGACGTTGCCCTCGGGCCAAGGCGTGAGGCCCCGCGGCGCGACCCGCCGCGCAGGGCGCCGGCACATGAAGAGGAAAGCTTCCAGGTGGTGCAGCGGCCACAAGAAGATGCTCGTGCACTCCCAGCACCGCCACGTCAAGACCGCGCGCCGCCTGCAGCGGTGGCGCATGAGCGCCAAGACTAGGCTCCACCTCCACGACGGGCTCCTGTGACCACAGCGGGTTGCCGCGCATTCACTCTGGAGCTACGCAGCATCGTCTGGCAGGGGAAGTTCAAGCCCGACCTGCCTCCGCGCTACGACGGCACCCCTGACCCTGCCGAGTTCCTGCAGCTCTACGAGCTGAGCATCGAGGCAGCCAACGGCGATGAGAAGGTTATGGCAAACTGGTTTCCCATGGTCCTCAAGGATGGTGCGCGCTCGTGGCTCCTGAACCTGCCCGCGGGATCGATCTCCTCCTGGGACGAAATGCAAGAGCGTTTCGTCGCCAACTTCCAGGGCACTCGCGACCGTCCAGCGGCTGCGGGTGGCCTGCGGCGCATCAAGCTGCAGCCAGGAGAGACCTTGCAGAAGTACATCCAGCGCTTCAACAGCGTCCGCCTCAAGATCTCCAAGGTGTCGGACGAGGCCATCATCTCGGCATTCACTGATGGCGTCCGCGACGTCAAGATGAAGGAGGAGCTCGCCATACATGAGGACCTGTGCACGGCTCTAGAGATGTTCAACATGGCAACCAAGTGTGCGAGAGCTGAGGAAGGTTGCCTCTCTCTCCTGGAGCTCCCAGGGGTTGACCCAGAAGACAAGAAGGCCAAAGCCAAGGACGTGAAGCGCAAGGGACCGGCCGTGCTCGCGGCCGAACAAGAGATGAAGCGCGGCTGCGACCACCCAGAGTCATCCAAGGGCAGCCGCCCGTTCTGCGTCTTCCACAACGTGCACAGCCACAACACCAACGACTGCCAGGAGCTCAGGGCCATCCGCGACGGGTGCCTCGGTCGTCGCCCCGAGCGCAGCGACTGAGGCTACGACAGCAGAGGAGGCCAAGGTGGAGGACGCTGGGACAGCTGCGACCCCCGCCAGGAATGGCGCGATCAGCCTCATGAGGACCGCTGGCAGGGCCAGCCTCACGAGGGCCCCTGGAGGGACCAACCTCGTGAGGACCGTCCTCAGGGCAACGCTGGCCTTCCTCCGCTGCCGCCACCACCAAGAAGGAATGATGACCACCACCAGGACAAGGGGGCTGGGGCTTCCAGGACCCTCGTGCCATCGCCTGCATCCTGGGCGGCGCTCAAGCCCCTGCCTCTCATCGCATCTTCAAGCAGTTTGCCCGTGAGGTGAACGCGGCCCTCCCCAAGCTCGAGGCAACGTGTCCGCTCAGGTGGTCCAAGTGCACCATCACCTTCAGCCCATCCAATCAGCTCAAGTGCGCGGCAACTGCCGGCGCTCTCCCGATGCTCTGCTCGCCTACCATCAGCAATGTGCTCGTCACCAAGACTCTCATCGATGGCGGTGCGGGGCTCAATGTTCTCTCCATCGAGACATTCGACTGACTCCAAGTGCCCTATGACCAGCTGCAGCCTACCAAGCCTTTCTCAGGAGTGACCGACGGCTCCACCACCCCAATAGGGCAGATCCGCCTCCCTGTCACCTTCGGCAAGCGCAACAACTACCGCACTGAGCTCATCGACTTCGACATCGCCCACATTCACCTTCCATACAACCCCATCCTTGGGTATCCGGCCCTGGCCAAGTTCATGGCGGTGACTCATCATGGTTACAATGTCCTCAAGATGCCAGGGAGCTGCGGCATCATCACGGTCGCCTGTGAGGAGAAGGACGCGGTGTGCTCTCTCGAGCGCGCCTACCAGGCTGCGGCGGTCGAGAACCCAGACGATGAAGGCGCCGTCTACCCTCCTGAGGCTGTCCCCAAGAAGAAGAAGCAGTTGCTCCGCCAAGGACCTCAGGAGAGCGGGGTGTCCAGCGGCACCACCTCAGGCCCTGCGCCCACTGACGGAGCGCCTCCCTCTCTCGCATAGGAAGGTGCGCCCGCTGCCCCTCTCAGGCTGGGCTCGGGGGCTCTCCTATGGAGGGCCTCTGACCTGGCCAACGTCACGAGGGAGGCGCTCGGGCACCATGTGGAGGCGTGCTTCAGCGCGCGCTTCCGCCAGGAGGGTACAAGGCGCGAGGTGCCAGGTGCTCAGGAGTTCATCACCAAGGCAATCGAGGAGCTTCAGGAGGCAAGAGCTATGCGAGGCGACCATCGCCCACCACCTGGCGCGGCTCCTTGTCCCGGCGAGGACAGCGAGCTGCGCGTCTGCGCCAACATCCCAGGGCTCAACAGGACTGCATCTCAAGAGCGCTTCTGGCCGTCTCGCGCTGGCCGGTGCGAGGGTCCCCCTCACAACTATGTTCGCATGCCTTTGGGCTTGTCGAGCGCAGCTGCTGCACTCCAGCGCCACATGTGGGGCATCCTGGCAGCTCATGACGCCAGAAGCCAGGCAATCCTGTCAGAGGAGGAGATGGATCCTCACGATCCCCCCGGGCTCCCAGAGCCTCCCGAGGTTCGGGGCCTGGGCGGCTCACGAGGAGCGACTTCTGCAGCACGCGTCTTCAGCTACTCCAACAACTCTTCAGCAACGGTGCCAGGTGACATTTTCTGTTTTGTTCAGTTGGGGGCGCCCCTCGGGCTGCATTATCCCCAAGCCGCGTGGGTCCGTCCCTGCGGCATGTATCATTTTGCATCTATCAGAACTAGCTCTACCTTATCTATGGGTTGATTTATGTTATCACCTGCTTGCCTGGTGTTCTATCACCTCCGCGGCCTCCCGCATTGCTGACCAGCCTCTTGCTCATCCTGCAACGGGGGCTACACATGCTGGCACGACGCTTGTGCTCGGGTCCTTCCCTGCAACACTGACAAATCTGAGAGATCGAGCTCTGGCTCGCGGCCTGCCCCGCGCACGTCACCTCACCAGATCCTTAGTGCCTTCATCTTCTTGCGGAAAGACCAGCGGCAGGACAGCAAGCGCGACAATGAGTTATACACTCCTCTCGGACTAACCCGCAGGAATCCATGGAGTTTAGCCACGGGTGGCCCCGCCGGCCATCCCTTTTTCACGCAATTCGCTTGCACGTTAAAGGGGGGGCTCCTGAGCGTCGCGCCTCAGGAGCTCTTACTGACTCTCCAGCCCTCACCCCCTGGCCTTTACCACGGCATCGCGACCTGGCATACCAGTGGCGGCTGAGCCTCGCTCGAGGGTCAGGACCCGAGGACGTAGAGCACCTAGATGAGCGGGGAGAAGGGAAGGTCGGCGTGAGCCCTACCTGGAAGCATCACTGCCAAGGCACAATCAGGCGCTGCACAAAGGAATCACTTCAGGCCTACTAAGATAAGTCACCCATGCATATCAGAGTGAACCTCATCGTCCGGTATTTTGATTCTCGAAATCTCGCTTCGGTAATGCCGCTTCCCTTTTCGGCCTCCAGGGAGCTGCTTGCACGCCAAAGGGGACCTCTTGAGCATCGCACCTCAGGAGCTCTTACCGGACCTCGGGCCGCTCACCTCCTGGCCTTGACCACGGCATCGCGACCTGGCATACCAGTGATGGCTGAAGCCTGACTGGGGACTGGGACCTGCCGGCGTAGAGCACTAAGCTACCGCGAGAACGAAAAGGGGGAACCATGCCGAAGCAAGATGCGCCGCTGCAACATCATACTAGGAATAATAAACATTGGAGCAAAAGCATTACAGTTTTTTACATACCCCCACAGGGTTTGTCACAATTCCGCGCAGGGAAACAAAAGAAGGAAATGTCAAGGGACCCCGACTGCTGGGCATCACCAACGACGCCGAGCGGACGCCGCTGCCGCGCTCCGGGCATGGCAAGAGCTCGGCGGCATGTAGCTGTCATCACTGGACTCCGGAGAATCGCTGGGCTCGGGAGAGTCGCTGGATTCCCAGGAGTCGTCGCTGCTGCTGGAGGAGCTGCCGGCGAGGCCGGAGGCGGGCTCGACGTCCGCGTCCGCGCCACATGGATTGCTTCCCCCGGGGCAGCACTCCAAACGCCGGCCCTCCTCATCGAAGACCTTGAAGAACAACGTAGAGGCGCCATCTTACTCAAAGTGGATGGCGAGGGCCCCCTCTGGATGGCAGGCGCGGGCGACCTCGCCCCATCCTCGGGTCATGAAGATGTCGCCCAGGGGGACGACCTCAACCTCCGCCCCCGTGGCTAGGCCACAGCACCCGGCGTGCTGCAGCCGTAGCTCAAGTGGCCCCCTCAGCGGCATCTCCTCGGTGAAGAACCTCGGGAGCCGGATCCACGTGCGTGGCGGCATTGCCGCCCACACCATGAACTCGCGCGAGGTCCCCTCGCCATGGGTTCGCCGGCCTGCTAGCCGCGCAGCCTCGGTCAGTCCGCCAAGACCCCGGCCCGCGCAGCACTGGGCATTACCGCCCTGTCCGGAGTCCTGCGCGCGGGCGTACAGAGGAAGTGGGAAGCCAGGCGGAGGCCGCTTGTACCAAGGCCGCGTCACCTCTTGCCTTTCGCCGATGTCGTAAGGGCGGCCGAGCCTCTTCTTTGGCGGAAGTGGCCCCGGCTCCTCCCGAGGGGTTTTTCCCTTCTCCGCTGAAGAGAATCTCCTGATCGGCGCCATGGATGCTGCTGCAAGATGGCGAGACAAAGAAGAAGAAGAAGGAGCGGGCAGCGAGAAGATGGAGATGAGTGAGGGGGGCCCTGTCCCTCCCCTCATTTATAGCCGGAGGGAGGCCAGCCGCCGGCCTCCATGATCCCACGCGGAATAGATGAAGGCTAGCGACTCAAAGCAGGAACTACGGAATAGACGAAGGCTGGCGAAGGACGAAGTGATGATGTGCGTGGGAAATGGTTCCAAGGTTGATGTGATCGCCGTCGGTACGCTCGCTCTTCGATTACCATCGGGATTAGTGATGAACCTGAATAATTATTCAGTGCCTGCGTTGAGCATGAACATTATATCTGGATCTTGTTTAATGCGAGATAGTTACTCATTTAAATCAGAGAATAATGGTTGTTCTATTTATATGGGTAATATCTTTTATGGTCATGCACCCATTGTGAGGGGTTTATTCTTATTGAATCTCGATAGTGATGATACACATGTTCATAACATTGATGCCAAAAGAGGTAGTGTTGATAATGATAGTACCACTTTCTTGTGGCACTGCCACTTAGGTCATATTGGTGTAAAGCGCATGAAGAAACTCCATGCTAATGGACTTTTGGAGTCACTTGATTTTGAATCGCTTGACACATGCGAACCATGCCTCATGGGCAAGATGACTAAGACCCTGTTTTCCAGTACAATGGAATGGGCAAATGACTTGTTGGAAATCATACATACTGATGTGTGCGGTCCAATGAGCATTGACGCTCACGATGGATATCATTACTTTCTCACCTTCACTGATGATTTGAGTAGATATGGGTATATTTACTTAATGAAGCACAAGTCTGAGACGTTTGAAAAGTTCAAGCAATTTCAGAGTGAAGTTGAGAATCATCGTAACAAGAAGATCAAGTTCTTACGACCTGATTGAGGGGGAGAGTATCTGAGTTATGAGTTTGGCAATCACTTAAAACAATGTGGAATTGTTTCACAGTTGACACCACCTGGAACACTACAACGTAATGGTGTGTCCGAATGTCGTAATCGTACCCTATTGGATATGGTGTGTTCTATGATGTCTCTTATCGATCTGCCACTATCATTTTGGGGTTATGCATTAGAGACAGCTGCATTCACTTTAAATAGGGCACCATCTAAGTCCGTGGAGACGACACCGTATGAACTGTGGTTTGGCAAGAAACCTAAGTTGTCATTTCTTAAGGTTTGGGGATGCGATGACTATGTCAAAAGGCTTCAGCCGGAAAAGCTCGAACCCAAAGCGGACAAATGTGCCAAAAGAGATGGTTGGGTATACCTTCTATCTTAGATCCGAAGGCAAAGTGTTTGTCGCTAAGAACGGGTCCTTTCTCGAGAAAAAGTTTCTCTCAAAAGAATTGAGTGGGAGGAAGATAGAACTTGATGAGGTTGTTGAACCTTTACTTCAAACAGAGAATAGCACAGCACAGAAAGATGTTTATGTGGCACCTACGTTAGTTGAAGAGGAAGCTAATGATGATGATCATGAAGCTTTGGATCAAGTTACTATTGAACCTCGTAGGTCGACAAGGGTACGTACAGCTCCTGAGTGGTACGGTAACCCTGTCTTAGAGGTCATGTTGTTGGACAACGGTGAAGCTACGAGCTATGGAGAAGAGATGGTGGGCCCTGATTCCGACAAATGGTTAGAGGCCATGAAATCCGAGATGGGATCCATGTATGAAAACAAAGTATGGACTTTGGAAGTATTACCTGAAGGGCGAAAGGACATACAGAATAAATGGATCTTCAAGAAGAAGACGGACGCGGACGATAATGTCACCGTTTATAAAGCTCGACTTGTGGCAAAGGGGTTTTCACAAGTTCAAGGAGTTGACTACGATGAGACTTTCTCACCTGTAGCGATGCTTAAGTCCGTCAGAATCATGTTGGCAATAGCTACATTTTTCGATTATGAAATCTGGCAGACGGATGTCAAAATAGCGTTCCTTAATGGTTTCATTAAGGAAGAGTTGTATATGATGCAACCGAAAGGTTTTGTCGATCCAAGGAATGCTGAAAAAGTGTGCAAACTCCGGTGATCCATTTATGAACGGGTGCAAGCATCTCGGAGTTGGAATCTTTGCTTTGATGAGGTGATCAAAGCTTTTGGGTTTATACAAGTTTTTGGAGAATCTTGTATTTACAAGAAAGTGAGTGGGAGCTCTATAGCATTTCTAATATTATATGTGGATGACATATTGCTGATTGGAAACAATACATAACTTTTGGAAAACGTGAAGGAATATTTGAACAAGAGTTTTTCAATGAAGGACCTAGGAGAAGCTGCTTTCATATTAGGCATCAAGATTTATAAAGATAGGTCGAGACACTTAATAGGACTTTCACAAAGCACATACCTTGATAAGATTTTGAAGAAGTTCAAAATGGATCAGTCCAAGAAGGGGTTCTTACCTGTTTTGCAAGGTGTGAAGTTGAGTAAGGCTCAATTCCAAGCGACTACAGAGGATACAGAAAAGATGAGTGTCATTCCCTATGCGTCTGCCATAGGCTCTATCATGTATGCGATGTTGTGCACAAGAACGGATGCCAGCCTTGCCATAAGTATAGTCGGAAGGTTTCAAAGTAATCCAAGAATGGATCACTGGATAGCGGTGAAGAATATCCTTGAGTACCTGAAAAGGACTAAGGAAATGTTTCTCATTTATGGAGGTGATCAAGAGCTCATCGTAAAGGGTTACATCGATGCAAGCTTTGACACCGATCCGGATGACTCTAAGTCTCAAACCGGATACATATATATTCTAAATGGGGGAGCGGTAAGCTGGTGCAATTCCAAGCAAAGCGTGGTAGCTGGTTCTACATGCGAAGCGAAGTACATAGCTGCCTTGGAGGCAGCGAAGGAAGGTGTCTGGATGAAGCAGTTCATGACAGATCTTGGAGTTGTGCCCAGTGTACTGAACCCAATGACTCTGTTCTGTGACAACACTGGTGCCATTGCTCTAGCCAAGGAACCAAGATTTCACAAGAGGACCAGACACATAAAGCGACGCTTCAACTCCATCCATGATGCTGTCAAGGAGGAGGACATCAACATTTGCAAAGTACATATGGATCTGAATGTTGCAGATCCGTTGACAAACCTCTTCCACGGGCAAAACATGATCAACACCAGAACTCTATGGGTGTTAGATTCATTACCATGTAATACTAGATTATTGACTCTAGTACAAGTGGTACTGTTGGAAATATGCCCTAGAGGCAATAATAAAGTGGTTATTATTATATTTCCTTGTTCATGATAATTGTTTATTATCCATGCTATAATTGTATTGACCGGAAACTCAAATGCATGTGTGGATACATAGACAACAACATGTCCCTAGTAAGCCTCTACCGGACTAGCTCGTTGATCAAAGATGGCTATGGTTTCCTAGTCATAGACATGAGTTGTCATTTGATAATGGGATCACATCATTAGGAGAATGATGTGATGGACAAGACCCAAACTATGAACGTAGCATATGATCGTATCAAGTTTATTGCTATCGTTTTCTGCATGTCAAGTATATGTTCCTATGACCATGAGATCATGCAACTCACTGACATCGAAGGAGTACCTTGTGTGTACCAAACATCGCAACGTAACTGGGTGACTATAAAGGTGCTCTACAGGTATCTCCGAGGGTGTCTGTAGAGTTGGCATGGACCAAGACTGGGATTTGTCACTCCATATGACGGAGAGGTATCTCAGGGCCCACTCGGTAATACAACATCACAGTAAGCTTGCAAGCAATGCGACTAAAGAGTTAGCCACGAGATCTTGTATTATGTAATGAGTAAAGAGACTTGCCGGTAACGAGATTGAACTAGGTATGGAGATACCGACGATCGAATCTCGGGCAAGTACCATTCCGATAGACAAAGGGAACTGCATACGGGATTAGCTGAATCCTTGATGTCGAGGTTCGACCGATAAGATCTTCATAGAATATGTGGAAACCAATATGGACATCCAAGTCCTGCTATTAGTTATTGACCATAGAGGTGTCTCGATCATGTCTGCATAGTTCTCGAACCCGCAGGGTCTACACACTTAACGTTTGGTGACGATATAAGTATAGTTGAGTTGTTTTGGTGGTAACCGAAGGTTGTTCGGAGTCCCAGATGAAATCCCGGACATTATGAGGAACTCTGGAATGGTCCGGAGGTGAATATCGATATATAGGACGAAGGGAATCGGAGTCCGGAAGTGTTCCGGGGGTACCGGGTTATGACCAGGAGAACCGAAAGGGGTTTTGGGGGCCCCGGCAAGTGTTGGGGGGCCTCATGGGCCAAGGGAGGGAGGCACACCAGCCCACTAAGGGGCTATGCGCCCCCCTCACCTCAGCTCACGATCACCAGAGGGTTGGTGCGCCCCCCTCACCTCAGCTCACGATCACCAGAGGGTTGGTGCGCCCCCTTAGGGCTGCCTCCCCCTTGCTTGGGGGGCAAGGCACCTAAGGGGGGCCACCCAAAACCCATCTAGGGTTGCCCTTGTGGCCGCTGGCCCCCCTAGGGAAACCCTAGGGCGCCTCCTCCTCCCCCCTTCCCCCTATATATAGAGGGGTAGAGGAAGGACAGCCGCACCCATCTATGCCACGGCGCTGCCCTCCCTCTCCCTTGTAGCCCTCTTCCTCTCCGTAGTGCTTAGCGAAGCTCTGCTGAGATTCCACCACCACCACCGCCACCACGCCATCGTGCTACTGGAGGACTCGAGCTACTACTTCACCATCGCTCGCTGATCGAGGAGGTGAAGGCGTCATCAAGCCGTACATGTGTTGATCGCGGAGGGGTCGTCCGTTCGGCACTTGGATCGGGAGTTCGCGGGGCGGATCGTGATTGGATCACGAAGACGTTCGACTACATCAACAGCGTTTCTTAACGCTTCCGCTTAGCGATCTACAAGGGTATGTAGATGCAATCTCTCCTCTCGAAGATGTTCATCTCCTAGATTGATCTTGGTGAGTGTAGGAAATTTTTTGTTTCCCTTGCAACGTTCCCCATCACTTTCATGCTATGTTTGTTAACTTCCAATAAATTTTACCAATCATACTCCTTTTATGTGAATTCATTACTCCCCATGGGATTAGCATATGAATTATTATTATTATTGTTGTTGTTGTGATCCATGCAAAATAATAAAAACAGAAGAATACTCAAACTCATACTACTCTTTATTATAACTTTCAAGCACGATTACATTGATAGCACTGGAAAAAAACAAGCACTCAAACTACTACTAATACTTCTATTCTAGATCAAGAAATAACTAAGGACCAAACTAAGATAGATGATGATAAAAAGTGATGATGATACAATACCGGGGCACCTACCAAAGCTTGGAACAAGCCAAGGGTGGTGCCCATACCCATGTACTCAATGTTCCTTATTCGGTGATGGTGGTGTCCTGCATCTTCCAAGGCATGGACTCTCCATTAAAGAAAGAAGAACGGGTCTTTGAAATCCTGAAATATGCAGCTAGGCTCATCCTTTTATACCTAGATTCATACTCATAGTTTTTGTATTGTAGGTCGAAGATTTGTGCTTGGAGATCCTCGATCCGGGCATGAAGATTATGGATGGCCTCCCTGATCTTGTTGTTGTCCCACTTATGCACAGAGACAAAATTTGTGATCATGGAGTGGTTGACGTTGAGTCCATGCTCCACCATCCCTTGGCACTTGAAACCTGGCCTTCTCGTTCCCCTCCTTCTTCGGTCCTTGAACATCTCAGATGTGGAGCACCCCCACACGCAACTCCATGGTTTGAGGGTACTTCATCACCTCCAGAAGATAGGGGTTGATGACCTTCTCGAAGAATTTGTCCTTGGATGAGCTTGATGGTGACATGGGAAACTAGATATGACAAAAAAATAGCCCAAAAAATAACAGAGGATAAATTTGCGATACAGAGGTCAAAACATATATATATATATATATAATGAATTTTTATCTTGTAGGGACAAGTCTTCGGGAGGAAAATGGAGTTAGGAAGGTGCACGAGGGCCCCACTGATGTCTACTACACAACTTGTTCATGTAGACTCGTGTTGGGCCTCCAAGCACAGAGTTTTGTAGGACAGTAGCAATATTCCCTCAAGTGGATGACCTAAGGTTTATCAATTCGTGGGAGGCTTAGGATGAAGATGGTCTCTCTCAAACAACCCTGCAACCAAATAATAAAAAGTCTCTTGTGTCCCCAACACACCAAATACAATGGTAAATTGTATAGGTGCACTAGTTCGGCGAAGAGATGGTGATACAAGTGTAGTAATGATAGTAGATATTGATTTTTGTAATAGGAACAATAAAAAACAGCAAGGTAGCAAGTAACAAAAGTGAGCACAAACGGTACTGCGATGCTTGAAAATGAGGCCTAGGGTCCGTACTTTCGCTAGTGCAATCTCTCAACAATGCTAATATAATTGGATCATATAACCATCCATTAACGTGCGATGAAGAATCACTCCAAAGTTCTTATCTAGCAGAGAACATAAGAAGAAATTGTTTGTAGGGTACAAAACCACCTCAAAGCTATTCTTTCCGATCAATCTATCCTAGAGTTCATACTAAAATAACACCAAGCTATTCTTTCCGATCGATCTAACCAAGAGTTCGTACTAAAATAACACCATATGATACACATCAACCAACTCTAATGTCACCTAGATACTCCAATGTCACCGTGAGTATCCGTGAGTTGATTATGCGATATGCACCAAACACTTTCAGATTCATAATACTCAATTCAACACAAAGAACTTCAAAGAGTGCCCCAAGATTTCTACTAGAGAAACAAGGACGAAAACATGCATCAACCCCTATGCATCGATTACCCCAATGTCACCTCGGGAATCCGCGAGTTGAGTGCCAAGACATAGATCAAGTGCTCTCAAATCCATAAAAGTATTCAATCTGATAAAACGAAATCTCAAAGGGAAAACTCAATTCATCACAACAAGATAGAGAGGGGAATAGACCATATGATCCAACTATATTAACGAAGCTCGTGATACATCAAGATCGTGCCAACTCAAGAACACGAGAGAGAGAGATTAAACACATAGCTACTGGTACAAACCCTCAGCCCCGAGGGTGGACTACTCCCTCCTCATCTTGGTGGCCGCCGGGATGATGAAGATGGCTGCCGGTGATGATTTCCCCCTCCGGCTGGGTGCCGGAACAGGGTCTAGATTGGTTTTTCGTGGCTACAGAGGCTTGCGGCAGCGGAACTTCTAATCTAGGGTTATTTTTTATGGTTTCTCAATTTATAGGATTTTCCAGCGTTGGAATCACACGAAGATGGGCCTCGAGGTGGGCACAACCCACCTGGGCGCGCCTGGGCCTCCTAGCGCGCCCAGGTGTCTTGTGCTCACCTCCTTCACCTTCTAGTCCTCCCACGAAGCTTCTAGTGCCTCTTTTGTTCCAAAAAAATCATCAAAAAGTTTCGTTGCATTTGGAGATCTTTTATTTCTGCACAAAAAACAACACCACGGTAGTTCTGCTGAAAACAACGTCAGTCCAGGTTAGTTCCATCCAAATCAAACCAAAACCATATAAAATTGTTGTAAACATGGCATGAATACTTCATAAATTATAGATACGTTGGAGACATATCACCCACATGCTCAGGTGGCGCGCCCCAAGGGGTAGGGCGCCCCCTTGAGCTTATAGGTCCCTTGGAATCCTTCTCGGCTATTTCTTATTTTCCTAATACTTTAAATATTTGAAAATTAACAGAAAGTATTATTATCAAATTTTTTGAGTTGGTTTACTTACCGTATCACATACCTATCCCTTTTTCAGGGTTCTGGAGTGCTCCGGAAGGTTTCTTCGATGTAACTTTCGGTTCAATTACTTGAATAATGTCCGAATCAATGTTAATGGGGGTACCTGCAATATAATGTTTAATTCTTTGCCCTTTAACTACCTTCGGGTTATTTCCTTCTGTGTTGTTTATTTTTATGGCTCCAGAACAGTAAACCTCTTCGACGATATATGGACCTTCCCATTTGGAGAGGAGTTTACCTGCAAAATATCTGAAATGAGACTTGTACAAAAGAACTTCATCACCAATATAAAATTCATGTTTCTTAATTATTTTATCATGCCACCGTTTAACTTTTTCTTTGAATAATTTAGCATTCTCATAAGCTTGTGGCCTCCATTCATCTAGAGAACTAATGTTGAATAACCTCTTTTCACCGGCAAGCTAAAATCATAATTAAGTTCTTTAATAGCCCAATAAGCTTTATGTTCTAACTCAAGAGGTAAACAACAAGCTTTTCTGTGAACCATTTTGTACGGGGACATACCCATAGGATTTTTATAAGCAGTTCTATATGCCCACAATGCATCATGAAGTTTTTTAGACCAATTCTTTCAAGATCTATTCACAGTCTTTTGCAAGATTAATTTTATTTATCGATTAATCAATTCAACTTGCCCACTGGACTGAGAATGATAAGGTGATGATACTCTATGGTTTACATCATATTTAGATAGAACTTTACGAATGCACCATGAATAACCTGTGAACCAGCATCAATCATTAAACATCTAGGAACCCCAAACTTTGGAAAGATAACCTCTTTAAGCATTTTAATCAAAGTCTTATGTCAGCACTACTAGTTGGAATAGCTTCTACCCACTCAGTAACATAATGAACAACAACTAGAATATGAGTATATCCATACGAAGGAGGAAAAGGTCCCATATAATCAAAACCCCAAACAACAAATGGTTCAATGACAAGTGAATAATTCGTAGGCATTTCCTATGTTTACTAATATTTCCAACTCTTTGACATTCATTGCAAGAAAGGACGAACTTACGTGCATTTTTTAAGAGAGTAGGCCAATAAAAACTAGATTGTAATACCCTGTGTGTAGTTCTGTCTCCAGCAAGGTGTCCTCCGTATGCATGGAGTGGTACTTCCTTATGATATGTTCTTGCTCATGCTCAGGTACACAACGTATAATAACACCATCTAATACTTCTTTATATAAATGCGGGTCATCCCAAAAGTAATGTCTTAAATCAAAGAAGAACTTTTTCATTTTTTGATATGTGTAGCTAGGTGGTATATATTTAGCAACAATGAAATTAGAATAATCTGCATGCCAAGGATTATCATGAGAATTGGAAGCACTTATAACATCTAATTGTTCATCAGGGAAACTATCATTAACAGGTATTGGGTCGTCAAGAATATGTTCCATCCTAGACAAATTATCTGTTAGAGGATTATCAGCTCCTTTCCTATCAACAATATGCAAATCAAATTCTTGAAGCAAAATAACCCATCTAATTAACCTAGGCTTAGCATCTTTCTTATCCATAAGATATTTAATAGCAGCATGTGATCAGTGTGAATAGTAATGTTAGAATCATTAACAGGTATATATTTAGCAACAATGAAATTAGAATCATCCTGCCATGCCAGGATTATCATGAAATTGGAACACTTATAACATCTAATGTTCATACAGGAAACTATCATTAACAGGTATTGGGTTGTCAAGAATAGTTTCCATCCTAGACAAATTATCTGTTAGAGGATTATCAGCTCCTTCCTATCAACAATATGCAAATCAAATTCTTGAAGCAAAATAACCCATCTAATTAACCTAGGCTTAGCATCTTTCTTATCCATAAGATATTTAATAGCAGCATGTGATCAGTGTGAATAGTAATGTTAGAATCATTAACAGGTATATATTTAGCAACAATGAAATTAGAATAATCTGCATGCCAAGGATTATCATGAGAATTGGAAGCACTTATAACATCTAATTGTTCATCAGGGAAACTATCATTACCAGTTTGGTCGTCAAGAATATGTTCCATCCTAGACAAATTATCTGTTAGAGGATTATCAGCTCCTTTCCTATCAACAATATGCAAATCAAATTCTTGAAGCAAAATAACCCATCTAATTAACCTAGGCTTAGCATCTTTATTATCCATAAGATATTTAATATCAGCATGTGATTAGTGTGAATAGTAATGTTAGAATCAACGATATAAGGTCTGAACTTGTCACAAGCAAACACAACTGCTAGTAATTCTTGTTCAGTACTGGCATAATTTTTCTGAACACTATCCAAGATTTTACTAGCATAATGAATAACATTTAATTTCTTACCTACTCTTTGACCAAGAACAACACCAATAGCATAATCACTAGCATCACACATAAATTCAGAGGGTAAATTCCAATCAAGTGGTTGAACAATAGGTGAAGTTATCAAAGCTTTCTTAAGTATTTCAAAAGTTCCTACACAATTATCATCAAAAATAAATGGAACATCTTTTTGTAGAAGATTAGTGAGAGGTCTAGAAATTTTATAGAAGTCCTTAATGAACCTTCTATAGAAACCTGCATGACCGAGAAAGCTTCTTATACCTTTCATATCTTTGGGACATGGCATTTTCTCAATTGCATCAACTTTAGCTTTATCTACTTCAATGCCTCTTTCAGAAATTTTATGACCAAGGGCTATACCTTCGTTCACCATAAAGTGGCACTTCTCCTAATTTAAGAAGAGATTAGTCTCTTCACATCTCTGCAAAACTCTATCAAGATTGCTTAAACAGTCATCAAAAGAAGTTTCATAAACAGAAAAATCATCAATGAAGACCTCAAAATTTTCTCACAAAAATCAGAGAATATACCAGTCATACATCTTTGAAAAGTAGCAAGTGCATTACATAAACCAAAAGGCATACATCTATAAGCATAAGTTCCAAAAGTGCAAGTAAAAGTAGTTTTCTCTTGATCTTCTTGCGATACAGGTATTTGAGAGAAACGAGAGTATCCATCTAGGAAACAAAAGTGTGTATGCTTAGATAATCTTTGTAACATTTGATCAATGAAAGGCAAAGGATAATGATCTTTCCTAGTAGCTTTATTCAATTCTCTAGAATTAGTTACCATTCTATAGCCTGTAACAAATCTTTATGGGATAAGTTCATTTTTATCATTAGGAACAACAGTAATGCCACCTTTCTTATGGACATAATGAACATGACTTACCCATCTACTATCAGCTATAGGATACATCACCAAACTTAACCTTAACCTTCTCTTTAACGTAGTCAATTTCAGCATTAACAATATTCAAGAAGGGTCTACCAAATATGACGGGACAAAAATTATCTTGTTGTGAACTAAGTACTAAGAAATTGATAGGATATTTAATCTTACCACACAAGACTTCAACATCTCTAACAATCCCAAGCGGTGAAATGGTATCTGCTACATGTGAGTTGCGTTCGGATTTTCCCCGAAGAGGAACGGAGATACAGTACAATAGAGATAAGCATTTCCCTCGGTGAGAACCAAGGTTTATCAAACCAATAGGAGAATCACACAAAGCCTCATGAATAGCACCTGCACACACAAAAGCAAATACTTGCACCCAATGCGGGCAAGAGGGTTGTCAATCCCCTTGAACTCGTTAATTGCAAGGATCAAATCTTGTAGTGGTAGATAGATAAATTGCAAAATAAAATAAAATAAATAAAAATACAGCAAAGGTATTTTGGATTTTTTTAATATGATTAAAGTATACCTGGGGACCATAGTTTTCCCTAGAGGCTTCTCTCTCGAACACATAGCATACGATGGGTGTACAAATTACTGTTGGGCAATTGATAGAAATGCGCATAGTTATAACGATATTTAAGGCAATGATCATGTATATAGCCATCACTACAAAAAAAAGACACATCCGTGACATTTTGGCCCGAACGAATTTTTTTTCTGTCATGCTTCTGACACTTCTATGATGATAATTGTAACAAAACCACGTATCATCATAGATGTGGTGGGCTCCTACTTCTATGACAAAAAATCATGATAGAAAATGGGCTTTTCGTCATGGGCGGGCCGGGGACGCACCTGCATGACATTCTTTGGGCCGTCCATGACGGAAAAAATCGTGGTAGAAGCGAGGGCGAGGAAAATTTCGGGGAGTTCCCGGTTACGGTGGGTGGTCGGGGCCGAGCGATGCACGGAGGTTTGCATGTTTCTCTCGTACACGTACGCGCGTGTGTGCGAGGCGTTGGGCTCTAACTGAACTCAAGCGAGGCGTTCGCTTACTGAACCCGAGCGATTGCACTAGCTATGTTACTGAACCCGAGCGATCGATCCCTTGGCTGTTAACTGAACCCGTGCGATTCCTTCGCTACTGCTGCTAACTGAAGCTGATCAAACCAACTGCCTCTTGATGAACAGTGACCATTGTTGGGGGTTGGATGAACAGTTCCCGGTGGGGGTTGGATGAACAGGACCCTGTGGTAGTAGAGGCCGTTGCCACTGGATGAACAGGCCCCCGATCGAGGAGGTGGGGGTGGATGAACAGGACCCCGTGGAGGGCTGGTTGAACAGTAGCCGGTGGAGGCTGGATGAACAGTAGCCCATGGATGAACAGTAGCTGGTGGAGGCAGGAGGAAGACACGGTGGATGAACAGTAGCAGTGGAGGCTGGCGGAAGTCGACGGTGGATGAACAGTAGCTCATGGAGGCTGGAGCGAGGCACTCGACGATGGATGAACAGTGGCCCGTGGAGTCCCGTTTTGCGGTACGCCACACCCCTCTCGATGAACAGGACCCCATTTCGACCATAGGCACTCCAACACAAGTATGTTTCCTCTGTTTTGCGGTACGGTCGAACAGAAGGCTGTTTCCTCCGTTCTGCGGTACGCCAGGCCTCATTTCGAATGTTTCGTCCAAGCCGGTAGGCTCCCGATGAACACGACGCATTCCGTTGCCTCCCGATGAACACGACATAGTTTCTCCATTCCGACCCAGCCGGTTGGCTGCCGATGTGTAGGACACCATCGCTGTACGCGTTCGAGACCCCGCCCGTATGTATGTACGTAGCCGTATTTACTTTCTTGCAGCGTGGTTGTAGGTACGTGTACATGATATAGACGGGACTGCCTGAATAGCTACCGCTCCTTACTGGGTCACGGTTCATCGTGGCAGAAGGACCGATGGACCAGTATGTACGTACATGTTTGCGACCAGAATGACAACGCTATGTACGCTTTGACTGGGTGGGTCCCGGCTGTCAGGGAGGATAAGGAGGCACTTCCTTGTGTGCGAAGATATTGATGGTGGGTCCGAGCTAACAGGGGGAGGATTCTTTTTTTGCACGTAATAAGGAGGCACTTCCTTGCGTGCGAAGATGTAGCTGGTGGGTCCATCTGTCAGCCTCACCGCGTATAGTCCTCTTCTGATGGCTATCGTTCATTGACCATGCCGCACGGACAGCACCCAGGCGGTGGACGACAGTGAGGCAGGGAACGACGCGGAGCCTGGGAACACATGGAGGGTAGTACGAGGGTTGACTGGTTCGGCTGCAGTGTGAGGCTGTCGTCGTCGCAGAATAACAGGGGGTGTGGGTGAGTAGATGGATGGCCTGGCCAGCGGTGGGAGTAGTAGGGGCGGTAAGGCCTGCGCGGCAGCACAGCCGGCCATAGGAGGTAGGAGCACGCGGTGGTTTTGATGGCTTGAGCAAGAAAATTAGAGGTTGAAGAAGCAGGACAACCGTTGGATGTTAACAATCCAACGGTCACTGGTGATAGAATCGTTTGTTGACTAAGTTGACAAAGCCCTGCGTACGCGTCAACTTAGTAGGGCCACAAGTCAGCCTCCAAATCTGGTGGGCAACAGATGTCATGGGGAGCAATCATTATTTTTCGCTTAATAAGGAGGCACTTCCTTCCGTGCCAAGATATAGCTGTTGGGTCCCAACTGTCATGGGGAGGATTCATTTTTCTGGCGTAATAAGGAGTACTTGCTTGCGTGCGGCCATGGACCATGTGGGTCCCAACTGTCAGTCTCTCCATGTACATCCCTCTTCCGATGTTGTCATTTGTTGACAACGTTGACCACGTCATGCCGAGAACACCAACGCGATGGACGACGGCGAGACCCAAGAAGGGAATGACCCGGAGGCGGCGAAGCCACAGCAGTGGAGGGATGTGGGTGAGTAGAGGGATGGCCTGGCCATCGGTGGGAGTAGTAGGGGGCGGTGAGGCCTGTGCGGCAGCACAGCCGGCCACAAGAGGCGGGAGCAGGCGGTCCCGCCGACGCTGGATTTGGCGGCTAGAGCAAGAAGATCAGAGATTGAAGAAGCACGAGGGCCGTTGGATTGACATCCAACGGTCACTTCTGCTAGAATCGTTTGTTGACGTATATAATAAGTAAAAAATCTTGCATATGCGTCAACTTAATAGGCCCACAAGTCAGCCAATTCCCTATTTTTTTTAATAATTTACAGCTCATTTGCAACTTCTTATGCAATTTATTGCAGTCCGTTTTCTTTTTGTTGGCCAGGGTTAAAATTTTAAACAAAATTTTGCATATTTCGGTGGGGTCCAAACTATTTTTAATACCAAAATGTCGAGCCAGATTTAAAGTACTTTGAAGATATATTTAAATTAGGTTAAAGCCCAGTGAAATTGGAATCTGAAAATGTGAAAAAAATCAGAAAGTTGAAAGTAATTGCCAATTTGTCGTGTGTTTTTTATATTTACAGCCCATTTCATATTACTTTTAAGATTTGCAGCCCAGCAGGGCGGAGAAAAATAAGTAGGCCTGGGTTGGGTATGCCTGGGTTGGGTATTCTTCAGAAAAAATAAACTGGGCTAGCCATTTTCACAAAGAAAAAATAGTTGGGCTGGTCATGTGGTGAACGCAAAATAGAAGCCTGGGCTAGACGGGCCACAGCCCAGTTGAAACCCTGCTCCGTCTCAACAATAACAAAAAAAATACTACTCGAGCAGCTACGTCCTAGGTGTCAGCCGATCTTGTGTTGTTCTCTTGTCTACTGACTATACGCTGACAATGTCGTGGGTCCCAGATGTCAGCAAACCACTAGGAGGAAGCATTTTCTTTTTCTATACACTAACAATGGAGTATATAAAAAATGAGGAACTTGCTTGCGTATAGCCATGGACATGGTGGGTCCCTACTGTCATCCTCTCCACGTACAGTCCTCTCCTGATTCCTCTTGTTTGTTGACCATGTTGACAACGCGAGAGGGCGGCACCGTGGCGAGCGCACCAAAGCGCACGGAGAACGACGGCGAGGCCTCGGACGCTGGCGTTAACGATTTACGAGATGGTGGGGAGGCGATGCGTGCGCTGAGGCGCAACCAGCCGTGGGAGGCGGAAGCAGGCGGCCCCACCAGCGCTGGTTTGGTTTTGGCGGCTGGATGACGACGAGACTGAAGAAACATGATAGGCTGTAAAAGCAGCAGGAGTACTTAACAACCTTAATTGAAACCAGCAGGGGCACTTAACAACCATAGCTGAAAGCAGTATGAGTACTTATAGAGGTTCAACCGTACAAAGCACGCCTCGAACAGTGCTACTTTGCCTACAGTTAACCAAGGGTGAGGCCACCAAGCCCCAGGACAAGGCCCAGGCGCCACCCCGCGCATCCACAACCTTCTGAAAGCGGCTTCATCTCGCAATGTGGTCAATAAATAGGATATTTGCTTTAGAGCCATGGAAAAGCATGAGCATAACCTTCTGTCCTATTCTCCAAGATGGACGGGCCTTCATTATTTGAGATCACCCATGAATAAGTATCTTTTCACCTCCAAGGGAAATGGAGTAGGTCGACATAAACATCATGTTGTGACCAAGCGCAAGTTTGACCCGACCATGGTCAGGCATCTGTATAGGAACAATAGAACTGGGCAGTTTCTATTTCAAGAAGATCACAGCTGTAAAACTATGTATAAGCAAGAGTTTATGAACAACATATATAACAGAAAACAGCTTATACCATAAGTTTTTTGACACAGTTGGACCTGTTCAACATGTGCACCAGTGGCACACATATCCCACGTGGCCTTCCACCAATGAAATGCCCCACAAGGACCTCAAGACGATTAATAAAGTGTAGGAACTAGTGGATGTCGTCCCAGTCAAGTTCAATGCCATCAGTAACAGTTGAGTTCTTATAGAATAACAAACGAGTAGTGTGCTGAACTTTGCAATAACCTACACGTACCACCAATTATAAGAAATATTAGTTAGAAGTAGCATCTTCGTGAGAGAAGGGAATCACAAATTGTTGCTACTTCTAAAGTCAAATTGTGATTAGTTAGACAGAATAGGTGGATTAAGAAGTAATAGAGGCAACATGCAAGAACCAGATACAAAACTAACATGGATGAACTACTGGAACAATGTCGGGGTGGAAGATCACAGTGAAGATGAGACCAGGTTCTGCTATTTCCATCAACATTCGTGCGCCAACTTTCAGTCCGTAACACTTGAGAAAGTTTATCCAAGTTCGACCATAAAAAAGCAGCGATCTTCTTGGTTCATGAACCCAACTGGGAACTTATGTCCATGGCTTGTCTTCAATGTGACCATTAAACTGGTGTATTCAGTTATGGAAAGGTCGACCATCTTGAGTACATGTGTTCTGGCAGAGCAAGGAATGCACTGCAGGAAAAATAATATGAGAACACAATGTATTCGCTATCCAAATCTAGAAATAATTTCCTCTTTCACGTCAGTGTTGACCATGGTACTAGTACCCTTTATCCAAATATAGCAATCCAAATTTCCAAATTAGTCGACAGCATGTTCAAAAAACCCCAACCCTCCCGGATAGAAAAGAGGATTCTAGGAACATATTGTGCATGTTTTAAAACCCTGTGTTAGGATGAGAAGGAACAAGTGTGGCGTCTCACCGAGGGCGCAGAAACCTGTAGGATCCTCACACTTTGGGCACTACAAATGAAACACACTAGATTCAGTAAGAAGAAAAATGCATCAATGGCAGCGGCTGCCATCCTAGGATTACCCGCGACCAAGGGACTAGGATTTATCGGGGATGGATGAAGAATTTGTACCTGGTTCTCCATGAGAAAACCCTACGCAATCGCCGAGAGGAGGTTTTCTCTGAACAAGTAGACGAGGGAGAAGGGGATTCGGGCCCAGTGAAATATTGCTGCTTCGTCTGTCCAGCTTACTGCTAAAGCTGGAAAGGTGGTGGTTTTTGTGATTTGACGGCTCATTGGGAATTACTGCGGCGCTACGACCGGGGTGAGTCTACCGTGCAGTTGTGCACTCTAATTTGGTGCATGGCACGTGGACCCCGTTGTCGGATGCCCCGCATATCAGCGAAAGGAAGTAGAAAGGCAGGAGTAACTAGTTACACATAAATATATTTTTGATAGAGAGATACTCCCTCTGCAAAGAAATATAAAAATCTTTTATATCACAACTTTATACATAAGAAAAATCAAGGGGAATATATATAACATAATATGGGGGTTCAGATGAGAATATAATACTCAGATAGACTGACGGTTCTGGACTTTGGGCCACAGGCCGGTGGGCCTGCATGTTTGGGGGGCCATGTGTTCTAACTCAGCGCATTTCATATTGCAAGCGATCGGTACGGCACTGGTTTTAGATGCTATCGCAAGGCGAATACAAAAAATTAAATAAAGCACAATAGTTGTTAGAATGAAATCGAACGACGGTTCCTAACCAGCAATCAGAGTTGCAATTCTTTCACGATATCCTACGTGATAAATAATACTGTCGTACTACTTATACACACAGGACACTTGTTTCACCATGCCATATTATTACATCAAAAGCTCTCGGAGGATAGATCAGTTCGGCAGTTGCGTGCTACTACTGAAGAATTTGAAAGTTGATTAGGACCAGCTCTCCTTGCCGAGAAAGTTCAATTTTGACATCATCCCCTACCGCAAGATTTGATAGAGTTTTGAACCTTGACCATCCTTTAGCATCAATCATCATGCGACCATCCTTTGTACTTAAGGTATATTGAGGAGGTACATTCACACCAAGGCTACGCATGGTAAGAGAAACTTGGCCACGGTCGCCCGGATTATTGAACGACTCCCTCGTTGCTCTAGGAATTCTCTGTTTGCAAACAAGAAGACATACACAAATAGTTAGATCAACACAGTGAATCATGTGAAACAACATGGAAAGAGAAAAGAACGAAGCACTTGGGCTGCCAATGCTTACCAAGAAGGTGGAGATGTCAGTTTTTGTAAGGACTTTGGTATATGCAATGCGAACTGCAGCCCAGTCTGTTGCCAGTGCAAGTGCTACTTTCGTTGTTGCTGCACGGGCTGGAGCATATGCAAGTGCAACTTCAACTGTTGGTGTAGCTGCCGGAGTCATTGCTGGTGCCCGTGCTAGTGCAACTGGTAGTGCTGCTGCTACTACCGGAGATGGTGCTCCTTGTGGCGCTGGTGCCGGTGTCAGAGCAGGTGCCCATGTCGGTGCCCGATCCTCCGGTAGATCAGCTTGATCCGCTGACGCGGTCGGTGCCCAATCCTCTGGTGGATCAGACTGAGCTGCTGCCGATGTCAGTGCTAGAGCCAGTGCCGTCGAAGTAGGTGCTGGTGCTCGATCCGATGCTGAAGGTGGTACCGACATGCGAGACAACAGCAATCATCTCTGGTCTGCTATGATTTCATACTTCAGATTTCTAACTTCAATAGGCTCCGTGACCTTGATCCAGTCTTTTTCTTCACTTCTTTTAAATGCGAGAAGGACTAATTGTGGCATGTTTGTTAAAACAAACTACAGTTCATCATAGGGCTTCAGATTGTACTCAGACAATAGACTGATCCAATTGTGTCCAGTAATATAAGTGATGGACAGTGCCTTCGTTACTGACACGACATAAGAAGTGAAACCTGTAAAAATAACCATCATAGAGCAAACCAAACGGTTTATTCTGTAATGAATGTGACATGGCAAAACCTGCATCATAAAATTGTAGCAAAAGTAAGAAAACATGACAGTAAATCAATAAGATTTAGACAGTAAATCAATAAGATTTACTTGATGTGACACGAGTGAATCCTTACCAGGATATCACTATGTTCAAGTTGTAAACTGAAGGTTGATTGTCTAATTACGGGTGGCATGCAGGGCCCGCACTTACTCCCACAAGCAGGATAGTCCAAAGGTGGTAACAACTCGTAAGGAGAGAACATCCATGGGACTGGAAATCCTGGTGGGTGCGATAAATCCTGCAATGCATACAGATATTGGAGTGTAACCATAATTGATAAACCGTCCATACAAAAAAGATGATCTGGATACTTCAAAATATACAGACTGAATTGAGTGGACAGACGTTAACATAGATTGTTCTCAGGACTCACCACACAACAAAAGCGGCAGTACTAAACAATACAGAGTTCACAGACACAAATCAAGTATTGAACAATAGTACTTACTACAGACAAGCAAAGTTGCACTAATTAAACTCTGCAGACTATTTCTTGCCACCGACCTATGGGATGTACACCACATAAATGACTAGGCCATGGACTTTGTGAGAGATGTCTACCGGCACCATCGCCATCTCGTCAACCTTGGAAAACCTAACAGAGTGGTCTTTCCACTCATAAACATGACGATGAAGACAGTTCGCATCAGATTTGTTGGGAAGCTTTACAAGAACCACACCCTTCGTAAACGAAGGCACAACTAGGAAATTGTTGTGGTGAAATACACCCTCGAGAACACGCCTGACAACAATGCTATAGGAAAACACTTGTTCACTACACGTGGCGACAAGGACACATCAGCTAGATAGTTTACTAGTAGAACTCATCCTCAGGTATTCCAGTTCACACGGCATGACTTTGTGAACTTCATCTCCACCGCGGACCTAGTTCTAATTCAAACAGAAACCAAATATTTTATTACTACCTCCATTCAGAAATATAAGATGATTTTCGATATTTTACTCCATATAAGACTACATATACGCACAGAAATGAGTGAACAAAGACACTAGAACATGTCTTCAAAGGCATGAGAGTAGAGTGATTACTTGCAATATCCATAACACAAGTTACTGAGGCTACTATACTCTCTTCAAAGGCATGAGAGCTAAAATCTTGCATTTCCTGTAGCTATCATTGATGTTCATAAAGTAATTGAAAGTAATCTATAAGAAATCAGTGTTATGTGCAAAAATCATATGTATGTCAACCTCTCGCATGTTTTGGTCAAAAGAGCAATTTAGAACCGTCATTTGGCACACAAAAATCACATGCAAGATCACCCAGAAAGTTGTACTACTAGTACTAGTACTGCGTGTTAGATGAAAAAACACGATCAAGATCGCCAAAAAGATCGTCAAGAAGAGATATTACCTAGACTGGCTTAACAAGGGATCCCGGAGAGGGGGGCTTGGACAGGGCGATGGCCTTGAGCTTGTCTGCGGTAGCCTCGATGGGGTGCTTGCGCTTCTTCGTACCCTGAGCCTCGACGGTTTTGGCCAGAGCCATAGACATCACTTCGGCCGGTGCTCCAGGGTCCATCAAGAAACTGTCAAATAGAAATAAAAGAAAAGAAACCATAATCACAAACCCAAAAGAAGAATAGAGAGGGAGTTATAGGATCAGTCGCGGGGTTGCAAGACCGGGCCTTGGCCAGAAGCAACACCATTGATGCGCTCACCTTTCCTTCTTTGGGAGAGAAGAACAATGGCAGAAGCACATCGGGGTTTCCTTGAAGAAATGAGGAACAAGATGAGGGAGAAGCAAGTTGGGGTTTTCTTCAAGAGAGGAAGCTGAGGGAGAAGAGTGGAATGATGGTTGCTTCGTCCGTCCAACTTACTGCTGGAAAGGTGGGGGTTTTGTGATTTGACGGCTCATTGGGCATTACTGTGGCGCTTTGACCGGGGTAGTCTACCGTGCAGTTGTGCACTCTAGTACGGAGTAATTTAGTGCATGGCAAGTGGACCCCGATGCTGGCTGTCCCACGCGTCGATGAAAGTGAGTAGCAAGGTTCCCGACGACCGTCGAGGAGGATCCGCGTGGTAGAGCGTGTCCACTATTTCTGAAAAACAAAAATGATTACAGTGAGCGTCTCCACTCTTAGGACGGAGGAGTGCGAAACACGGCAGCCACTTGAACACACATTACTCCTACTACTAGGCATGTGCAGTGGTTCATACGTCAGTACCATAATATTGTTCTAGTGTAGTAAGATATGACGATAAAAAATGGTGTTGTGTGCATGTCAACTATGAACAGTAATGTAACATGCCCCTTTTTTGACTATCCGGTTGAGAATGAACGGTTAGATCAATGTTAACAGAACTAGGTCTACATCGCACGGAGAGTACGGTGCTACAGTACTCCACGGAACATGAACCATATGAAGCACGAATCAGTGTTAGGTAGGGTGTATGAAGGGTGCATGGGAGCAAAAGTTCCCTTCTCGACCCACTTTTGGGTGTTTGGCAGAGTGCATGAAGGGTGCATGAGTCCACACTAGGTTAACACAAATACACTAGGAGCATGCAGAGCATGCATGAAGAGGGGTGCTGAGATGAGCATGCACGAAAAGGGAAGAACTAAATTGAGATGAGAGTGCAACCAAACACACCCGCGCGCTTTGTGATACAGTGACTGGTCTGCACCGTCTGAGTTTGATCCAACGGTCATGTTGCGCCGAGACATGCCCATGCAGAGGATGCCTAAACACCACCGAAGTCCCTCTGCTTCTCGAGGCGCATGACATTGGTGATGCAGGGTGCCACCGCCCGCAGAGCCCGCTTCTGGTCGATGGGAGCCAACTCGTCAAAGACGACGTCCAATGGCACGAATGGATTCCGGTGACGAAGCCCTGAGAGGATTCACCCAGCAACGGCGACGGCCGCCCGCAACCCCTCCCTGTCCAGCTCCGCCCCCACCATCGCGCGGAGATGACTCGGCTCCTCAGAGATATAGGTGAAGAAGGAGACCAGGTCAGGAAGCCGTAGCTTTTTCAAGTCGATGGGGTGGTCGAACGGGTTTAGCCCGACGGCCGGCATGGTCACACTGGCACGACGGTAGGCATCACGCAGCCGCAACACATGTGTGGCAACATGGTCCAGCAAGTAGTTGAGGCGATCCTAGACCTCGTCACGACCGGCCCGCTCGCGCTCCAGCCGGCTCGCCTGACCGCCTATTGTATCTCCCACTTTCTGCAGCAACGCCACCGACGCCTCAAGCATCTTTGTGGTGGACACCTGCCGCTTTTGAAGCTCAGTGAACTCCCGCACATAAAGGAGGAGCATGGCACTCCTCTCCTCCTTGAGCTCATGGAGCTCCACGTCCTTGGCCCTGAGCTCCGCATCCTTGGCATGGAGCTCCTGTGTCAGGCGCCTCACCTCAGAGTCCGTCATCGGGTGCGCCGCCATGGAACCAGGTAGAAGCAATGGGGAGAGGAAGCAAAGGGGGCGAAATGGCTGAAAGGCAATGCAATCTACGGGAAGGCAGAGGGAGCTAGCCGAGGAGCGGGGTGAATCTTTTGGTTTTCACCATGGGAAAACACCAGTCGAGGACTTTTCACTTCAGGGAGCAGTGGGTTTTATAGGCGGAGTCATCATGACTAATTGCTGTCACGCCTGCTCCCATCAATCAAAAAAATAAAAATCCTGCCACGCCTGCCGCACCCAAAGACCAGTGCAACACAGTGGTGGATATTTAAATTTACCTACTAGCAAGGAGAGAAAAAAAGGGGTGAAAAAACAAATGTGGCGGCGGCCTAGCTAATCGGTCGCACTAGCCCAACTAGCTAGCCACTGTGCTTCACTGGTGTACTCGGTGGGAAAGGTGGGCTTTTGTGATTTGATGACTCATTTACTTGCTTCGGCGCTACGACCGAGGAGGACCCATAAAATGCACGGTAGGGCGTCCCACGTTTCGGCAAGGAAGAAAATATGCGAGCACCATCCGAGAGGACCCAGAAACTGCGCGGTAGGGTGTGCCACATTTCGGCACGGAGGAAAAATGTGCGTGTAAAAATAAATTGTATCAAACTACCTATGGTTCGACCTCGGGACCCAGCCAGTCGGTCGAAAACACGCCACTAGCCACACAGCTTCATCATGCTAACGTGGCACGGAGAATAGGTGTGGTTAGCTCCGTCTCGACCAGCCACAACGTCTCTTGTTCTAGGCGATTCATCTATTTTCCAAGCATTTTTAAGTTATAATAACACCACGGCAAGCTCGCGCCGCTCTTCGTGTGTACCCGTGCATCTAAAGGTTGTACTACTAGATGCAGAGGAGAGAGAGAGAGATGGCAGACATGGGACCCACCAGTAAGTCAGTCAATGTTAATGCACCTGTTGACGAGCCACTCCCTCTACTCTACTCAATGTAATACTGTATAAAATCAAGTTATGCGACAAAGCCAACAACCGTTGCGGTTTTAGGCTATCGACGTACGCTTTGTACTCCAGGTTTTCGGTTCGAATCTCGTCCTTCAGATTTGTTAGTTTCAGGTCCAAATTTGATCAATGACAAGTGGGCCTCCCGTGTGTTGTTCCGATATTTCAGTGTAGGATGGTTTTTTTGCACAAACACTTTGCGCGGTTAGACAAGTTACGGCACCAGTTACATGTATTTTGCAAGTTTAGGAACAAAAATGACAGCGGCATAGTATATCACATGCTCCCCGCAGCTCAGATGTTGTGGTGATACGAGATAGTACGTCGTTGGATCTGAGATCCAATGGCTTGGGAGTAGTCTTTGTAATTATGCACAATTTCCAAACTCTCCAAGGGTTTTTTTGCAAAAAAAACCATTCAGGCCGCGTGTGAGCCGCTGGATCTTGGATCCAACGGCTCCCAGTAGCTCATATATGGTGATCCCCGCAGCTTAATTAGCCGCTACGGTGATACGAGCATCTAGGTCGTTGGATCTGAGATCCAATGCCATGTGCATAGTATTTGTACTTTCTGTGCAATTCCCAAACTCTTTGAGGCCTATATTGCAAAAACATTCAAACCTCCTACTGCGAGCCGTTAGATCTCCCGGGAACTCGTATCACCATAGAATCTACGGTATGGGAGCACCCCATATTCCCCCGTGCGAGAAAACATCAGGTGCTCTCGTAGCTTGGATGCTATGGTGATACGAGCTTCGAGGTTGTTCGATCTGAGATCCAATGGCGTCTGAGTAGTCTTTGTGCTTGTGGGCTGCACCCAAACTCTTTGGGGGCTTTTCTGCAAAAACATTTGAACCAACAAGGAGTCGTTGGATCTCAGATCCAACGGCTCTGAGGAGCTTGTATCACCACAACATCTAAGGTGTGGTAGCACGTGATATTCTTAAACACAAGAGAATATGAGGTCTTCCCTCATCTTAGATGCTACGATGATACGAACTTCGAGGCCGTTGGATATGGGATCCAAGGGCATTTGAGTAGTTTTGGTACTAATTGTGTGCAATTCTCAAACTCATTAAGGTTTCTTGTAAAAATATTAAGACAGCTTGTGAGCCGCTATATCTCAGATCTACACGCTCTAAGGAACTCGTATCACCATATAGCATCTAAGGTGTGGGGGCACATGATATTCTTTCGGGGGGTGCACAACCCATCGGTGTTTGGGAGGGTGGGGACAAATATAATGTTCAAAAAATATAATCTAAACAATCCTAAACAGAGCTTCACAATTTTATCTAAGGTCGAGGGGTTACCCCCCGACAATCTACATAGCTCCGCCTATGCAAGAGGTGTAGTGGAAGCATCTAGCTGTGAGAGAGACGACGCGAGAAAGCGAGGTCAATCGAATCATTTATAGAGGGAGAGATCGAGTGAGTGTGGCCTAGCGTACACTCAAATGTTAAAGACGATACACCGAGATATCGTGCGGCGAAGCTGCAGTGAGGGCTGGAGGGAGATAGTTACCGAGAGTGGCCTAGATAGACTTTGTGTGTGCGCGCACGATGAAGGTGTTTTACAAAGGCAACGTACGTGTCTTGAGAGAGAGAGAGGGAGGGTTTGTCATGGAGGGCACGATGAGGTTGTGTGTGAGAAATACATTTGTTGAGAGTGTGCGGGCGAGTGTGACATAAATGGAGATCGAAACATGAAGAGAAATAATGAGCGCGCGTGTGTCGGATACCAATAGCTCTATTAACAAAGAAATGAAGATCGATCGATACATGAAGTATGTGTGGTGGTTGGGGGGTGTCGATGGAGAGACCTAAACACAACATTTGCATGTACATAGTACTAGACTTAATATTCATGTTTCAATTTATTGTGCATTTTAAATATTGAACTGAGGACCATGCATGGCTTACATTTTAGTTTTGAATTCATGTCATATATGCATGGTCATACATCCACGTTGAGATCACTATATCACAAACTCACTCTAATTCAAGAACTCGTCATAAATCAATTACCATGCCTTTTGGAATGACCAGTTATTTGTAAGGAAAATACGGGCATTGTAATACATATAGATTCGTTCGGCAATTTTAAAAAATATTCCTTTCGCACTCTCAAATGGTAGCACCCGACGGCGTACCAACCAGACCCGGGCTCGTGTCCTGGTGGTGGCGTGCGTGGTACGCACATTAGCCAACCCCAACCAAAAGAACCGCGATATTAAACTTCGTGCCTCCACTCGAGCCTCCGCGTTTCTAGTCGAAATATCTGGCGGCCAGAATTCCAGCCCTAGGAAATTCCCCTCATGTCCCCGGTCCATAATGACAACCGATGAACAATGGAGGGATGCTTTAGTAACTAGCCCACGTTACCTACCGTGCCGAGCACGGTTCAATTCCCTTGGTCGCCGCTACCCAAGGTCACCCATCAACTCCATTGCCTAGTACTAATAGTACTACACCAGGATGAGCACAGAATGGAGCTCCGCTTGTTGATTTTGTTCGTGCGTTGTTCGTGCCTACTAGAGTTATTATATCAAGCAATGCACTGGTACGAAGGGATTATCTTTTTACTCTGCATATATAACTTGTCTGAAGTCTAACTAAGCAAAATGTTTGACCAAAATCCTTTCTTAAGAAATATTAACATCTACAACAGTAAAGATGTATTGCTTGAAAATTTATTTCATGATGCAGGTTATGATATTGTTTCGAATCCTGGATTTTAAATTCCAGAAAATCCAAAACTGACCTGAAATTCATGAAACTGAGCATGGTAATGCGATATGGCACAAATAGGTTGTCGTATTTTTTTTGTTCAATTTGAGACAAGCTGCTTATGAAAAGTTGCACAAATGAAGAGCCAAGGTATTTTGGAACAAAGACAAGTCACGTTAACGCGAACGGTTTCACTATTCAAACCGTGGGCGTTAGACCTACATGCCGCCACAAGTCCCGCTTCTCATCGGCAGGTGCCGTCTGAGCAAGCGTGTGTGTCGACGGGAGGCGTGCGAGCAGACCACTGCGCCGGCTGACCGGGAGGCGTGTGAGCAGGCCGCTGAGCAGGCTCATCGGGAGGCGAGCCCTTTGACCAGGCTCCACCGCCCACCTTCCTCCCAACTGCCCCCACTTTTAATGGCGTCGGCGCCGCAGTTTAAATCACCCCCGCACTCCCCGGTCTCGCTACAATCTTCTCTCTTCCTCTCGGATTCTCCTGTCGTCTACCTCCAACTAGCCTGACCTCACCGTACGCCATGCTGCATCACGATGGTCTGCCCTTAGTCTTCCAGTTTCCTGAGGAAGACACCCAGCCGGAGTCTCAAGAACATAAGGCGCTTTGGGACGAGCTTGAACTGGCCTTGCGGGAAGACGCCGCGCCTGTCCCCGCTCCCGTTCTAGCTCCCGTCACCCCGACTGCGCCAGCGCTCATCCCCGTGGCATTGATGGCCTGGGAGCCACACATTGTCGCCGAGCTTGAAGCCACGGGGTTCCACGAGGTCCCCGTTGACTTTCATGCGCTCGTGCACCTGCCAGCGCAAGCACCTGCGCGTGCACTAATGCGCGCGCCCATGCTGAAACCTGTGCACATGAATGTCTCCGCCGCGCCAATGCCAGAGCCTGTCCCCGCGCCGGTGCCAGTGCCCCCCTCAGCGGCATAGATCGCCGCCGTCGACCGCTTCCTTGCACCAATGCCCATCGCCTCCTCCCGCCAGTTGACTGGCTCCTGTAGACCAAAGTCCAGAACATTCTGGCCTTCCTTGAAGCTAGGGCCAACATCCAGGAGTACGCCAACAACGGCGCAAGACGCCGCCGTCGCCGCCGGTCAGTGGCCCGACGACACAGAGCACGACAGAGGAGTCGGTTCCCGCCGCAAGACGCCGGCGCCGGCGC
Organism: Thinopyrum elongatum; assembly: GCA_011799875.1. Taxonomy (NCBI): domain Eukaryota; kingdom Viridiplantae; phylum Streptophyta; class Magnoliopsida; order Poales; family Poaceae; genus Thinopyrum; species Thinopyrum elongatum. The sequence continues at coordinate 417,155,364 of CM022299.1, forward strand.
CTGATACGTCTCCAACGTATGTATAATTTTTGATTGTTCCATGCTATTATATTATCTGTTGCTGGGGAAATCTACGCCAAGTCAAGACATACCAAGTACCCATCATAAAACTCTCATCTCTTGCATTACATTATTCGCCATTTGCCTCTCGTTTTCCTCTCCCCCACTTCTGAAACGATTTTCGAAAAGATTTGCCTTTTTATTCGCCCTTCTTCTGTTCATCTTTTTTGTTTGCTTTTTGCGTGCCCGTGTGTTGGTGTGTCTGTTTGCGTTAATGGCCCAACCAAATAACATTGATCCTCACTTTAGGAGGTTGGAAGAAATTGAAAATAATGTTAGGAGCTTCATGTCCTTACAATTTGAGCATAATAGTTTCTTTAGAAATGAGCTTAAGGAGCAGAAAAGTTTTATGGAGTACATGAATAAAGAGCTTGATGATATGTCTAAGGAATTTTATGGTTTGAAATCTCAGTTTGCTCATCTTGAAAATTTAGTAGGCCAAATCTCTGATAAACAAGCTACCTTGGTATATAAGATGGCCGCTAAACCAGAGGCTTTAAATAATGATGAAGAACTTAAAGTGATTGATGTGACTCCTATTGAATCTTTGTTTTCCAAAATAAATCTTGATAAAAATGGGACTGGAGATGAGTCAACTTTAGTTAAAAGGCGTCCCAATGATTCGGAGTTTTTAGATCTTGATGCAAAAATTGATAAAAGTGGGATTGGAGAGGTCAAAACTTTAAGTAGCAACGAACCCACTCTTCTGGATTTCAAGGAATTTAATTATGATAAATGTTCTTTAATAGATTGTATTTCCTTGTTGCAATCCATATTGAATTCTCCTCATGCTTATAATCAAAACAAAGCTTTTACTAAACATATCTTTGATGCTATGATGCAATCTTTTGAAGAAAAGCTTGAATTGGAAGTTTCTATCCCTAGAAAACTTTATGATGAGTGGGAACCTACTATTAAGATTAAAATTAAAGATTATGAGTGCCATGCTTTGTTTGATTTGGGTGCTAGTGTTTCCACGATTCCAAAAACTTTATGTGATGTGTTAGGTTTTCGTGAATTTGATGATTGTTCCTTAAATTTGCATCTTGCAGATTCCACTATTAAGAAAACTATGGGAAGGATTAATGATGTTCTTATTTTTGCAAATAGGAATTATGTGCCCTTAGATTTCATTATTCTTGATATAGATTGCAATCCTACATGTCCTATTATTCTTGGTAGACCTTTCCTTAGAACGATTGGTGCAATTATTGATATGAAAGAAGGAAACATTAGATTTCAATTTCCGTTAAGGAAGGGCATGGAACACTTTCCAAGAAAGAAAATTAAATTGCCATATGAGTCTATTATGAGAGCTACTTATGGATTGCATACCAAAGATGACAATACCTAGATCTATTTGTGTTTTTATGCCTAGCTAAGGGCGTTAAACAATAGCGCTTGTTGGGAGGCAACCCAATTTTATTTTTGTTTTTGCTTTTTTTTCCTGTTTTTATTTGAATAATTCAACTAGCCTCTGGTTAGATGTGGTTTTGTGTTTTAATTAGTGTTTGTGCCAAGTAAGATCTGTAGGATGGCTTACGGTGATAGTTGATTTGATTTTACTGAAAAACAGAAACTTTTGCATCCAGTCACAGAATTTTAATAATTCACTGGAGCTTTGAGAAACCCTGAATTTTTTATACAAGATTTATATATAAATTTCCTCTGTTGTACTAATTTTTCAGTACTTTTGGAGTTACATAAGTATTAGAACAATTTGGATCTTTGCAGACTGTTCTGTTTTTGACAGATTCTATTTTCTTTGTGTTGTTTGCTTATTTTGATGAATCTATGGGTAGTATCGGGGGGTATGAACCATGGAGAATTTGGAATACAGTAGATATTACACCAATATAAATAAATAATGAGTTCACAACAGTACCAAAAGTGGTGATTTATTTTCTTATACTAACGGAACTTATGAGATTTTCTGTTGAGTTTTGTGTTGTGAAGTTTTCAAGTTTTGGGTAAGGATTTGATGGACTATGGAATAAGGAGTGGCAAGAGCCTAAGCTTGGGGATGCCCAAGTCACACCAAGGTAATATTCAAGGACAACCAAGAGCCTAAGCTTGGGGATGCCCCGGAAGGCATCCCCTCTTTCGTCTTCGTCTATCGGTAACTTTACTTGAGGCTATATTTTTATTCACCACATGATATGTGTTTTGCTTGGAGGGTCTTGTATGATTTGAGTCTTTGCTTTTTAGTTTGCCAAAATCATCCTTTCTGTACACATCTTTTGAGAGGGACACGCATGAATCGTGATTTATTAGAATACTCTATGTTCTTCACTTATATCTTTTGAGCTAGGCAATTTTGCTGTAGTGCTTCACTTATATCTTTTTAGAGCACGACGGTGGCTTTATTTTATAGAAATTATTGAACTCTCATGCTTCACTTATATTATTTTGAGAGTATCTAAACAGCATGGTAATTTGCTTTGGTTATGAATTTAGTCCTAATATGATAGACATTCAAGAGGAATATAATAAAAACTTTCATATAAAGTGCATTGAATACTATGAGAAGTTTGATTCCTTATGATTGTTTTGAGATATAAAGATGGTGATATTAGAGTCATGCTAGTGAGTAATTGTGAATTGGAGAAATACTTGTGTTAAGGTTTGTGAGTCCCGTAGCATGCACGTATGGTGAACCGTTATGTAACAAAGTTGGAGCATGAGATATTTTTTGATTGTCTTCCTTATGAGTGGCGGTCGGGGACGAGCGATGGTCTTTTCCTACCAATATATCCCCCTAGCAGCATGCGCGTAGTACTTTGTTTCGATGACTAATAGATTTTTGCAATAAGTATGTGAGTTCTTTATGACTAATGTTGAGTCCATGGATTATACGCACTCTCACCCTTCCACCTTTGCTAGCCTCTCTAGTGCCGTGCAACTTTCGCCGGTACCATACACCCACCATATACCTTCCTCAAAACAGCCACCATACCTACCTATTATGGCATTTCCATAGCCATTCCGAGATATATTGCCATGCAACTTTCCACCATTCCGTTTTATTATGACATGCTTCATCATTGTCATATTGCTTTGCATGATCATGTAGTTGACATCGTATTTGTGGCAAAGCCACCTTTCATAATTCTTTCATACATGTCACTCTTGATTCATTGCACATCCCGGTACACCGCCGGAGGCATTCATATAGAGTCATATTTTGTTCTAAGTATCGAGTTGTAATTCTTGAGTTGTAAGTAAATAAAAGTGTGATGATCTTCATTATTAGAGCATTGTCCCATGTGAGGAAATAAAAAAAAGAGGCCAAAGAAGCCAAACCAAAAGAAAAGAAAAAAAAGGAAAAAAATGAGAGAAAAAGAGAGAAGGGGCAATGCTACTATCCTTTTTCCACACTTGTGCTTCAAAGTAGCACCATGATCTTCATGATAGAGAGTCTCCTATTTTGTCACTTTCATATACTAGTGGGAAATTTTCATTATAGAACTTGGCTTGTATATTCCAACGATGGGCTTCCTCAAATTGCCCTAGGTCTTCATGAGCAAGCAAGTTGGATGCACACCCACTTAGTTTTCTTTTGAGCTTTCATACACTTATAGCTCTAGTGCATTCGTTGCATGGCAATCCCTACTCACTCACATTGATATCTATTGATGGGCATCTCCATAGCCTGTTAATACGCCTAGTTGATGTGAGACTATCTCCTTCCTTTTTGTCTTCTCCACAACCACCATATTCTATTCCACCTATAGTGCTATGTCCATGGCTCACGCTCATGTATTGCGTCAAAGTTGAAAAAGTTTGAGAACACTAAAAGTATGAAACAATTGCTTGGCTTGTCATCGGGGTTGTGCATGATTTGAATATTTTGTGTGATGAAGATGGAGCATAGCCAGACTATATGATTTTGTAGGGATAAGCTTTCTTTGGCCATGTTATTTTGAGAAGACATAATTGCCTTGTTAGTATGCTTGAAGTATTATTGTTTTTATGTCAATATTAAACTTTTGTTTTGAATCTTATGGATCTGAACATTCATGCCACAATAAAGAAAATTACATGGATAAATATGTTAGGTAGCATTCCACATCAAAAATTCTGTTTTTATCATTTACCTACTCAAGGACGAGCAGCAAATTAAGCTTGGGGATGCTTGCTACGTCTCCAACGTATCTATAATTTTTTATTGTTCCATGCTATTATTTATTTGTTTTGGATGTTTTATATGCATTAATATTCTATTTTATATTATTTTTGGGACTAACCTATTAACCTAGAGCCCAGTGCCAGTTTCTGTTTTTTCCTTTTTTTTTAGCTTCGTGGGAAAGGAATACCAAATGGAGTCCAAACGGAATAAAACCTTCGTGATGATTTTTCTTGGACCAGAAAACACCCAAGAGACTTGGAGATGAAGTCGGAGGAGCCACGAGGCGGCCACAAGGGTGGAGGGCGTGCCTAGGGGGGTAGGGCGCGCCCCCCTGCCTTGTGGGCCCCCCGTGACTACCCTAACCTAATTCTTTCGCCTATATATTCACATATGTTCCCAAACCACCAGAAGCATCCATGAAAACACTTTTCCACCGCCGCAACCTTCTGTACCCGTGAGATCCCATCTAGGGACCTTTTTCGGCACCCTGTCGGAGGGGGATTCGATCACAGAGGGCTTCTACCTCAACTCTATTGCCCTTCCGATGAAGCGTGAGTAGTTTACCTCAGACCTACGGGTCCATAGCTAGTAGCTAGATGGCTTCTTCTCTCTCTTTGATTCTCCATACCATGTTCACCTCGTTGTTCTTGGAGATCTATCCGATGTAATATTCTTTTGCGGTGTGTTTGTCGAGATCCGATGAATTGTGGATTTATGATCATCTTATCTATGAATATTATTTGAATCTTCTCTGAATTCTTATATGCATGATTTGATATCTTTGTAATTCTCTTTGAATTATCGGTTTGGTTTGGCCAACTAGATTGGTTTTTCTTGCAATGGGAGAAGTGCTTAGCTTTGAGTTCAATCTTGCGGTATCCTTTCCCAGTGACAGTAGGGGCAGCAAGGCACGTATTGTATTGTTGCCATCGAGGATAAAAAGATGGGGTTTACATCATATTGCTTGAGTTTATTCCTCTACATCATGTCATCTTACTTAATGCGTTACTCTGTTCTTCATGAACTTAATACTCTAGATGTAGGCTGGAGTCGGTCGATGTGTGGAGTAATAGTAGTAGATGTAGAATCATTTTGGTCTACTTGACACGGACGTGATGCCTATATTTCATAATCATTGCCTTGGATATCGTCATAACTTTGCGCTTTTCTATCAATTGCTCGACAGTAATTTGTTCACCCACCGTATTATTTGCTATCTTGAGAGAAGCCTCTAGTGAAACATATGGCCCCCGGGTCTATTTTCCATCATATAAGTTTCCGATGTACTATTTTCCATCATATTACTTTCCGATCTACTATTTTGCAATCTTTTACTTCCGATCTATAAACCAAAAATATTTACTTTTCTTTTGTTTAGTTTTATCTATCTCTATGAGATCTTACTTTTGCAAGTAACCATGAAGGGATTGATAATCCCTTTATCACGTTGGGTGCAAGTTGTTTGATTGTTTGTGCAGGTGCTAGGTTATTTGTGTGTTGTCTCCTACTGGATTGATACCTTGGTTCTCTAACTAAGGGAAATACTTATCTCTACTTTGTTGCATCACCCTTTCCTCTTCAAGGGAAAAACTAACGCAAGCTCAAGAAGTAGCAGCGCCGCGTGATCTAAATATGCCATGAAAAACGTTCGGATTGCCATGCTTAAAATCCGAACGTTTGGGATTTATCATTTGGGTTTATTTTAGTTCGATCGTGATATGAATGTAAAGTCGCAGTCAGACTAAATGAAATATATGGTTTGATCGATTGAATGTTCTGCTAAAGCCGTATCAAATTAAATATAAAACGTCATCAAGCGACATGTCCTTCTCATCGCAAACAATTCATATTAAATACCACATCAATTCCAAATATTTTTTAGGGAAGTCAGTTCCAAATACTTGTAGGGTGCGAGCAGCCCCCTTGTTCGAGCACTAGGCGATACATTTATTTATCCACGCATTTAATTGTTAGTAGATACTACTAGTCTAACTTGTACGTCACGGTCACTTTTGTTCCTAAACTTTTTACATATAATACTAGTACTAGTATTACGTGAAACTGGTGTCGTAACTTGTGAACGCGTCCAGATTCGGTCAACGGCCACACCGCCCGCGCGTTCTTCGTGTTTGCCCGTGCATCTAAACGTAGAAGGGGAGGGGAGAGGAAGAGAGCAGACATGGAACCCACCAGTAAGTGAAGTGGAATAGTACGTGCTCACGAGCCGGGCCCACTAATGTACTAAAGTTAATATAAAAACATGTTATCCATTAAATAGGTTGTGGTAATATAAAAACATTATATCAACAAAGGGGAGTACAACAAACGTTGCTACTATGTTGCCTATTGACGTGCGGCTTGAAGGCCCTGGTCGCATGTTTGATCCTCGTCCTTTTTCATTTTAAATTTATACTAGTAAGGTACACGTGCATTGCACGCATGAGATTTGGCAACCAAATTATGAATAAATACCACACCATAGCATGTAAGCTTTGATTCATATATGCATGATGTAGATGTTCGTTTAATTCTTATAGTTCATCTCATTCAAAATCAGTAAGTTTTATAAAAAAGTTAATCTATTTTAAGATTCATGGAATTATGCATTGTAGAGCACAAAGTAAAAAACAAATAATGGCAATTCATTTAGAAAAAAGAAAATTGGGCAATTATGATACAGAAGATTCTAGAACAAATGAGAAGTGCTTGTGTTTTGAGGTTTGTGCATTATGCTTAAGTTCGACCATGCAATCTTCTAGATTGTACATGTGGCAGAATGTGGTGGAATCTAGAAGATATCCAACGACCAGTGGTGCTCGGATTTGCCATCTCTGCATCGTCGGATTGGCTTCATCCAACGACCATCTTTCAAAGTTATTCGCACACTATATAGGGGTGTAGATATGGGTCCAAATTTGCTCCACGACAGTTGGGCCCCCCGGTGTGCAGTTTGTAGCACTTTAATTTCTGGGTCGAAATTTGTTCCATTACAGGTGGACTCCGGGTGTGTAGTTTGTAGCCTATTTGTAATAATTAAAGAGAACACCAGAGTTTTTTTTGCAAAAATACCATGGTGCGACGTGGAAGGTTAGAAAGGGCGTGCGAGAGAGCGGTGACCGATCCAGAGGGAAAACAATTGGGGGAGGGGCGGGGGTTGCAACGGTGTTTGGAATAGTTGTGGGGCGAATGCTACAAAAATATAATATAAACCCACCGAAATAAATGCCTTCACAAATTAATCGAAGGTTGGAGTCACCCTCGCAATGTAAATAGCTCCGGCTCTGCGAGGGATGGAGAGGTGGCTTCAATGTGTGGAAGAGACGGCGTGAGAAAGCGAGGTCAATCGAGATATAGATAGAGAGACAAATTGAGTGTGCCCCGACATTCATTGAAAAGATATATATGTTGTGGATAGATATTGTCCGATTGAGCTTTTGGGAAGTGTGAGGGCTGTAAGAGATAGCTTGAGAGATGATCCCGTCACAGACAGGTACACACATCATTTGTGCGTGGGAGGAAGCAAGGTCAATCGATACATAGATAAAGAGAGAGAGAGATTGAGCGAGTGTGGGTCGTCATGCGATCGAAAGAGTGAGACGGGTTGGAGAGAGTGACCTAGATAGACAATGTGCGTGTGAGAGTATACACTATGAATATGTTGAATTAGGCCCAAACATGGAGATATATCATTTGTGTATGAGAAAGAGCGAGGTCAATCGAGACATGCATAGAGAGAGAGAGAGAGATTGAGCGAGCGTGGGCCGCCATGAGGTCGAATGAGTGGAACGGCTTGGAGAAACTGATCTAGATACACAATCTGCATGAGAGAGTATAGAGTGTGTCGATCGAGGACCGAACAGGGAGATATATCGTTTGTGTGTGAGAGAAAGCGAGGTTAATCAAGACTTAGATAAAGAGAGAGAGAGAGAGAGATTAAGCGAGTGTGGGCCGTTGTGCGGAAGAAAGAGTGAGACGGTCTCTCGAGAGTGACCTAGATAGACAATGTGCATGCGTGCGTATGAGAGGGAGGGGGTCTAGATAGGCAATGCATGTATCTACCGAGAGAGGGTGGGAGGGAGAGAGAGAGAGCTCGGCATGGAGGGCAATGGCGGGTATGTGAGAGTTAGAGATTGAAACATGGAGAGAAAGAATGAACATGCGGAAACCAATAGCTTTGTAAGGTGTTTAGGAGAGGAAGATTGATCAATAGAGGAAGTATGTAGCGTGTGTGCCCAGGGGGGGGGCCTAAAAACAACATTTAAATGTAGATAGTACTAGACTTAATATTAACATTTTAATTTAGTGTACATTGTAAGATTTGAATTGAGGACCATGCATATCACTTTCGTATTTATTTCGAATTTGTGCCATACTAGGTTTGGAAAAGTTGATATTGACTCGATTGTTGTGGTATTTTGTATGTGTGTGGTCATATGCTTGAATCCATCCAAAGTTTTCTCACTACCATGGTGTTCATCTTATACATAAATGATTTTGTATTAAAAAAGTAGCGTGGATACCGTGAAATGTGAAATCCACGTTAGAATTGGGGATCGCTATGTGACAAACACACTCTAATTCAAAGAACTCCTCATTAATTAATTCATAGTATCTCGTTTTGAATGACTAATTATTTGCAAGGAAAACACAGGCATGGTAATACATAGTACAAGATTCGTTTGCCAATGAAACAAGATTTGTTTGCATTCTCAAATGTAGGCGCACCAGGTAGACCAGGGTCGTGTCGTGGTGGTCGTGTGTGTCGTACGGACTCTAGCACCCATCCCCTCCCTACCCCCCCCCCCCCCCCCCCCCAAAAAAAAAGAACGACGACAAAAAAGTTCACGCTTCCACGTTTTGGATTGAAATATCTGGCGGCCCCAATTCCATCCCTGCAAAATCTCCCTTCTCCCCCATCCCCTTCCGCACCCAGAGCTCTCAAATCCCTAATTCGCTGCCAACCCAAGCAAAATTCGAATCGCCCTTCGTCTCATATCGTCTCTTTCCCCACCTCTGTGCCGGACGACGATGACGAATACGACGGTCGCGCTTCACCACTACACCGGAGCTACCTCATCTACCCCCTCGTCCACCGCACCGGGTGGTCCACCCACAATGTCGGTCGCCGCAGCCGACGTGCCTCACAGACACCGACTTCCACCGCATCAGGTGCACTTCACCGACGCCGTCTCCCACCTCACCGGGGCTACTTCACCGAGAACATCGTCGCACCTCCACCACCCCCCCCCCCCCCCCGACGCCGTTGGTGCTTCACCAATGGCCTCGTCCATCGCATCATAGCGCTCTGCTGCCACTCGAGATCTGCATCCGTATGCGGCTAGCCAATGCCAGCGCATCACCCTCAACGGCTCTGAAGTGGCCTGCACTCTAGCTAGGCGAGCATGCCCAAACACCGGCCCGAACTAGGTATCCACATATCACTCCCTTGTGCATTGTTCTGATGATGTTTGGATATCCTTTTACTGCTCTCTTAGCTTACATGCCTATGCAACTCTGGCTTTAACTCTTATTTCTTATGGAGATATCATCTAAAACAAGCAAAACCATTTTTTAGCGAAGCATGACGGCGCTACGGGATCTGGTACACATCCTGCACGCCGGTATAAGCTTGTAAGTACATGTCCTCTGGTACAACAGCAAGGTCGATTCCTCTCATTTGATCAACCATTTTCTGTGTCAAAAATGCAGAGGGGGATGCAAGGGGCACAAGGCATGCACATCCAAGCAAGTGGTAACATGGACTTGTACATGGAACACCCCAAGCGCAAGCAGATCTGCAGTGAGCCTGTACAACGAGCTAGTGTAAGTCCCTACATTTCATTTAATTTGTACTAGCCTGCGTGTATGATTTGTGTGCAGTGGCGGATCCACGAATTCAAGTTACTAGGGGCGAAAAATTAACTTAAAAAATACGAAGGCACTTGTAGTCCGGAAATCAACATAACTTGAGAAATGTGAAGCTACATGCACTTTGAAAACCAGCTAATGACCCAAAGTAGTTCCAGATTATAAAATACTAAATGATGTAAGCACCAAAAAACACAAAATGCAACATGGTGTACAAGGACTACTAACATGGATTGTACCTGCTTGAATTATTCGTTCTCTGGACGAAAATATCCAAGTGTAATTGCACCTATAACCAGTGCGCAAACTGCATATCAATATATCTATCCTGCACAAGTATGCCAATAGTTTCAAACAACAGATTAGAAAAGTATTTATGCTAGGTTGTCATGATACGGAGACTTTCTGGTAGATGGCCTCGACGTCCTCAAGCCATGAAAATGTACTATAATTTGCTTGTCATCAATTTCTGCAAATCTCTATTTCTCTCTCAACATAGCAGATCATCATTAGACACTAAATCCTTCAATGGGAGCTTGCAAAATGCTTGCATTAGATCCCTCATTAGACACTATATGTTCATCACCAAGAGCATGTAAAATGTTTGCATCAAATCCTTCATTAGCAGTCTATTCATTAGACACTTCAGGCTCAAGAACAACATGAGCTTGTATGTTTGCACCGGAAACTTGATTAGACACATCAGGTTCAGTCAGTTCAGTATTGATTGGGGGAGTTACAATATAAGCAGAAATTGATTTCATTTTCTTATAGATTCCCTACATACAAGCAGTTTTACAACACCGTCAGGTTTAACTATTGGCCAGAAATTGAACAGTTGAATTAGATATAATCAGGGATGTGATGTACCTGCTCATTGTGCATGCTACTCTTGCAATCTGCGACTGTCCGTTTGCGCAAGCTCGATGCCATGCCCGTGTTGCCGCTGCTGCCTCCCACACAGGCTACACCCAGGGTTGGATCTTCATCTTCTTGTCCTTCCATTTGCTTGAAGCCCGACGACCGGCGTTCAACGACGGCATGAGGAAGTGTTGTGTCAGTCTGTCCAGCGGCGGCTAGGTTAGGAGCGAACCAGACTGGAGGCTGGAGCGAACGAATGGGGGATTTTTCCTTCTGTCGATCAATATGGGAGGCGCTCGTTTGGGCCGCGAGCCTTCTATAGGGCCATCCTTACACTTATGTTATTGGCCCATCCAAATTGAAACATTTTTCATCATTTTTTACATTGCCTGCTCATGCGCTGGGACGAACAAAACTAGCCTGGGCCAACCTGGACGACTCAAACTAGGTGCACACTTTCCAGCCACCCGAGGCGGCCGCCCATACCAGCCCCTATGGTGGCGTCGCCCCTTTTTGCGTGTATGATTGGGGTAGTGAAAAATATTCCAGTGGTGCTTTTGATTTACCCACAGAATGGTTGAATTGCTTGTTTCTATGAACTAAGTTCGCCAATAATGTGAAGGATGCCAGGTTTTTCATCCTATTGTAGATTGCTTAGATCTCGATATGCCAAATGTAATCACATGAAATATACCGTAAAAGCCAGTGTGATGTGTGCTGCTACAACTAGTCTGACAACCCGTCCTCATATAACATATCAAGGACGCACCATCTTATTAGATTAACCATTCCACTTACCAATGCAGTGTGGGAAGAAAGAAGTATTGGGACTGCGTATCCAAACAATTGATGCCATGGACTCCTTCGTAGAACCTTGTAAGCAAAAAAGAAGTTGCAGTGTGCCTGTATAAAGAGCTAGCGTAAGTTTAGTTACCTGCTTCTCGGAATTTTAGTTAGCCACTGATTGCAAAATTGTTCAATTACGTTGCTTGGCTTAATTTAATTTTCTACTGATTACATAATGCCATAGACTGTTAATCCTATTATAGACTACGCCTATCTATGTGTTTGATACTTACTGTTAAGAATTACCTGTTTGCCTGAACTTAAATAGCTACTTAAGCATGTAGATAGCTGGTCATATGTACTTCGAGGGTGCAGCAAAATTCATGTGTAATTTACGTTCTGATACCCTGTTTGTTTAAATGGTTTGCTGTTATCACTTGTAGCACTAGTAATGTTTGCATGTTCATAGACAAACAACTGTCAGGTTTATATGAGGGACAACGTCTTTTTAACTTATATATATATATATATATATATATATATATCTGTGTGTGTGTGTGTCAGAATCATTTTGCTTACATCAAAGATATTTACAGATGTCTATGTTGCTGGTAAATGGTACCGACTTGTTACTTTAATACGTTGCCAAGAACTTGTTAGTTTTACTTGTTCATGTGTAATTAAATGCATTGCCAAAAATGGTTAGTTTTACTAGTTTGATGTTAGTTTCTTATGGCTCTTGTAACACTTTATTTATGATTGCTAACATTCAAGTTTGCAGGATCCAACTGAAATTCGGTTGGCACAACAGGTATGTTTTCAAAAACTTCCTTGTTTACCTGGTTTGCTGCTGTAACTTGTTGTTGTAATCATCTTACCAACTTCAAGTTTTCAGGATCCAATTGGAAGTCCAATTGCACAGCAGGTACATTTTCAAAAATATATTTGTGTAACAGGTTTGCTGCTGTAACTTGTTGCTCTAATCAAGTTACTGACTACTCAACTTTTCAGGATCCAAGAGAAACTCCAATGCCACAACAGGTTCCTTTTGCAAAACTTGTTTGTTTAACTGCTTTGCTTCTGCAACCGGTTGCTCTAATCACGTTACTGGCTACTCAACTTTTCAGGATCCAAGAGAAACTCCAATGCCACAACAGGTACCTTTTGCAAAACTTGTTTGTTTAACTGCTTTGCTGCTGCAACCGGTTACAATGATGTTAATAACTACTTTTCAGCATCCAATCGAAACTCTTTAATACCTTGTTTGTTTAACTGGTTTCTTGTTCTAACTCCCAGTTGAGATGTTTTGCTAACTTCAACTTTTTGGAATCCAATCGGAACTTTAATGGCAAAACAGGTTAGCCCCATGAACGTTGTATCATCCCACAGCAGTGGCACCGGCCCAATCGTGCATCATGAATTGCCAACTGATGATGCTCTAGAGGCTAAACTATTGGTAGAAAGAGATTCTGCTTCTGCACTTAGAGATGAAGTTAACATGTTGAGGAAGCAAACAGCACAATCACAAGCAGTACTCAAGACAACCATTAAATATTTGGTGGATTTCAAAATGAAGCAAGCTGAGACTGACCGCATTGTTAAGGTCCTGAAAAAAAAGGAAATTAAATTCCCACTTGGTAAATCATAGGTGAAATGTTTTTTCCATCGTTGAATAACTTTTGTGTTGTTTGTTCATGTAATCGATCAAACCATTCGTTTTAGAGATCATGTAATAATTGTTTTTTTTTGTAATTTTTTTGAGCACAAGTCTGTATTAATTGATAAGACTCTAAGACATTTCATTTTGATTGCTTTGTCAGACCTACAAATATGCCAATCGGGCTGAATGTGCATTCAGCAATAATAGTAGTATAGATGGTCCTTAAGTGGCACGCATCTGAAAGGGCCAAGATGTTGTACTAGCTTTGCTGATGCTCTTCTAGCAAAAAAAGTACAGCGGCCTGGCTTATGTATGTTAGTTGATATTATTGATCCATATACTCTATAAGTGTTTATATGTCTGTTAGTTTTGTACATTATTGGTTGATTGACCCAGTATTTTGAATCTTGAGACATCGCTTGTGTACATATCTAAATGGGAGTACACTATATGATGCGTGTGTCATACATGTTACACTTGAGTTGGACATAAAGTGATTTCAAATATTCGAATTCACCTTAAACTGGATCCTACCTTCTGAATTCGAGTATCGGCATTTGTAAATCATATTCATATATGATAGTGGAATACATCTTTGTTGTGCTTTTGAAGATATATAAAAAACATAGAATGATTTATAAAGATTCGTATAAGAATACAAAATGGATTCAAATTTAGTTGCCAGGGTAAACGTGAATGCTTATTGTCCCAAAATTTGAAAGAAGCGGCAAAATATCCACTCCCTCGTCGGCTGCCCGAAGCCAGTGTTTGCGAGATGGAAATTATTGTCTACCCCTTACATGGACAATCCATCGGCCCGATTTCCACTGCTCTCAATAGGGGTAGGTTCGTAACTTCAATTAGATATGACACGACCGCCTCTGAGCCCATTCAGACACGGTGGGTGCCAAAGGTGGGCGGCAAAACACATTTGCTTCAAGCTCGTCCGAAAGACCTCTGTCTCTCCCTCCATTTCCCCATTCATACAGGGTGGGCGGCAAAACAAACTCGACTCGGCCGAAATCGATGTAGGAAAATATTTTTAATAGGGGCAGGTTTGTAACTTCACTCAGACGTGACACAACCGCCCTACCTGTCAGCCCCATTCATACACCATGGGCGCCAACCGTGGGCGCCAAAACACCCTCTCCTCGCCCGAAATCACTCTGGGCAAATATTGGGGAGATGCGAGATTACCATCCTATCCCCAACCGACGAGACGTCCAAATTTTAAACGGGGGCTAAGTTGTAACTTTCCCATATTTCAGACAGGCGCGTCCCAAAAACATGGTTCCCCGTACCTCTCCCTCCATCTTCCCATTCATACACCGGCCGCGCTAGAACACCATCCCCACACCAGCCTCCTCCGTCCGCTACCCCATCCATCGTCGTCCTCCACCCCATCCATCGTCGCCGTCCTCCACCATGCCGGAGCGCCTACCAAGACCGCGTCGTCCACTGCTAGAGATGGACATTTCTCATCCACGGTGACGGACCAGGAGCCTTGCATCACGTCCTCTCGCTTCATCGACACCGTCGTCCTCCTTGCCGGGGCCGCTCCCATGACCTTCTCGTCCACCGCAATGGGACTTATCCACCGATGCACCCGTCTACCGTCGCAGATCTGCTTCAACACCACCGACAACCATCGCACCCTCGATGCCTACACGGAGCCGCAAGAGAGGTGGTACTACTTCATATCCGCTCAACTTTTTGATCTTAACCAGAAAATAGATCGTAGCTTGGTTACTGTACTTTCTTTTCAGCTCTTAGAATTTAGTTCTTTGTTCGAAGCAAACAATGGTTGCTAAATAGCATTTCTGCGGTTTGTAGCTTCAAATCTGCCATGGCACAGTCATAATAGGGTTTAATCGATCATGCTTAGGGTTTCCCCCCTTTTATGATCACTATACGATCAGCCTACGTGCTTCGTGTCATAATAGCACTGCTCCACCCATCAAGCTAAACAAGCTTAGTTGTTCAAATACGAATCTGATATTATTAAAACAAAGTCGTTTAATTGGTCAGCTAAATGTTCCTAATTTAGTTTCGAAAATGCATGTACGCCCCTGGGGTGTGGATCTACAGGGTGCCCACGGTGGGCCGCGGCCCACCCTGGGATTTTGGGTCAGCCCAGACCCCGATTCCCCTTTGTTCTGCTGTGCTTCCGATCTCTACTCGCCCCCAGCCGCCTGCCTCATCGGCGACTTGCCGTCCCCAGACGGCATGACTCTAGGAGAAGACGCCGGACTAACAGGAGGTCAGGAGCCGCTCGCCCAACAGCGTCACCGCTGCCCGGGAGCGCCGCCGTGCCTACCTTCCCAGTCCGTTCAGGGCTCAGGTGTGCAGAACCCACTAAGCCAACCCGATTTATCCTGAGATACGTCCTCAACACTCAGCAGCCACTCCTCATCACCCATTTTCTAATTGATTCATTGCTCATTAGGCAGGACTGTCATTAGGGTTTGTTGTGTACTGAGTGCTACCTACACTTAATGGTTCAGATATTTCAGTAATCTTTAGTACCTATAAAGTTCACAGGGTTTCAAAATTCCGGCCCTAGGAACAGACACTAGTCATGTTGGATTGTTGGTCATAGTGACATTGACCTAGATTACTACTGCAGGCCAGGTTTGTTGAAAATTTTACTTGTCTTTCTTACTCATTCGATATGATATCCAATTATTCACGTCGATTAGTTGCAAACAATAAGTGCTAGACCAACTTCTTGATTCAGATTTTGGATGGTCTCTTACTGCAGTTACAATTCTGCATACTTGTCCTAGTAAGCCGACAAGTAATGATTGATTCACTACCTCTATGCTTGCCTTGTCATATTTGTTGTCAATATTCTTTTAGGGTGGACCACCCTGTTTCAAAATACTGGAACCACATACATGAGTGAATATTATTTCTCCATGTGATCTCTTCATCATGTGTGGGCAACGAACACTGCATTGTATAGAAAGAAAGTGTCATATCCACCTTTTACATAGACTAT
This sequence comes from Thinopyrum elongatum, assembly GCA_011799875.1. Lineage (NCBI taxonomy): Eukaryota > Viridiplantae > Streptophyta > Magnoliopsida > Poales > Poaceae > Thinopyrum > Thinopyrum elongatum. Next base: position 417,171,729 of record CM022299.1, read on the forward strand.
GATCTTTTACATGGAATACAATCTGCCTACTTGCTTTGTGTCGCACTACCAGCACTCCTCCCTTGAAGCTAAACATTATGCCACTCATAATTCCTTAGTTTATTTGTTCAAATACGAATTTGAGATGATTCTAATGTTCCTACTTCAGTTTTGAAATGTGTGTCCGCCTGTTATAGAGACATAAGAGGTTTGTATTTCTGTGTGTGGTCTGGTCAGCACGGTTGGGGGATGAACTTTGTATACGCAGGGGTTTCTAGGGAGACACTCTCCGAGTTGAATCCGCAATGCATTCCATAGATAATCCGACTACTTTTTATGTTTTCATGAATCTCAGATACTAAACAACATCATAATGATTATGATCTTGCGCGCATGAAAAGAATAAAGCAGAATAATGCCATGGATGTCAAACTTGGCATTAAGGGACTGAAATCAAGTATGGATGCAATGCAATGCAAACACTCTCCACCTACAGATTCGTGCTCGGAATATGATCCTAACAATGATTCTGAGCTAGAAGGAGACCTAAGTCAATGTAGCTCCCTAGTGGAGGAGTCAGAGGCAGATGCCCTATCTTATTCACCCATCAAGGTGCTTGCTCTAACTTTCCAAGGTTATATTGGTCGCACATATCTTGCAACTGATGCTTTGCATTGCTTCTACTTTGTTGCACTGCATTAGCTTAGTTTACACATCGTGTATGTGAATACGCCCTGCCTATCCATTTTCAGTACATATTCCATCTGTCATCATACCATATTTATCCATTCAAATGTTGTTCTTGTGTATCAGACGTTCAAAAGGAAGAGGGCGCTTGCTGATCGCGGAGGAGCACGAACAAAGTATTTGGAAAAGGTAGTGACACCTGATAAATCAAATAGCCCATTAGGTGTAGTTGCAATATCACCAGACCCACAAAACATGGCCCCAACTCTAGCAGACTCTTGCCCTACTACACTGGTCATCTCTGATGCCCCAACTCAGCAGACCCCAACTGCAGCAAACAGTATGCTGATGCCAGTTGACATAGCACCAGCTCTACGACGCAAAACCCCCATTCTAGCAAAGAGTACACCAAATCCAGTTGTCAAATCCCTTTTCGAATGAGAGAGAGCCCTAATTGCATCAAATAGGACCCCTGTTCCACTTCTTCCCAGTTTAGAAGATGAAGCTTATATTGTTGTCAGGAACTTTGTGCGCATCTTTCCTCCATGGAAAGATTATACCACAGACAAAGAACAATTTCCAATCTTCCTCCACAACTTATGTGTAAATAATGTACTAATGTTATTCATGGTAATTAGTGCATATGTTTCTGCTGACAGAAGACATAAGATTTCATTCTTTTAAATAGGCGAGGACCAAAGTGGATAGTCAAGACGAGCAAGGGTTGGTTGCGCTTTTCAAGCACTCGTTGGTGAAGTATCGTTCCTTCCAGAGGCAAGCGCACTTCGATGGCAAGCCTCTAAATAAAATTTCTGTAAAGTCTCCGGTGCTACATTTATCAGATAGTGACTGGAATAATCTTGTTACACATTGGTCTTGTCTGCAGCGTAAGGTACTGTCTATGATATCACATCACAATTTGAACTACATTTCTGCATGTGCCTTACCGTCTCACTTGTACGAAAACTGTTTGTAGAAGAACATTCATTCTCAAGGGACCACAGAATCTCGCAATTATACTGCACACTGCATTACTCTTGTGAGTACCTCTTGCCATGTATGACCATACTTACTTTCATAGCTGGTTGATTATGTAGCATCACTGCACATGTTAGCCACGTTATCCTCCATTTGGTGGACATTATAAGATCCGTATTGACTCTTACATAAATTTAGAATCAACCCAATGCTTTTGAAGAGGTTTAGCTCTGTAGTCCTCTTGTAAGGACTGAACGTCGTCTATCACTGTACTTTCATTAACAGCTACTCCCTCCGTCCCATAATATAAGAGCATTTTGTACAGTACACCAGTGTACAAAACACTCTTATATTATGGGAAGGAGGGATTGGTTCATTGTGTAGCATTCTGCATCTTATCTCCCTCGCCCACCATTTACTAAAAAATATCAGATCTATATTTAATCTTACCAAAAAGTTGAATACACAGACAATGCCAGTGCAGAAGTGTAGCCCATTGCTCTGGTCAGTACATTTTGTCCTGTAACGCTTGTACTTGCAGGGATTGGTACACTAGTAGAAAACAGGGCACTTGTCCCAGTTCCAGAGTGCTTTTAGTCCCGGTTCTGCAACCAGGATAAAACGACCGGGACTAAAGCCCCTCACTTTTAGTCCCAGTTGGCTTACGAACCGGGACTAAAGGAGCTCCACGTGGCCGCTGTGGGGTGCCCAGGCAGGAGGACCTTTAGTCCCGGTTGGTAACACCAACCAGGACTAAAAGGCAGCCACGCATCAGCAGCTCCCAGTCGCTGGGGTTTTTGGTTTTTTTAAAGGGGGGTTTAGGGGTTTTGGAGGGTTTAGGGGTTTCATATTGTGTTAGCTAGCTAATAGAGAGAAGTGACCTCTCTTTCTCCGTGCTTCGTCGACGCTAGCTACTACATATAGAGAGAACTCGACGCTAGCTAGTAAGCAAATGAAGGAAACCATTAATTACACAAGATCATCATGAACATATATAGAGAGAAGTGACCTCTCTTTCTCCGTGCTTGGTCTAACAACAAGTTTTCGTATATCTATCTGACGCTACTACATATATACAATATAACATCCCTGACATCATCAAGCACCAAACTCCCATTGAATTTCTATATGGTATTCTCCCTTTTCATGTATGACGTGGTCAAGAAAGAATGCCACCAATTCCTCTTGAATTGCTCGTATGCGATCAAGTGGTAGGAGTTCTTCCCGCTTCTCCCACATCTAATTTAAAAAAGGGGGTCAATACATATATATGAATGAAACTCAACACAACTGATGGTAATAAAATAAAATTGTGAATATTGTTTACGTACTTCAAATTATTTGTCAGACAAGAAGCCCCGCTCAGTGGTCGAGTGGCGAATGAACTTGCAAACATAGTATCCACATAAATTATTCTCGTCTGCCTGCCACAAGCACTTTACGAGAATAGAGTTCAATCAAACTGATAATCAAGCATGATAATGGTATTGATGAAACTAGAATCAATGAGAGATGCGCGGAACTAGCTAGTACTACTTACTTTGGGGTGTGTAAATCGCAGCTCGTTCTTCAGACCTAGAACCATTCCGGTGAACTTTTTCCAAACCCTGCAAGGCAAAGAAAATGATTACTTGATATCAGGAAATGAACCAAAGTTACCGATATGGTGCGATAATGATTGAACTTACTTATGGAGCATTGCAGCCATGTCCGCATAATCCTTGGGATCTTTACGTCTCGAGTCTAAGACAGGTACTACTCCCCCGTCAAGCTTAATGGATAGAAGAATAAAGTGGAACCTGCGCACGCATAACTCATCAATTACATTACTTAACCTCGAGTAAGCAAAACCAAATATGCACAAGACAGTAACACTCACTTGAAGTTGTAAGGAAAGAGTATTTCCCTTTTGTTTTGATGTCGAAGGAACGCTTGTAGCAAGTTTTGCTCAGTATCTTCAACTCTATTTTCTACCGTCCATTCATTTACGGTATTTGGGCTAATGAACCCAATGTCATAGATTTGTCCTCTTTTGCATTCGACGATCTTCAGTCTGCATAATATAGTGAGGATAATTATATATACATGCAATGAACGAGCTGAGCTAGAGACTTAATTACAGAAGTAATACTTACAGACAGTAGCAAGTCATGAGTTGTTTGTCGAGGGCCTCTTGATTGAATAACTGAAATAATTCCACAAATTCAACAGGCATCAGGTCGACTCCAATGACGTCGTGCTCATCTTTAATTCTCACCATCAAACTATCGGTCCCATTCTTCCTGCAGCTTTCCAAGTACCAGTCATGCAATCTTCGCATCATCGTTGTTAGATGAGGGAGCTGATCAGGTTTGACAAGAGGCTTCCCGTGCTCGTATCTAAAGATCTCTACTACCTCAGCCATTTCAAACTGTACATCATCGCCCATGTAATCACCAAGATTGGTACCGGGCAGTAGCCCCGGATGATTAGCGACGATATCGCTAGACACCTTGAGCGAGGGGCACGATTGCTTATCCTGTTCGCCGAGCTGGGGAATTTTTTCCCACTTCTTCGTCTTGCAGCACTGGTAGTACTTCCCGACCGCCACGCTTCATCATATGTCTTTTCAATACAGCGGTCATAGTTGGATTACGGCGGAGGCGGTGGTGGTCGCTTAAGGGCATCCACAGTGCACTTCGCTTTCATCGGATCTATTGTTTCCTTCGGAGGTGGACGTTTCCGTTCAAAATGGGCCTGCACTTCGGCATGCACGATGTTATTGGTTTCCTCCTCAGTCCTCTCATATGGTAACTTTGGAAGAGGCTTGAGGCTTGGACCAGCTCTGAATTTCTTGCCTTTTGTGCTGCTAGCAGCCGAAGCGACGGCGCCTCTCTTCCGCTGTTGCTGTGGCGGCGGAGTCCACTGACGCGGCGGATCCCGCTGAGACAGCGGAGCCCGCTGACGCGCCGAAGACGGCTGCGGTGTAGGAGGATTCTGCTGAGGGGCCTCCTCTGTTAGAGTTCGCTGAGGCGGCGGAGACGGCTAACGCGTCGGAGACGACTCAGGCATCGGAGATAGTAGAGTTGGACTGTGAGGAGGAGTCCGCTGAGGATCCGGCTGAGTCTGCTGAGGCGGCGTCCAGTTTGCAAGCTTGATGTGCTCCTTTCTCCATAGACATGTACTCCTTAAGGCATTTTCCAGAAGCATCTCCCCTTCACCTGTAGGGTACTCAAGCTCCAGCCCCTCAAACCCCTACATTATTTCATCCACCCCGACAATAGCAAAGCCATGTGGAATCAGACGGCAATGGAAAGTTCCCTCAGCTCGAGGTAAGGCAGAGCTGATCGCCACCTTCACTGTCAGGTTAATGCATTTCACCATTAGCACACAATGTTCATTCTCCGTGATACTATCCACGGGGTAGTGAGGAGCCGTCATATCAGGCTGAACGAGCTCCATGGAAGCCATGCTGCTTCTCCGCTGAGATGGTGGGATAGCTTCGGGGGCAGTGTTGAAGGAAGGATCTTTGTGCCGTTGAGATGGTTGGCCGGTAGCTCGCTGGCTCTCAAGTTCCTCTAGTTTCGCTAATCTTGCACTGATCTTCTGCATTTCGCTTGCTTCCTCTTTCTTCTTTCTCTCTCGGCTTCTATAACCACCACTGTCGGGAAACCCATGCACCCACGGAACGGAGCCTGATGTGCCTCGTGTTCGTCCAGGGTGTTCAGGATTACCGAGGGCCTCTGTCAGCTCATCCTTCTCTCTTTCGGGAATGAACATCCCTTCCTGCGCTGCCTTGATTGCTTCCTCAAGCTGCGTGACGGGTATTGCAAGTTGATCATTCGTCCAAACACACTTCCCTGATTCTGGGTCCAAAGTTCCCCCAACCCCGAAGAACCAAGTCCTTGCCCGATTATGCCAGTGCAATGTCGCTGGTTGGACCCCTTTAGCAAGAAGGTCTTGCTCAGCTTTGTCCCACGTAGGCCGGGCTTTGCTGTAGCCACCTGACCCCGTAGTATGGTGATACTTCTTCTTTGCAGCATTTTGCTTGTTTGTCAGTGACCTTTGCTTACCCTTGTCCGATTTCTTGTAGTCCACAAATGCGGGCCAGTGATCTGTTATCTTCTCATATTGACCGATGAATTCTGGACTCTCGTCTTTGTCGACAAACTTTTTCTTCAAATCTTTCTTCCAGTTCTTGAATAGCTCTGCCATCTTCTTAAGAGCAAACGCCTTGACCTTTGGGAGAATAACTGTCGAATCCTTCTCTAGCGCTAGGCTGAAATTTGTCATCGGGGAGGTCCAAAGATCATCTTTCAGTCTATCTTGGACATAAGAAACTTCAGGGTCCTTCTTCTTATTCCATTCTTGGATGCTGATTGGGACGCTGTCCCTAACAACAACTCCGCATTGATGTACAAATGTGTCCTTGGTCCGCTTGGGAGCAATCGGTTGGCCATCTCGAGCGACTTCTTCGATCGTGAACCTTTCATCCTGGCGCAACCTTTTCTTCAGGCCTTGTCTCCTTATGGAAGTTTGGCTCGATCCGGAGGGCTAAAAGAAGAAAGAAGCATTAATGTATGTACATACAAAACAATTAATGCATCAAGTCAGCAGAGGCTTAATTAATATATATATATATATACCTCGCCGGACTTTGCAACAGTTAAGGCTCCCTCCTCCGTTCGGTCACCGGAGCCGTCATGATCTCCTTCCTCCTCCATTTGGTCACCGGAGCCATCATGATCTCCTTCCTCCTCCATTGTTGGATCACCGGAGCCATCATGATCTCCTTCCTCACCATCGGTGTCGTTGAGAAATGACAAGGTGATATCACCTCCATCGCGGATTATATCCCCCAACAACTCTTCTTTTTCCAAGTCTCTGTCCATAGTTTCTGCAAATATTACAACATGGCAATATATAACCATCAGAGATGGATTAGTGGCAAACATAGACCTAATCACAACAAGGAATCATATGCATATGAGCTATGGATTAGTGGTAAACATCATGCAAAGTTCACAAGTTTTATAACAGTCAGTTTCAGACGATCATCGAGGACTCCTCCCCCCTCATGTCTGAGTTATTGGGGATATGTTGAATTCCCGAGAGAGTTAGGGGTGTTCTAACGCGGCACTACATGATATAGTTGAAGGGGGATAACATCCGGGAATGTTTTCCTGAAGTCTGCATTTTCGGACAGATGAACCGGAGGGGGACGGTTCCAGGTTCGCTATGCTAGCTACTTGTGACAGTCAGTTTCAGACGATCGTCGAGGACTCCTCCCCCCTATGTCTGAGTTATCGGGGATATGTTGAATTCCTGAGAGAGTTAGGGGTGTTCTAACGCGGCACTACACGATATAGGTGAAGGGGGATAACATCCGGGAATGTTTTCCCGAAGTCTGCATTTTCAGACAGATGAACCGGAGGGGGACGGTTCCAGGTTCGCTATGCTAGCTGCTTCTCCTCTCTCATGGTCGTCGATTTTCATATATAAATTATTTTCATTGGAGTTACGATTAATTTTCTACTTTGTTAGATGATCGCCATTGATCTATATAGTTCTAAATGGAGACACTTTGTTACAAACATATGAACATAAAAAATTCTATGTTACATCAATCCATCCATCCATACATATGAACATATGAACATACAAATAATTTTAGGAAAAACAATTCTACGAACATAAAAAATTCTAACTTTGTTACAAACATATGAACGTAAAAAACTCTGTTAAATCAATCCATCCATCCATCCATACATATGAACATAAAAAAAATTAAGAAAAAAATTCTATGAACATTAAAAATTCTAACTTTGTTACAAACATATACATAAATCCATCCATCCATACATATGAACATATATGAGTTTTGTTAAAAAAATGCAAGGGCGGGGGCAGGGGCGGCGGCGGGGGGGGGGGCAGCGCAGGGCAGGGGCGATGGCGGCAGCACAGGGGAGGGGGCGAGCTCACTAGGGGTGGCGCGTCGGGGCAGGGAGCGACGGCGTCGGGGCAGGGCTCGACGGCGACGGGAGCGACGGCGATGAGGAGCAGCCTGGGGGCGGTGGGGAGAAGAAGAACTGAGCTTTCGAGAAACTGCTAAGTGCTTCTTATATACACAAAGCATTGGTCCCGGTTGGTGGCACCAACCGGGACGAAAGGCCCCCTTTCGTCCTGGTTGGTGCCACCAACCGGGACTAAAGGTCAATTTCCGCAGCCCAAAGGGCGGGAAGCAGAGCCCCTTTGGTCCCAGTTGGTGCCACCAACCGGGACCAAAGGGTGCCTTTGGTCCCGGTTGGAGCCACCAACCGGGACCAAAGGGCTGGTGCTGCCGCAGCCACATGTTTAGTCCCACCTCGCTAGTTGAGAGGCATGTGCACTGGTTTATAAGCCTCGCTGTGACAGTGCTATCGAACTCCGCTCTATTGCAGGCAGTACATGCCTAAACTTTGTCAATGCCCTGTTGGGCCTGCTGGGCCTGCATCCTGGCCCATGTACAGATGGGTTTCTGTCGTATGCAGGCCGTGGTGGCCTAGTAGGCGGCATTTTTTTATGAAAAATATTTTTAGTTCATTCTTTTTAGTCAATGTCTTTTTGGTTAATGTTTTAGTTCATTCTTTTTAGTTAATATTTTAGTTGATTCTTTTTAGTTCATTCTTTTTAACAAATAAATACTTTGATAATTTTAGTTAATATTATTTTGATTCTTTTTAGTTGATTCTTTTTGCTATTGAAGAATATTATATTTAATTGATTCTTTTTAGTTCATTCTTTTTACTTAATGTTTTAGTTGACTCTTTTTAGTTCATTCTTTTTAGTTAATATTTTAGTTCATTCTTTTTAACAAATAAATACTTTGATAATTTTAGTTAATATTATTATGATTCTTTTTAGTTGATTATTTTTGCTATTGAAGAATATTATATTTAATTGATTCTTTTTAGTTCATTATTTTTGCTATTAGAGTTTTACAAAAGCTTTTTAACTCATTCTTTTTGCTATTAGTTCATTCTTTGAGCTAAATGACCCTGAAATTGAAAAGCAGTACAAATGAACTCTGAAAAGGTTGAAAGTTGGCATGGTATCATCATTTCACCCACATAGCATGTGCTAAAAAGTTGAGAGGGTTATGGCAAAAACTGGATGCACTTCGTGTACAATATGGACAATCTTTTTCGAAGTATCAGGGTTTCGGACGAAAACTCATCTGTTACAAAGGCATTTCATTTTTTTAACTTATTTCAACTCCAGACTTTTTGTGCATTCAACATGCACCATTCAAAGCCACATCATCAATTTTCAACCTTTTCTGACTTCATTTGCTATTTTTCATGCATTTACTATTTTTTTAGCTAAATGACACTGAAATTGAAAAGCAGTACAAATGAACTCTGAAAAGGTTGAAAGTTGGCATGGTATCATCATTTCACCCACATAGCATGTTCTAAAAAGTTGAGAGGGTTACCGCAAAAATTGGATGCACTTTGTGTACAAAATGGACAATCTCTTTCGAAGTATCAGGGTTTCGGACAAAAACTCATCTGTTACAAAGGCATTTCATTTTTTTAACTTATTCAACTCCAGACTTTTTGTGCGTTCAACATGCACCATTCAAAGCCACATCATCAATTTTCAACCCTTTCTGACTTCATTTGCTATTTTTCATGCATTTACTGATGTTTTTAGCTAAATGACCCTGAAATTGAAAAGCAATACAAATGAACTCTGAAAAGGTTGAAAGTTGGCATGGTATCATCATTTCACCCACATAGCATGTGCTAAAAAGTTGAGAGGGTTACGGCAAAAACTGGATGCACTTCGTGTACAAAATGGACAATCTCTTTCGAAGTATCAGGGTTTTGGACGAAAACTCATCTATTACAAATGGCATTTCATTTCTTGACATGTAACTGTGGTGATATTCTAGATAAAAGCCATCATCAAAATAGTTGTGGAGAGAAATTCTTCACTTTTTCTTCGCGTGTGTCCCTTGCTTATTGCGTCGTAACCATGGATAATCTTCATCCTTTAACAGGGTGCTTGGGTCAGCCTTCACTTTGAAGGGAGGAATTTCATGAAACTTTTCATAATCTTCAGACATGTCTGTCTTACCCTCCACTCCCACGATGTCTCTTTTCCCTGAAAGAACTATGTGGTGCTTTGGCTCATCTTATGATGTATTCGCTTCCTTATCTTTTCTTTTTCTCGGTTTGGTAGACATGTCCTTCACATAGAAAACATGCGCCACATCATTGGCTAGGACGAATGGTTCGTCTGTGTACCCAAGATTGTTTAGATCCACTGTTGTCATTCCGTACTATGGGTCTACCTGTACCCCGCCTCCTGACAGATTGACCCATTTGCACTGAAACAAAGGGACCTTAAAATCATGTCCATAGTCAAGTTCCCATATGTCCACTATGTAACCATAATATGTGTCCTTTCCCCTCTTGGTTGCTGCATCAAAGCGGACACCACTGTTTTGGTTGGTGCTCTTTTCATCTTGGGCGATCGTGTAAAATGTATTCCCATATATCTCATACCCTTTGTAAGTCAATACAGTCGAAGATGGTGTCCTGGCCAACGAGTACAGCTCATCTCCAACAGTGGTGTTACCCATGAGATGTGTTTGCAACCAACTGCCGAAAGTCCTGATGTGTTCACATGTAATCCACTCGTCACACTGCTCCGGGTGTTTGGAGCGCAGAATATTCTTGTGTTCATTGACATACGGGGTCACCAAGGTAGAATTCTGTAGAACTGTGTAGTGTGCTTGAGCCGAAGAATACCTGTCCCTACATATTATTGAGTCTGCTCCTAGCGTGCCTTTTTCCAACCAGTCTCCCCTCATACCGTGATTGAGGGACACCAATCGGCTTAAGGTTAGGAATGAAGTCAACACAAAACCCAATGACCTCCTCTGTTTGCCGGCCCATGGAGATGCTTCCTTCTAGCCTAGCACGGTTACGAACATATTTCTTTAAGACTCCCATGAACCTCTCAAAGGGGAACATATTGTGTAGAAATACAGGACCCGGAATGGCAATCTCATCGACTAGATGAACTAGGACGTGCGTCATGATATTGAAGAAGGATGGTGGGAACACCAGCTTGAAACTGACAAGACATTGCACCAAATCATTCTTTAACCTTGGTAGGATTTCTGGATCGATTACCTTATGAGAGATTGCATTGAGGAATGCACATAGCTTCACAATGGCTAATCGAACATTTTCCGGTAGAAGCCCCCTCAATGCAACCGGAAGCAGTTGCGTCATAAGAACATGGCAGTCATGAGACTTTAGGTTCTGGAACTTTTTCTCTGGGATATTTATTATTCCCTTTATATTCGACGAGAAGCCAGACGGGACCTTGATACTGAGCAAGCATTCAAAGAAGATTTCCTTCTCTTCTTTGGTAAGAGCGTAGCTGGCAGGACCTTGATACTGAGCAAGCATTCAAAGAAGATTTCCTTCTCTTCTTTGGTAAGAGCGTAGCTGGCAGGACCTTGATACTGCTTTGGATGCATGCCGTCTTTTTCGTGCATACCTTGCTGGTCCTCCCGTGCCTTCGGTGTATCTTTTGTCTTCCCATACACGCCCAAGAAGCCTAGCAGGTTCACGCAAAGATTCTTCGTCACGTGCATCACGTCGATTGCAGAGCGGACCTCTAGGTCTTTCCAATAGGGTAGGTCCCAAAATATAGATTTCTTCTTCCACATGGGTGCGCGTCCCTCAGGGTCATTCGGAACAGATAGTCCGCCAGGACCCTTTCCAAAGATTACTTGTAAATCCTTGACCATATCAAGTATGTGATCACCAGTATGGAGGGCGAGCTTCTTCCGGTGATCCGCCTCACCTTTGAAATGCTTGCCATTCTTGCGACATTGATGGTTGGTCAGAAGAAATCGACGATGTCCCAGGTACACATTCTTCCTGCATTTGTCCAAATATATACTTTCAGTGTCATCTAAACAGTGCGTGCATGCATGGTATCCCTTGTTTGTCTGTCCTGAAAGGTTACTGAGAGCAGGCCAATCATTAATGGTTACAAACAGCAATGCATGTAGGTCAAATTCCTCATGATTGTGCTCATCCCACACACGTACACCTTTTCCATTCCACAGCTGTAAAAGTTCTTCAACTAATGGCCTTAGGTACACATCAATGTTGTTGCCGGGTTGCTTAGGGCCTTGGATGAGCATTGGCATCATAGTGAACTTCCGCTTCATGCACAACCAAGGAGGAAGGTTATAGATACATAGAGTCATGGGCCAGGTGCTATGATTGCTGCTCTGCTCCCCAAAAGGATTAATGCCATCTGCGCTCAAACCAAACCATATGTTCCTTGCGTCACCTGCAAAGTCCCCCCACCTTCTATCGATTTTTCTCCACTACGACCCGCCAGCGGGTGCTCTCAACTTCCCGTCTTTCTTACGGTCCTCTTTGTGCCATCGCATCAACTTGGCATGCTCTTTGTTTCTGAACAAACGTTTCAACCGTGGTATTATAGGAGCATACCACATCACCTTGGCAGGAACCCTCTTCCAGGGGCGCTCGCCCTCAACATCACCAGGGTCATCTCGTCTGATCTTATACCGCAATGCACCGCATACCGGGCATGCGTTCAAATCCTCGTACTCACCGCGGTAGAGGATGCAGTCATTAGGGCATGCACGTATCTTTTGCACCTCCAATCCTAGAGGGCATATAACCTTCTTTGCTTCGTATGTACTGTCGGGCAATTCGTTATCCTTTGGAAGCTTCTTCTTCATTATTTTCAGTAGCTTCCCAAATCCGTTGTCAGATACACCATGGTCTGCCTTCCATTGCAGCAATTCCAGTGTGGTACCGAGCTTTGTGTTGTCATCTTCGCAATTTGGGTACAACCCCTTTTTGTGATCCTCTAACATGCTATTGAACTTCAACTTCTCCCTTTCACTTTGGCATTGTCTCTTCGCATCAATAATGACCCGGCGAAGATCATCACCGGGCACATCGTCTGGTGCCTCTTGATCTTCAGCTTCCCCCATTGCAGTATCACCGTATTCAGGGGGATAGTTATCATCATCCTCTTCTTCTTTGTTGTCTTCCATCATAACCCCTCTTTCTCCATTCTTGGTCCAAACATTATAGTGTGGCATGAAACCCTTCTCAAGCAGGTGGACGTGAAGGGTTTTCGAGGAAGAGTGATCCTTTGTATTCTCACAGACAGTACATGGACAATACATCAAACCATTCTGCTTGTTTGCCTCAGCCACTTTGAGAAATTTATGCAGGCCCTCAATATACTCGGAGGTGTGTCGGTCACCGTACATCCATTGCCGGTTCATCTGCGTGCATTATATAATTAAGTGTATCAAAAACAATTACAGAACATCATGAATAGAGAAGTGACCAAATTAATACAAGTTCATCATCACATTAAAACCAAAGTACAGTAGTGATCAAATGTTATTTCTGAAAAAATAAATACATAAAGTTCATACATAGTTCTCATAGAACAACATATAGCTCTCTAGAACATCTAATTAAAACATACATTGAAACTATGTAAAACATTTAAATGTAACAACAAATGCGATCATAATCGCAACTAAGGTAACAATTGATCCAACAACATAATGATACCAAGCCTCAGTATCAACGGCATATTTTCTAATATTTCTAATCTTCAAGCGCATTGCATCCATCTTGATCTTGTGATCATCGACGACATCGGCAACATGCAACTCCAATTCCATCTTCTCCTCCTCAATTTTTTTAATTTTTTCTTCAAGTAATTGTTTTCTTTTTCAACTAAATTTAACCTCTCGACAAGAGGGTCGGTTGGAATTTCCGGTTCACATACCTCCTAGATAAAAACATCTATGTCATGTTGGTCGGCATAACTGTCATCAACACTAAATGAAACAAATAGTTATAAAAGATAATATACCACATCCGAATCATAGACAGGATGAGGGCCGACGGGGGCGGATACCAAAACCATGGCACTATATAATAACAATCATAATAAAAGTAAGAAAATTATACAAGTATCTATCTAAATCATACAAGTAAGATTTTTTTTAAAAGAAGATAAGAACAAGAGGCTCACCACGGTGGTGCCGGCGATGAGATCGGCGTGGGCGATCGACCGCGGTGAGGACGGGGACGGGACGGACCGCCAAACCTAGACAAATCTTGGGGAAAATGGAGCTTGGAGGTCGAGCTTGGAGAGGAGAAAGCTTAAGTGTGGCTCGAGCATTTCATCGAACACCTCATGTGCATGCATAGAAGGGAGAACAGAGCAGCGCATGCACACACCTCCCACACGGCTAAAAAACAGAGGAGAGGTGGGCAGGGGCGAGGGTATATATAGGCATCTCTTTAGTCCCGGTTGGTGGCTAGAACCGGGACAGAAGCCTGATCTTTAGTCCCGGTTCCAACCACCAACCAGGACTAAAGGGGCTGTGCCAGGAGCGAGGTCCTTTGGTCCCAGTTCATGGCTGGAACCGGGACCAAAGGGGTCAGACGAACCGGGACCTATGGCCCCCGAGGCCCGGCCGGCACCCTGGCCTCACGAACCGGGACTGATGCACCCATTGGTCCCGGTTCGTAAGGGAACCGGGATTAATGCCCTTATCTGGCCTGGACCAAAGCCATGTTTTCTACTAGTGGTAGTTGATTATGTAGCATCAATCTGCATCTTATCTTCATTATCATCTATCCCTTCCAGTATTATCATATCTATAATTACTCTCTACAAAATGCAGAGTACAGGCAATGCTTATGAAGAAGTTTCTATGCTGAAATTCTTGAGTTATCCTTCCCTTGACATGGAGAAGGGCATTATAGAGCCGGTGTTAACTGTTAATGTAAGCCAGTCCTTCTAAAGCCTTTATCCTCAACTGCTATTTAATTTGCTCATACTCCCTATCATCAACTGTTGTTTCTATCAAAATGCATGTTCGCAACAACTATAAGTTCCAAGTTTTAGTTGTAAAACCAAATTCCTTATTCATACCATGCACATTACTCAATACTCCCTATATGTATGCTTGTTTTTGTGGATCTATAATCCAGTGTGTGGTGAAGCAGCCCACGTTTGCACCTTGTCATCTCATGTTTTATCTTACTGATGTGGCTGATGATATGAACAACATGCCATGCACATTAACCAAAATAGATACAATGATTGTATTTGCCCTTCATCTATGCTTGTTTTGTTGACATGGTAATCCAGTAGTGTGGTGAAGCTCCCCGCATTATGAACAATGCCAAATTATGCTATTGATATTTTGAACTGACTCTTTATTTTCTAATTTGAAATTGGATGGAATTGACAGCACAGTAACCATCTTTGTTTATACACATGCAAAACCTATCATCTCTCTGCTTGTTTCAGGGTGATATGCCCGATGGCATGCACAAGTCTGCTAAAGGATGTGAGACAAACCCAACATATATTGCAGCAAAGAAGGCAAAACATCTTGAAGATAGCGAGACAACCCCAAAGTCATGCCTTGATGCAGTGTTCAAGTTACTTGAGACTAGCAGTCAGACAAGCTCACACAATTCGCTATCTAAATCAGTTCGACTTCTTCAGTGCCAAGTTCAAGCAGAAAGGCATTCTGCAACTCAACTTCGACTTGAAGTCCTATCTCTAAGGAAGATTGCGGATAACACCAATGAGAAACTCATTGCTAAACAACTACACCTGGAAGCTATGACCGACATGCTAGGCCAGTCTCACAGCCTTGCTCAGCAGCTTGTGCAGCAGCTCCCGCGCAAGGCTAACCTTTCTTGAACTGTCCTGGAAGTGGTCTTGGTTCAGTATTATTTTGTTACGCTGCAATGGCGCCCAGTTTTTGTAATCTGCTTCTTCGTTGCGCTTTATGATCACTGGTGGCGAACTTCGATGCCCAGTGGATGTAATATACCATAAATCCTTTATTGTATAGTGTAAGTTTATTCTAAGTTACTATGTCATAATTTCTTTATTGTATAGAGTAGGTTTGTTCTTAATTCCTACTAGTTACCGTATATGCCATCATTCGCTATCTGAAAAAATGGCGAAAATCTGATGTAGGCGACCGGGCCAAAACATTCGCCTCTAACGGGCCTGCATTTTAGCGGGCCACAACTGGGCCGGCCTGCAACTTTCTTGGGCCTGAAAGGCCATTGGGGCCTTCACACTTTGCGTCAGGCCCACAACTTACATGGGCCTACATTCGGCCCAAAGTTTAGTTGGGCCTTTAGTGGACCCAGCGCTTAGTTGGGCCCATGTAGCTTCGGGCCATTAACAGGCTGAATATTCTTCTGGCCTGTTACGGCCCAGAAGATACCATGGGCCTTTAGCAGGTCGAAATGCATGCTGGGCCTCAATTTTCAATAGTCTTCCACGGGCCTTTAGCAGGCTAAAATGTAGACCGGGCCATTATTGGCCCAGTTATATGATGGGCCATTACCAGGCCGAAACATACCTCGGGCCTTAGTTGGCCCACTAATATCATGGGCCTTTAAGAGGCCGAAAGCTTAGTAGAGGCATCAATGGGCCGAATTATACGGCAGGCCTTTAACTGGCCCAAAGTCACGTTGGGCTGAACTGTTGCCACCTTGATCACGGGCCGTTAGTGGACCGGATGTCGCGTCGGACCATATATGGCCCATGGGCAGCACGGGCCATTCCCAGGCTGAAAGACACACCGGGCTGAAATGGGCCCATGTCTACATCGGGCCTCTAACAGGCCGAAATGTCACTGGGCCGTAATTGGGCCAAAATACTCGGCGAACAATTAACGGGCCAGATCTGGCTTTGGGCCGTAAATGGACCATGTTTAAGCAGGCCGTTAGTGGCCTGGCCCACTAGTACCTGAGTAAATACTACGGGCCTTTGACTGGGCCGGCCTTTTAATCTATATGGGCCTCTGTTGGGCCCTGCCACATGTCGACGTATCATAGGCACGTCTCCTCCATTGGATGGACGACATCTAGCCCACCGAGGAGCCGACACGTGTTTCCTCTGGCCAATGATGATTTTACACGTGGAAAATCCCCATTGGTCCTGGCTGTTAATGGGTTATTGAATCCAAACCGGAACCCGATAGCTTAACGGCGACCCGTTACGGTGGATGCCACGTGTCAGTTACCCTTGATGAAAGCACTTCCATGACGCGCCATTTATCGTCATGGAAGTGGACACTTCTGTGATGATAATTTTGGTATTGTCATGGAACACTTCTACGACAGCACAGGTATGACTATCTTGATTCTGTCATAAAATCATCATGGATGTACATGCATGACAGAAAACGTGACCTACTGTGACAAACACGTATCATCACGGAAGTGGTTTTTTTTGTAGTGCATCACGTCCGAGACAAGTAGACCAACTCCTGCCTGCATCTACTACTATTACTCCACCAATCGAGCGCTATCCAGCATGCATCTACGGTATTAAGTTCATAAAAACAGAGTAACGCCTTAAGCAAGATGCCAAGATGACATGATGTAGACAAAGTAAACTCAATCAATATAAATAAACCCCATCATTTTAACCTTAATGGCAACAATACAAATATGTGTCTTGTCCCTTTCTGTCACTGGGATATAGAGCACTGCAAGATTGAACCCATCACAAAGCACCTCTCCCACTGAAGATAAATCAATCTAGTTGGCCAAACCAAACGGATAGATCAGAGAGAAATACAAAGCTATAAAAATCATGCATAATAAAGTTCAGAAAAGATTCAATTACTTCTCATGAATATTCAGATCATAAACCCACAATTCATCAGATCCCAACAAACACACCGCAAAAGAAGATTACATTGGATAGAAGTCCAAGAACACCGAGGAGAACATTTTATTATACATCAAAGAGAGAAGAAGCCATCTAGCTACTAGCTATGGACCCGTAGGTCTGTGGTGAACTACTCATGCATCATCAGAAGGCAGCAAGGATGGTGTAGAAGCCCTCCATGATCGATTCCCCCTCCGGTAGAGTACCAGGAAAGGCCTCCAGATGGGATCGTGGAAGAACAGAAGCTTGTGGCAGCGAAAAAGTGTTTCGGGTGGCTCTTTGTTTGTTTCCCAATATTTGAGAATTTATAGGAGTGGAATTAGGTCAGACGGAGCCTCGAGGGGCCCACAAGGCAACAAGGAGCGCCCCCCCCCCCCCCCGGGTGCCTTGTTGCCTTGCCGTCTCCTCATTCTTCATCTGGTCTCCTCCCGAAGCTTCTAGGGTCTCTCTTGTCCAGAAAAAAATCGTCAAAAAGTTTCGTAGCATTTGGACTCCATTTGGTGCTGATTTTCTGAAAAACCAAAAACAAGCAGAAAACAACAACTGGCACTAGGCATGGGTTAATGGGTTAGTTCCCAAAAATGATATAAATAGTATAAAATGCATATAAAGCATCCAAGATTGATAATATAATAGCATGGAACAATAAAAAATTATAAATATGTTGGAGATGTATCAGCATCCCCAAGCTTAATTCCTGCTCGTGCTCAAGTAGGTAAATGATAAAAACAGAATTTTTGATGTGGAAGGCTACCTAACATGTGTATCATGTAATATATTTTACGGTATGAATATTAAGAAATGAGTGATTCAAGGCAATTGTCTATAATTTGATATAAAGACATCAATACTCACGCATACCAGTAAACAATCATGCCTTTCAAAATAAAAATGCTAAAGAGCGCTTGCTACTTGTGAGCTGCGTTGGGATTTCCTCGGAGAGGAGAGGAAATGCAGTACAGTAGAGATAAGTATTTGCCTCAGTTAAGAACCAAGGTTATCAATCCAGTAGGAGAATCACACATAACCTCGTGAACAGCACCTGCACACACAAAAACAAATACTTGCACCCAAGGCAAACAAGAGGGTTGTCAATCCCCTTGGTGGTTACTTGCAAGGATTAAATCTTGTAGTGGTAGATAGATAAATTGCAAAGATAAAATAAAATAAAATAGAAAAATTGCAGCAAATTATTTTTGTGTTTTATATATGATAAAGTAGACCCGGGGGGGCATAGTTTTCACTAGAGGCTTCTCTCTTGAGCACATAGCATACTGTGGGTAAACAATTAAATTGTCGTTGGGCAATTTATAGAAAAGTGCATAGTTATGACGATATTCAAGGCAATGATCATGTATATAGGCATCATGTCCGAGACAAGTAGACCGACTCCTGCCTGCATCTACTACTATTAATCCACCCATCGACCGCTATCCAGCATGCATCTAGTGTATTAAGTTAATAAAATAGAGTAACGCCTTAAGCAAGATGACATGATGTAGACAAAGTAAACTCAACTAATATGGATAAACACCATCGTTTTGTCCTTAATGGCAACAATACAAATATGTGTCTTGTCCTTTTCTGTCACTGGGATAGAGCGCCGCAATATTGAACCCATCACAAAGCACATCTCCCACTAAAAATAAATCAATCTAGTTGGCGAAACCAAACGGATAGATCGGAGAGAAATACAAAGCTATAACAATCATGCATAAATAAGTTCAGACAATACTCAAATATTGTAGCGACCCGACCCAATACAGTCAAGTCTCTGTGCTTTCTATGCCATCCCTGGATTAGTATGCTGGCACACACAGTACTTCATTGAAATACCGTAACATCACATGTAAAATAAATACCGTAGATCCAGAGTACATACCTTATTTATCACAATGGAAATAAATCAATACGGGTGTGGAGTACATCAACGCCAACGGCAAGTTGAGTGTAGACCGTAACCCTATATCGTTACTCTTACTCGTTGTAGAAATATCTGCAACATGATAAGTTGCAGCCATGTAGGTCAGTACATTGAATGTACAAGCAAGATCACAATAGGAAGAAGATGATAAAGACTATTCTATATGCAATGTGGCTTTGTGGCTCTATGTCTATGTTTTTGCGTAAAATCTTTTACTTTCCCTACAACAAAGGATAATCAATAGTCTTCACTACAGAGTTATCTAATATGACATGGTTCCGCCAACCGATGTCTCATAGCCCAAAAATTATAAGTTGCCTAACAATTATTTGTCAGTCCGGTGTTCAGAGTTCCAAGATAGATCCAAGTCCAGAGGCCCAAATTGTCCGTAAGTGGGGACACGTCTAATCGATTAGGTTTTACTCTGCAGAGTTTTGTGCAATTTACACACAAGATTTGATCCCTCCTTTTACGTTTGATACGTCTCCAACGTATCTATAACTTATGAAGTATTCATGCCATGTTAGCAATAAATTTATATGGTTTTGGTGCACTTTTATATGAATTTTATATGAATTTAATTGACTAACATATTAACCTAGTGCCCAGTGCAAGTTGTTGTTTTCTGTTTTCTAGAAAATCCATACCAAACAAAGTCCAAACGCGATGTAACTTTTTGATGATTTGTTTTGGAACATAAGAGACCCCCGAAGCTTCGAGAGAGTACCAGAAGAGCCACGAGGAGGTGACAAGGTACTTGGGCGCGGCCATGGGGTGGTCGTGCCAAGATACCTTGTGGCCCCCCTGTAGCACCTCTTCGCGTGATTCCAACTCTGAAAATTCTTATAAATAGGGAAACCCCCGAGTTAACCTAGAACTTCATCTCCACCACCGCAAGACTCTTTACCAAAGAGATCCCATCTCGAGCCCTATTCCGGCACCCTGTCGGAGGGGAAATCATCATCGGAGGCCATATTCATCATCCCGACGGCCACCATGACGAGGAGGGAGTAGTTCACCCTCGGGGTTGAGGGTATGTACCAGTAGCTATGTGTTTGATCTCTCTCTCATTGTCGATGTACTAAAGTTTGGGTACTTTAGTACCCCCAGACTTGTGCACAGGCAGTGGCAGCCTTCCCGACTGTAGGGCTTGCCGGAGAACAGCTGAAGACAAGTCCAAGACTAACAGAAGGAGATATAAAAGAAGACACCTAAGCCAACGATCGGAAGTACAGAAGATCCAACTTGGAGTTGTCGACAAGATAGTGAAGACCCAGCAAGCTCCGAGCCCGGCAAGATCCCACTACCTTGGCACCGCTCCACCTCATTGACTAGCTTGTCACTTGTCACATGTGTGTCGAGTGGGCAGGTAGTTAGGTGAGCTTTGTGTGGGCACGTGTCAGCTCGCTGCTGAAGACACAACTTTAATGACACCCATCCAAGGAGTGTGTCAAAGGAATACGATGTAACTGGGCGATCGATACAGAAGAGACAACTCTTGCCGGGGAGTTTCACCAGTGTGACACCTCACAACGCATTTAATGTGTTTGTCCTAACCCGTCGGAGTTAGGTATTTGGCATTGTATCCACTCTTCATCTTATGTAAAGACCATATTGCCATCGTGGTAACCCCTTTCCCTATAAAAGGAGGTCCATGGCCACCTTTACAAGGGTCGACACTTTGCACAACCATGCATGTAGTTACACTTCCCCCGCAACCTTGCCGGCAAGTTGCGCTCCTTGTACTTGTGCACATACACCCAATATAACAAAGCAGGAGTAGGGTTTTATGCTTCACAGCGGCCCGAACCGGGGTAAACCACTGTGTTGATTGCTGGATATGCTCTTTATGCATGTCGATCTGCCCAGTCGAACCGCCAAGGGGCCTTTGCTGGTCCCATAGATTGCCGTACGCATAACATCTTTGGCGCGCCAGGCAGGGGGATCGCGTACGTGATACGTCTCCAACGTATCTATAATTTTTGCTTGTTCCATGTTGTTATATTATCATTCTTGGATGTTTTACAATCATTTTATAGCAACTTTATATCATTTTTTGGGACAAAACTATTGACATAGTACCCAGTGCCAGTTGTTGTTTTTTACTTCATAGAATATCAGTACCAAACGGAGTCCAAACGCAGCAAAACTTTTTGGAGAATTTTTTTGGACCAGAAGACACTAGATGGGCCAAAGATGTACCAGAGGGGAGGCCCAAGGTGGGCACAACCCACAAGCGCGCGCCTGGGGGCCCAGGCAAGACCAGGGGGGTTGTGCCCCCCTCGGTGACCTCCCGCACCGCCTCTTCGCCCTATAAATTGCCAAATATTCCAGAAACCCTCGGGGAGTCGACGAAACACAATTCCAGCCGCCGCAAGTTCCAAAACCACGAGATCCAATCTAGAAACCATCACAGATGGGTTCATCATCCTCATTGGTGCCTCTCCGATGATGCGTGAGTAGTTCATCATAGACCTACGGTCCGTAGGCAGTAGCTAGATGGCTTTCTCTCTCTTTTGATTCTCAATACAATGGTCTCTTGGAGATCTATTTCATGTAACTCTTTTTGCGGTGTGTTTGTTGGGATCCGATGAACTTTGAGTTTATGATCAGATCTATTTATCCAATCTAAACATTTTTTATCCCGTCAACTTAACAATTTCTGGCGCCGTTACCTGTAGAGGGATTGACAACCCCTCATAAGCGTCGGGTTGCAAGTATTTGTTCTTTGTGTGTAGGTACCGTTTACATAGTGTTGCTTGGTTCTCCTACTGGATTGATACCTTGGTTTCATAACTGAGGGAAATACCTACCGTAGCTGTGCTGCATCATCCCTTCCTCTTTGGGGAAACATCGACGTAGTTCAAGCGACATCAAAAGGAATTTCTGGCGCCGTTGCCAGGGAGACATCATCAACATCTATCAGGTTCCTAATCACAAATCTCATCTCCTTGAAATTTACATTATTTGCCATTTGGCTCTTGATGACCCACAAGTATAGGGGATCTATAGTAGTCCTTCCGATAAGTAAGAGTGTCGAACCCAACAAGGAACAGAAGGAAATGACAAGCGGTTTTTAGCAAGGTATTTTCTGCAAGCACTGAAATTATCGGTAACAGATAGTTTTGTGATAAGATAATTCGTAACGGGTAACAAGTAACAAGTGTAACAAAGGTGCAGCAAGGTGGCCCAATCCTTTTTGTAGCAAAGGATAAGCCTGGACGAACTCTTATATAAAGCAAAGCGCTCCCGAGGACACATGGGAATTGTTGTCAAGTTAGTTTTCATCATGCTCATATGATTCGCGTTCGTTACTTCGATAATTTGATATGTGGGTGGACCGGTGCTTGGGTGTTGTCCTTACTTGGACAAGCCTCCCACTTATGATTAACCCCTCTCGCAAGCATCTGCAACAACGAAAGAAGAATTAAGATAAATCTAACCATAGCATGAAACATGTGGATCCAAATCAGCCCCTTATGAAGCAACGCATAAACTAGGGTTTAAGCTTCTGTCACTCTAGAAACCCATCATCTACTTATTACTTCCCAATGCCTTCCCCTAGGCCCAAATCATGGTGAAGTGTCATGT
Source organism: Thinopyrum elongatum (assembly GCA_011799875.1). Taxonomy (NCBI): domain Eukaryota; kingdom Viridiplantae; phylum Streptophyta; class Magnoliopsida; order Poales; family Poaceae; genus Thinopyrum; species Thinopyrum elongatum. The sequence continues at coordinate 417,194,662 of CM022299.1, forward strand.
AGTCGACGTTCACATAACACCACTAGAGGAAAGACAACATACATCTCATCAAAATATCGAACGAATACCAAATTCACATGATTACTTATAACAAGACTTCTCCCATGTCCTCAGGAACAAATGTAACTACTCACAAAGCATATTAATGTTCATAATCAGAGGGGTAATAAATATCATTGAGGATCTGAATATATGATCTTCCACCGAATAAACCAACTAGCGTCAACTACAAGGAGTAATCAACACTACTAGCAACCCACAGGTACCAATCTGAGGTTTTGAGACAAAGATTGAATACAAGAGATGAACTAGGGTTTGGAGAGGAGATGGTGTTGGTGAATATGTTGATGGAGATTGACCCCCTCTCGATGAGAGGATCATTGGTGATGACGATGGCTTCAATTTCCCCCTCTCGGAGGGAAGTTTTCCCGGCAGAACAGCTTCGTTGGAGCCCTATATTGCTTCTGCCCAGGTTCCGCCTCGAGACGGCGGCGCTTCATCCCGAAAGCTTCCCTCTGATTTTTTCCAGGTCAAAACCCTCCATATAGCAGAAGATGGGCACCGGGGACCTGCCAGGGGGCCCACAAGCCCTAGGGGCGCGCCCAGGGGGTAGGGCGCGCCCCCCAGGCTTGTGGCCACCTGGTGGGTCCCCTTTGGCATTTTCTTCGCCCAATATTTTTTATATATTCCAAAATAATTCTCCATAAATTTTCAGGACTTTTGGAGTTGTGCAGAATAGGTCTCTCAAATTTGCTCCTTTCCGGTCCAGAATTCCAGCTGCCGGCATTCTCCCTCTTTGTGTAAACCTTGTAAAATAAGAGAGAAAAGGCATAAGTATTGTACCATAATGTGTAATGACAGCCCATAATGCAATAAATATCAATATAAAAGCATGATGGAAAATGGACGTAGCAACTCCCCCATGCTTAGACCTCGCTTGTCCTCAAGCGGAAGCCGAAATCGATAATCATGTCCACATGTTTAGAGATAGAGGTGTCAATAAAATAAAATACGGACATGAAGGCATCATGATCATCTTTAGAACAGCAACATATATTGCCATATAATTTCTTATGCTAAAGTAACAATTCATTCACAAGGTAAAGTATGAAACAAGAACTTTATTGAAAACCAACAAACTATGATCTTGGTCATTGAAACAATTGCAATTTATCATAACATCGGAAAGAGTCAATGTAAGAGCTTTTGTTTAGCAAGTTTCACATACTCAACTATCATTTAGTCTTTCATAATTGCTAACACTCACGCGATACTTATGAGATCAAAGTTTCAATCGGACACAGAGAAAGATAGGGGCTTATAACTTCGCCTCCCAACCTTTTACCTCAAGGGTAATGTCAACAATAATAGTTTATGAGTACCTACATCCGAGTGGATATATATATATCTGGATCTCCCTCCAACTTATAGTGCTTGCCAAAAAGAAAAAGTGTAAAAAGAAGAGGTGATGATCACCATGACTCTTGTAGAAAGGTAGGAGATAAATAAAAAATAGGCCCTTCACAGAGGGAAGCAGAGGTTGTCATGCGCTTTTATGGTTGGATGCACAAAATCTTAATGCGAAAGAACGTCGCTTGTGATACAGAACTTTATTATGCAGTCAGTCGCTTTTATTTCTTCCATATCACAAGTTCGTATAAAGCTTATTTTCCTCACACTAAAAGATCATACATATTTAGAGAGCGATTTTTTATTGCTTGCACCGATGACAACTTACTTGAAGGATCCTACTCAATCCATAGGTAGGTATGGTGGCAAAACTGGGTTGAGGGATTTTGGAGGCACAAGTAGTATCTCTACTTGGTGCAAAAGATTTGGCTAGCATAGGATGAGAAGCAAGCTCAACATGTTGGAGGATCCATGACAATATAACTTCTATTCGGATATAAAGAAACATAACCCATTATGTTGTCTTCCTTGTCCAACATCGACCTTTTAGCATATAATATTTTAATGAGTGTTCACAATCACAAAAGATGTCCAAGATAGTATATTTATATGTGAGACCTCTCTTTCTTTATTACTTCCTATTAATTGCAACAATGACCAAAACTAGGTTTGTCAACTCCCAACAAATATCATGCAACATACTCCTTATATGTGAAGTCATTACTTCCCATAAGATCATTATATAATCTTTTTATTTCCTTTGCTTTTATTCTTTATTTCTTTTTTCTCAAGATCATAGCCAGAAAGCAAAGCCCTCAACTCAAAACTAATCTTTATTATATAACTCTCAGACTCGATTACATAGAGGGAACATATAGCAAAGCTCAAAGCTAGATCATACTAAAATTTTATTCTACTAAACCGAGATATAACCAAAAGGATCGAACTAAGAAAAACAATAAAGGTAAAGGTGTGACGGTGATACGATACCGGGGCACCTCCCCCAAGCTTGGCAGTTACCAAGGGGAGTGCCCATACCCATGTACTTAGGTCTCTTTCTTCGGAGGTGGTGATGATGGAGTTGATGTTGCAGTAGGCTTGTCCTCCATCTTCCAGGGCATAGGTTCACCATCATAGAAAGATGAATGAGTCTCCGGGATCCTCAAATCTGCAGCCAAACTCATCCTCTTAAATCTATATTCATACTCATAGTTTTGGTTCTGCAGGTCATAGATCTGGGCTTGGAGATGCTCGTTTTTCTCATGAAGCTTGAAGATAGCCTTCCCAATCTCACTAGCATCCAGCTTGTGGTCACAGGTAAAATTTGTGATCATGGAGTGATTGGTGTTGAGTCCGCGCTCCACCATCCCTTTGCACTTATACACCTCTTGCTCCACCGCTTTGAGCCTGGCCTCCACGCTTCCGGTCCTCCTTGGCACTTGAACATCACGGATGTGAAGCACACCCTCATGCATCTCAATGGCTTGAGGGTGTTGCAGCACCTCCGCAAGGTAAGGGTTGATGACCTTCTCGAAAAACTTGTCCTTGGGGGCGCTTGGAGACATCATGGCGATCTAGATCTGTCAGGAAAAACAGCTCAAAACAAGAACAGAGAATATTGTCGTGGTACAGTGGTCAAAACCTTCGCGAGATTATATAATTAATTTTTACCAACCAAAAGGAGTGTACTACAAGAAAACAGAGTCCGGAGGGCACACGAGGTGGCCACAAGCCTGGGAGGCGCGCCCAGGGGGGTAGGGCGCGCCCCCAGGGCTTGTCGCCTCCTCGTGCACTTTTCGGACTACTTTTTATTTTCCTAATTTTTTAAATATTCCAAAATGGAGTAAAATTGCTGTTGGAAAAGTTTTGGAGTCGGTTTACTTACCGTACCACATACCTATTCCTTTTCGGAGTCTGGAGCGTTCTGGTAGATATCCCTTATGTACTCCTCCGGTGTTATGGTATTAATAATATTGGTTTCAACATTTATGGGAGTACCTAAGATATAATGTTTGATTCTTTGTCCGTTTACCACCTTCGGCATTGTTGATTTTCATGGCACCGGAACGATAAACTTCCTCGATAATGTAAGGCCCTTCCCATTTAGAGAGAAGCTTTCCTGCAAAAAATCTTAAACGAGAATTGTATAGCAAGACATGATCACCTACATTGAATTCACGGTTTTGTATCCTTTTATCATGCCATCTTTTAACTTTCTCTTTAAACAATTTGGCATTCTCATAGGCTTGGGTTCTCCATTCATCAAGTGAGCTAATGTCAAATAACCTCTTCTCTCCGGCAAGTTTGAAATCATAGTTGAGCTCTTTAATTGCCCAATAGGCTTTATGTTCCAGTTCAAGAGGTAAGTGACATGCTTTTCCGTAAACCATTTTATATGGAGACATACCCATAGGGTTTTTATAAGCAGTTCTATAAGCCCATAATGCATCATCAAGTTTCTTAGATCAATTCTTTCTGGATCTATTAACAGTCTTTTGCAAGATCAACTTTATTTCTCGGTTACTTAATTCTACTTGACCACTAGACTGAGGGTGATATGGAGATGCAATTATATGGTTAACATCATATTTAGCAAGCAATTTACGGAAAGCACCATGAATAAAGTGTGAACCACCATCAGTCATTAAATATCTAGGGACTCCAAACCTCGGGAAAATAACTTCTTTAAGCATTTTAATGGAGGTGTTATGATCAGCACTACTAGTTGGAATAGCTTATACCCACTTAGTAACATAATCAACAACAACCAAAATATGTGTATACCCGTTAGAGGAAGGAAAATGTCCCATATAATCAAATCCCCAGACATCAAATGGTTCAATAACAAGTGACTAATTCATAGGCATTTTCTGACATCTACTAATATTACCAATTCTTTGGCATTCATCACAAGACAAGAAAAACTTACAAGCATCCTTAAAAAGAGTAGGCCAATAAAAACCAGATTGTAATACCTTGTGTGCAGTTCTATCTCCAGCATGGTGTCCTCCGTAGGCCTCGGAGTGACACTTGCATAGGATCTGTTCCTGTTCATGCTCAGGTACACAACGTCTATAACACCATCTATTCCTTCTTTATAAAGGTGTGGGTCATCCCAGAAGTAATGTCTTAAATCATAGAAAAACTTTTTCTTTTGCTGGTATGTGAAACTAGGTGGTATAAATTTAGCAACAATATAATTAGCATAGTCTGCATACCATGGAGTACTACGAGAAGCATTTATGACAGCTAATTGTTCATCAGGGAAGCTATCATCAATAGGTAGTGGCTCATCAAGAATATTTTCTAACCTAGACAAGTTGTCTGCTACGGGGTTCTCAGCTCCCTTTCTATCAATAATATGTAAACCAAATTCTTGCAGCAAGAGAACCCATCTAATAAGTCTAGGTTTAGCATCTTTCTTTTCCATAAGATATTTAATAGCAGCATGATCGGTGTGAACAGTTACTTTGGAATCAACAATATAAGATCTGAACTTATCACAAGCAAATACAACTGCTAAAAATTCTTTCTCAGTAGTAGCATAATTTCTTTGAGCACTGTCTAGAGTTTCACTAGCATAATGGATAACATCTAATTTCTTATCAACTCTTTGTCCTAGAATAGCATTGTAACACCCCCAGTGGTTAGCCACAGTAATCCCATTTTAATAATGCCAAGTCAGCATGATTATCAGTGCATGATCATCATTAACATCATATTGCATTTCAACTCCTAAGTCAAAATTCAAATTTAAATAAAAGTTGTCCAAACCTGAAAACTAAAATGTGCCTCATGTTGCAAATATTCCCAAAGCATTTATAAAAATGATTGCAACATTTGTTGGAATTGTAAAAGGACTCGAGCAACAAGAAACAGCAGCAACATAGCACTATTTAATCCTTTTCAAATTAAATAAAATCCAAACAAAAAGATATGGACGCCAAACCAATTTCTAGCAGTGACTAATTTTGCACTGTTAATATTTGGACCAGTCTCATGTTTTACAAAAGTCCAGAAGTAGCCAAGACATTTTTGCAAAACAGAAAAAATAATAAATAAAAAGAAAAGCTAAAAGAAAATAAAAGGAACCCCCCCCCCTTCACTGGGCCTAGGCCCAGCTGGCCACTGGGATAGCCAGGCCGGCCCAGCCGGCACCCTACTCCCCTCCTCCTTATCCCCAGGGGGAAACCCTAATCCCCGTCACCCCCACTCCCTCGATCCCCTTCTCCCCCCCCCCCCTCTCGTTCTGGATCTGGCGCGGCCCCGCCTCCCCGCACTGCCCGACGCGCCCCCGAGTCGCCCTCGTCGCCTCGCCCGACGCCGTCACCGCCGCCTGGACCTCGCCGGACCTCCTCGCCGGCCTGCTTCCCCTACGCACATCGTCTCCGTCCTCCTCCTCATCCCCCATTGCCCCGAACCCTACGCCCGCGGTGAGGACCCCGGTCCTCCTCTCTCCCCTGTCACCGCCCGTGCACCGCGCTCGCCGGCGACCACTGCTGCTGCACTGCTTCGCCCGCGCCCGCGCGAGTCGCCCTGCTCGCCGCTGCCGCGCCCGAGCGCGCGCCCCGCCTGTGCACGCCCGCGCGGCCGGCCGCGGCCTGCTGCTGCCCGCTGCGCCCTGTGAGCTGCGCCGCTGCCACCACCACCACCGCAGCCGCCGCTCCGCGCACCGCGCCCTGCCTCTGTCCCCGCAACACCATCGCGCGCGCCCGCAGCCGCGCTAGCCCCGCTGCTGCCGCCCGCCTCCGCCGCTCGCCTGAGCCCGCCTTTTCCGCGCCGCCGCGCCCTGCTTCCCCCTGCTGCCGCATGCCCTGGCCCGTGCCCGCCTCGGCCACTCCAGCCGCGCCCTGGCGCCGCTCGCCGCGCCCGCAGCGGCCGGCGCCCGCGCGCCCCCGCGCCCGCCTGTGGCCCCTGGGCCACTACCAGGTGGGGCCCCGCGCCCCTGTGCCGCTGGCCAGTGGGCCCCGAAACCCTATGGGCCTATGACAGCACGGGCCCACGCCCAAAACATTTAAAAAAAGATAATAATTAATAAAAATAATTAGTTAATTAAATAATTAATTAAGTTAATTAATCCTGTTTGATTAGACTAATTAATTAGTTAACTTAATTAACCCTAATGACTGCTGACGTCAGCATGATGTCATGCTGACGTCATCATTTACTATTCTGAATAATGTTTATTTTAAATAATTAAATAAATTCTAGAAATTGATAAAAACTTTAGAAAATCATATAAAATAATCCGTAGCTCAGATCGAAAAACTTTGTACATGAAAGTTGCTCAGAACGACGAGACGAATTCGAATACGCGGTCCGTTCGTCCGTCACACGTCCCTAACTATCCGAACATGCAACCGTTCCTCTCCGGTCATCTGTCTGACAAATGTCCGGAACCGGGAAAACATTCCCGGATGAATCCCACCTTCGCCAGTATCACCCGGCACTGCGTTAGATCACCTCCGTCACCGCGGATTGCCATGTTATGCTTTGTGCTGCACTTGTTCGCTGAGTATTTATACTGTTTCCTCCCCCTCTTCTCTCTCGATAGCCCCCCGACACCGTCGTCGTCCCCGAGACCGACGCAGCTCCGGAGCCCGAAGACACCATTGACAACCTTGCCCTTGCCGCCGAGCAACCAGGCAAGCCCCCCCCCCCTTGAGCATACCGATATCGCCCATTCTATTTCTCATGCTTGCATTAGAATTGCTGCTGCTACTGCTTTACCTATTCTGATGCATAGCCTGTTTACTGTAGCCTGCTGTTGATAATTACCTGCATATCCTAAATTGCTTAGTATAGGCTGGGTAGAGACCTATCAGTGACCCCACTTATCCCGACTGCCGCGCTGGATCGTCAGAAGACCCGATCAACGGGATTGAAGACCAGGCCCCGACACCGCACATCACCCCCCTTAGTTGTAACGACACTGCAGCGTTACTATCGAGTGCCGAGGGTGAAACCTCTTGTAGCACTTCTGATGTTAACTCTGTAGAGTAGCTATTCGGTCGTGGTCATCGAGGGTGATTCCTCCTTCACCACTTCCGATAACGATGCTGTCGTACAACACCTCAAGTGTGGACCCAGTGAGGGTGATTCCTCCGAGTTCATCTTGACGGATACATCGAGTAGGAATCCAATGAGGGTGACACCTCGGATTCCCCTGATGTTATGGACACACGGATACTTGGACTTTACATTGTTACTTGGATAGGCGGGTCGACCCTGAGGGGTACCCGCGTGCGCCTGAGAGGCGAGTGTTGTGAAGACGGGTGCCAGTGTGGTGCCCGAGTGGTGAATACGAGGCGCGGCCGGGCATTCTTAACCCTTGCAGCAAGTCCTCGAGACGGGGCGACGGGGTCACATCTTTCGTGAGTCTCTGCTCGTTACCGCAAGCCCCTAGTCCTAACGATTTGGATATTTGATCCGAGCAGGCCTCTGGTCTGATAGCACTAACCATCACGTGGGCATAGTATGGGCGTTCTGCATCGTAGCATCAGCCGACAGTTCTGTCAGACATCCAGTTCAGCATTGTGGCACGGTCGGATCGTACCGACCCTCCAAGGCGGTGCTGGTATCCACCCTGCACACAACGACCCGGAGTGCACAGGGCGATGGCCCAAGACCCCTGGGTGCTTAGGATGTAGACCGGCGGGGACCTCTCTGCTGAGCTTTAGGTAGGGCTGCGGTGTATTGTTTGGCCGAGGCCGGGCATGACCCAGGAAAGTGTGTCCGGCCGGAGTTAACCGAGCGCGTTGGGTAAGTTGGTGCACCCCTGCAGGGAAGAAAACTTCTATCGATAGCCTGTCCTACGGTAAAGGACACTCGGAGTTGTATCCTGATTGATACAATTTTAGAACTGGATACTTGGATACTATGGCTCTGGGATTGCTTCTCGCAGGGAGTCGAGAAGGGATCTCAGGACGAGGTTGATGACTGTATGGCTCTGGGATTGCTTTCTCGCAGGGAGTCGAGAAAGGATCTCTGGGTGAGGTTGAGACTTAATGATACTGCAACATTATATTGTACTGTTCTACTCTCTTCTACTGCTGCAAGACCGCTGAAGATGCTAGACTTCGATAGGACTAGGCCTTCTCTCTATTCTGGCATTTCTGCAGCCCAGTCCACATATATGAAAATGTTGCATATGTAGTGTAGATCCTTGCTTGCTGAGTACTTCTGAGTACTCACGGTTGCTATGTTTTCCTTTTCTCCCCATATCAGTTTGACGTGACCAGAGGACGGAGCCCCCTGAGACAGATGCCCCATCGATCGAATACTACTTCGACCCCGAGGATGGATACTGCTACGAGTTGACTGACGACCAGGAGTAGGATCGGAGGGTCCCAGGCAGGAGGCCTACGCCTTTCGATCGTAGTGTTTTATTTTACCCCGCCTTTCTAAAGGCCTTCCTGTTTCTATTTCATATCTGTACTCAGATATCTGGTGCTTCCGCTGACGCTTGTACGCAAGCTTATGTATTCGAGCCCTCGAGGCCCCTGGCTTGTAATATAAAGCTTGTATGACTTTATTTATGTTTTAGAGTTGTGTTGTGATATCTTCCCGTGAGTCCTTAGGCTTGATCGTGTGCATTTGCGTGTATGATTAGTGCACGATCGGGCCGGGGGCGTCACAAGTTGGTATCAGACCCGACTGCCTCTAGGAATCCCCCTTTCCAACTCCTTGGCCGAAGTTGAGTCTAGTAACCGAAAACTGTTTTACTAACTTGGCTGTGTGGCTTACGGGCCCACGTCGCCAATTGGGTGGTATTAGTATCTTTTACTCCTCGACCTTTATTCTGGGACTCTGATCTCTCTCCTATTCGGGTTAAAATTTTACTAACTCCAACATTAGGCTCTCGTGCTCACATCCACCCGGAGTTCTGAAATTATCCCCCCTTGCTTCAAGATTGAGGGCCAGGTTTTGCTTACAGGATCCTCTTATCGAGGGCACCCTGTGTTGTCACTTGCAGATTCCTCGCTCCTACAGTTTTCTCCGACGTTGATGTAGCCTTTGCTATGTCTCGTTGTGTACTTCCTTACCGCGTGCCTGCACGCCGCCTAGTTGTCTAGCCTTCCTTTTTCAGCTATCGTAATGCCGGATTGTAACCGAGGCTATGTGTGGATTTGAATGTCTGGTGTGAATATGATGAAGTATCTATTGCACTTCCTTCTGATGTGCACCTTACTTCATGAATCACTCCATACACCTGCAGTTTTCTTGCTAAACTGCCCCTGTTGATTTGGCAGGATGGCTGACGATCCTCCACCTCCATCTTATATTGCTAAAATGAGGTAGCAGTTTGAACTCAACCGTCAGTTTATGATCGGAGTATTGGCTCAGTTCCCAACTCAAAATGCTCAGCAACAGACTGCTCCAATAACTTTGCCAGAATTCGTGCGCCTCAACCCGTCTGTTTTCCGCAACTCCACTAATCCTATGGATGCTGATGATTGGCTTCGTGACATCATGTTTGAGATGGAGTCAGCTAACGTTGCCCCTGCCAGTTATGTCACCTTTGCGACATTTCACTTGAAGGGTCCAGCTGCTCAATGGTGGGAAAGCCACAAGAGTATGATGCCTGCTGAATCTGTACCCACTTGGCAAGAATTCCAGTCAGCTTTTTGTGCACGGTACATTCCTCAAGGTCTGATCGACCAGAAGAAACAGGAGTTCCGTAAACTCACACAGGGCACAATGACTGTGGATGAATATCAGAGGAAATTTCTTGAATTATCCCGCTATGCTGCGGATGACGTCGACACTGACACTCGCAAGCAGGACAAATTCCGTGAAGGACTGCGTACGGATATAAAACTTGCACTTGCTGTCCACGATTGCACAGAATTCGCAACACTTGTCAGCAAATCTTTCCAAGTTGAAACAGCTCTGACTGAGTACCAGGAGTCACTTAAGCGCACTCATGAAGCTGGCTCATCCTCGGGCCAGCCTGTTCAGAAACGTCGAGTCTGGATCCCACACAATGTTCATCACCGACCTGCTCCAACACCAAGACCGTCTTATGTTGCACCTCGTCTGCCTTCACCGCCGAGACAGCTTACGGTTCATGATGGACCGCCTAATGCTATGGATTCTCATCAAGTTGCGCCACGTCCTCCTAATGGTCGTAAGAAGGGTTGTCGAAACCGCCGATTCAGAAACCGTAATACCATACCGTCTGATGTTGTGCTTGGCTATGCCAATCACGTCAATGCTGAAAAGGCTCAGAAGGAACCGACTATCGTGCTGGGAACACTCTCTGTGAATTCAGTACCAGCCTTTGTTCTCTTCGATTCAGGAGCATCGCATGCTTTTGTGTCCCAACAATTTGCTCAGTCACATGAGTTATACTTGGAAGAATTACCCACTCCTCTAATGGTTCAGTCCCCGAGATCCAAGTGGCAAACCACAAAGCTAAGCCCTCACAACCACATCGAGATTGGAGGTCTACTTTTTCCAGTTTCTCTCATTGTACTTGGACCTTCCGACATAGACATTATTCTCGGTATGGACTGGTTGACAGCCCATAATGCTTTGATTGACTGTGCTACTAAGACAGTCCAGCTCACACACCCTTCTGGCCAGATAGTCAAATACTCAGCCCGAATAGCTCAGGATGCTGAAAGCCAGATATATGTTCTGAATGCATTGAATGCTTCACCTCTTGAAGGCATCGATAACGTTCCAGTTGTTCGTGATTTTCAAGATGTATTTCCAGAAGAACTTCCAGGAATACCCCATGCTAGAGCTGTTGAGTTCGTCATCGACTTGAAGCCTGGCACAACTCCTATTGCGAAGCGTCCTTATAAAATGCCTCCGCATCATCTTCTCGAACTTAAGGAAGAAATCAACACGTCACTTAAGAAAGGTTTCATCCGCCCCAGTTCCTCTGCTTGGGGAGCACCTTCACTCTTCGTCAAGAAGAAGGATGGAACTAACCGATTGGTTTAGGATTATCGGCCCATTAACCAAGCTACAATCCAGAATAAGTATCCGCTTCCCAGAATCAACGATTTGTATGATCAACTTGCTGGTTCCTCAGTATTCTCTAAGCTTGATTTGAGATTGGGATACCATCAAATCCATGTTCGCGAAGAGGATATTCCGAAGACTGCATTTGTTACTCGTTATGGCTCCTACGAGTACACGGTCATGTCCTTCGGCTTAACCAATGCTCCAGCCACATTCTCCCGTCTGATGAATTATATCTTCATGGATTACCTCGACAAGTTCGTCGTGGTTTATCTAGATGATATTCTGGTTTATTCGAAGAATAAGGAAGAACATGCCGAACACCTCCGTCTTGTACTGGAAAGGCTCCGAGAATATCAGTTGTATGCCAAATACTCCAAATGTGAATTCTGGCTTTCTGAAGTAACGTATCTTGGTCATGTGATTTTGAAAGATGGAATTGCCGTTAACCCAGAACGAGTTCAGGCTATTCTGGACTGGACTCCTCCGAAGAACGTCAAGCAAGTGAGAAGTTTTCTCGGCCTTGCAAGCTATTACCGTCGATTTGTCGAGAATTTTTCCAAGATTGCTAAGCCTTTGACTTATCTGCTTCACAAGGGCGTTAAGTTCGAATGGACAGACAAATGTCAGGAAAGTTTTCAAGCACTCAAAGACAAGCTAACATCAGCCCCAGTACTATCTCCTCCAGATACCCGCAAAGACTTTGTGATCTATTGTGACGCATCCCGTGAAGGATTAGGCTATGTCCTAATGCAAGAGCGTAAAGTGATTGCTTATGGCTCTCGTCAGTTGCGCCCACATGAAGAGAATTATCCGGTACATGATCTAGAACTAACTGCTGTCATCTATGCACTGCAGTTGTGGCGACATTACCTCCTCGGTAATCGTTGCGAGATCTACACGGATCATAAAAGTCTGAAGTACTTGTTTACTCAACCTTCTCTAAACCTCCGTCAGCAAAGATGGATGGAGGCCATTGCGGACTATGATTTGGGTATTTCCTATACCCCTGGCAAGGCTAACGTGATGGCTGATGCCTTAAGCCGCAAGTCCTATTGCGACAACCTCATGGTTAGGCGAGCTCAACCTCGTCTTTTTGAACAACTGTGCAAGCTAAATCTGCGTATTGTTCCACAGGGCTCTCTGAATAACCTTGTGATACAACTAAATCTTGAGAAAGCTGTTAAGAATGCGCAAGCTAAAGATGCTGAAATTGATCTGATGAAGAAAAATCTTCACCTTGTAAAGTACAGGGATTTCTCGCTGTCTGAAGATGGAACCTTGTATTTCAGAAACCGCATTGTCGTACCTCGCTTCGAACTCATGACTGACAAAGTCATGAAGGAGGCACATGATACCCCGCTGTCTATTCATCCGGGTAGCACCAAGATGTATCGTGATCTCCGTCAGAGGTACTGGTGGTCTAGAATGAAGCAAGACATTGCTCGTTATGTTGCTGAATGTGATGTATGCCGTTGCGTTAAAGCAGAACATCAGAAACCTGCTGGAATTCTGCAACCACTTCCTATTCCTCTATGGAAATGGGATAAGGTTCAGATGGATTTCGTTACAGGACTTCCCAGGTCACAGAAGGGTCACGATGCTATTCTTGTCGTCGTCGACCAACTTTCTAAAGTTGCACACTTTCTGCCCATCAAAGAGACTATCACTGCTAGTCAGTTAGTAGAGTTGTATATCTCCAGAATTGTATCACTCCACGGTATTCCGAAGGAGATTAGTTCGGACCGTGGCGCTCTTTTCACTTCCAAATTCTGGGAAAGTTTCCAAACAGCTATGGGAACTCATATTACCTGGAGTTCAGCTTATCACCCCCAATCCCAGGGCCAAGTCGAACGAGTCAATCAAGTGCTTGAAGACATGCTTTGGGCTTGTGTTATTTCTTTCGGCAAGAAGTGGGAAGAATCTCTCCCGTATGCCGAGTTCTCCTATAACAACAGCTATCAAGCCAGCTTGAAAATGGCTCCCTTCGAAGTACTCTATGGACGTAAATGTCGAACCCCTCTGAATTGGTCAGAAACTGGGGAACGACCGCTCGTGGGTCCGGATATTATCCAACACGCCGAAGAACAAGTCCGTATTGTCCGGGAAAATCTCAAGGCGGCTCGGGACCGCCAGAAGAGCAACTACGATCGCAAACGATGGGGTTTAACTTATCAACCTGGTGATCAGGCTTATCTGCGAGTCACCCCGATGAAAGGCACTCACCGTTTTGGAATCAAGGGCAAGCTAGCTCCACGCTACATTGGTCCTTTCCGCATTATTGCTAGACGTGGTCAGGTGGCGTATAAATTGGAGTTGCCGCTACAATTCTCTCATATCCACGACGTCATCCATGTGTCGCAACTTCGTAAATGCTTCAAGGAATCTCCGCACCGAGCTGTGGATCACGAAATGCTCGAATTGCATGATGATCTATCGTATAAGGAGCATCCGATCCGCATTCTCGATGAATCTGAACGTCGGACCCGTCAGAAGGTTACCAAGTTCCTCAAAGTTCAGTGGTCAAATCATACTGAAGATGAAGCCACTTGGGAACGCGAGGATAATCTTCGTGCGGAATACCCCGAACTTTTTCCTTCTACTTCTTAATTCTCGGGATGAGAATTCTTGTTAGTGGAGGAGATTTGTAACACCCCCAGTGGTTAGCCACAGTAATCCCATTTTGATAATGCCAAGTCAGCATGATTATCAGTGCATGATCATCATTAACATCATATTGCATTTCAACTCCTAAGTCAAAATTCAAATTTAAATAAAAGTGGAAAATAAAAGTTGTCCAAACCTGAAAACTAAAATGTGCCTCATGTTGCAAATATTCCCAAAGCATTTATAAAAATGATTGCAACATTTGTTGGAATTGTAAAAGGACTCGAGCAACAAGAAACAGCAGCAACATAGCACTATTTAATCCTTTTCAAATTAAATAAAATCCAAACAAAAAGATATGGACGCCAAACCAATTTCTAGCAGTGACTAATTTTGCACTGTTAATATTTGGACCAGTCTCATGTTTTACAAAAGTCCAGAAGTAGCCTAGACATTTTTGCAAAACAGAGAAAAGAATAAATAAAAAGAAAAGCTAAAAGAAAATAAAAGGAACCCCCTCCCTTCGCTGGGCCTCGGCCCAGCTGGCCACTGGGCTAGCCAGGCCGGCCCAGCCGGCACCCTACTCCCCTCCTCCTTATCCCCAGGGGGAAACCCTAATCCCCGTCACCCCCACTCCCCCCACTCCCTCGATCCCCTTCTCCCCCCCCCCTCTCGTTCTGAATCGGGCGCGGACCGGCCTCCCCGCGCCGCCCGACGCGCCCCCGAGTCGCCCTCGTCGCCTCGCCCGACGCCGTCACCACCGCCTGGACCTCGCCGGACCTTCTCGCTGGCCTGCTTCCCCTACGCACGTCGTCTCTGTCCTCCTCCTCATCCCCTATTGCCCCGAACCCTACGCCCGCGGTGAGGACCCCGGTCCTCCTCTCTCCCCTGTCGCCGCCCGTGCACCGCGCTCGCCGGCGACCACTGCTGCTGCACTGCTTCGCCCGCGCGAGTCGCCCTGCTCGCCGCTGCCGCGCCCGAGCGCGCGCCCCGCCTGTGCACGCCCGCGCGGCCGCCCGCGACCTGCTGCTGCCCGCTGCGCCCTGTGAGCTGCGCCGCTGCCACCACCACCACCGCAGCCGCCGCTCCGCGCACCGCGCCCCGCCTCTGTCCACACACCACCATCGCACGCACCCGCAGCCGCGCTAGCCCCGCTGCTGCCGCTCGCCTGAGCCCGCCTTTTCCGCGCCGCCGCGCCCTGCTTCCCCCTGCTGCCGCATGCCCTGGCCCGTGCCCGCCTCGGCCACTCCAGCCGCGCCCTGGCGCCGCTCGCCGCGCCCGCGCGCCCCCGGGCCCGCCTGTGGCCCCTGGGCCACTGCCAGGTGGGGCCCCGCGCCCCTGTGCCGCTGGCCAGTGGGCCCCGAAACCCTATGGGCCTATGACAGCACGGGCCCACGCCCAAAATGTTTAAAAAAAAGATAATAATTAATAAAAATAATTAGTTAATTAAATAATTAATTAGTAAATTAATTAAGTTAATTAATCCTGTTTGATTAGACTAATTAATTACTTAACTTAATTAACCCTAATGACTGCTGACGTCAGCATGATGTCATGTTGATGTCAGCATTTACTATTCTGGATAATGTTTATTTTAAATAATTAAATAAATTCCAGAAATTGATAAAAACTTTAGAAAATCATATAAAATAATCCGTAGCTCAGATCGAAAAACTTTGTACATGAAAGTTGCTCAGAACGACGAGACGAATTCGAATACGCGGTCCGTTCATCAGTCACACGTCCCTAACTATCCGAACATGCAACCGTTCCTCTTCGGTCATCTGACTGACAAATGTCCGGAACCGGGAAAACATTCCCGGATGAATCCCACCTTCGCCAGTATCACCCGGCACTGCGTTAGATCACCTCCGTCACCGCGTATTGCCATGTTATGCTTTGTGCTGCACTTGTTCGCTGAGTATTTATACTGTTTCCTCCCCCTCTTCTCTCTCGGTAGCCCCCCGACACCGATGTCGTCCCCGAGACCGACGCAGCTCCGGAGCCCGAAGACACCATTGACAACCTTGCCCTTGCCGCCGAGCAACCAGGCAAGCCCCCCCCTTGAGCATACCGATATCGCCCATTCTATTTCTCATGCTTGCATTAGAATTGCTGCTGCTACTGCTTTACCTATTCTGATGCATAGCCTGTTTACTGTAGCCTGCTGTTGATAATTACCTGCATATCCTAAATTGCTTAGTATAGGCTGGGTAGAGACCTATCAGTGACCCCACTTATCCCGACTGCCGCGCTGGATCGTTAGAAGACCCGATCAACGGGATTGAAGACCAGGCCCCGACACCGCACATCACCCCCCTTAGTTGTAACGACACTGCAGCGTTACTATCGAGTGCCGAGGGTGAAACCTCTTGTAGCACTTCTAATGTTAACTCTGTAGAGTAGCTATTCGGTCGTGGTCATCGAGGGTGATTCCTCCTTCACCACTTCCGATAACGATGCTGTCGTACAACACCTCAAGTGTGGACCCAGTGAGGGTGATTCCTCCGAGTTCATCTTGACGGATACATCGAGTAGGAATCCAACGAGGGTGACACCTCGGATTCCCCTGATGTTATGGACACACGGATACTTGGACTTTACATTGTTACTTGGATAGGCGGGTCGATCCTGAGGGTTACCCGCGTGCGCCTGAGAGGCGAGTGTTGTGAAGACGGGTGCCAGTGTGGTGCCCGAGTGGTGAATACGAGGCGCGGCCGGGCATTCTCAACCCTTGCAGCAAGTCCTCGAGACGGGGCGACGGGGTCACATCTTTCGTGAGTCTCTGCTCGTTACCGCAAGCCCCTAGTCCTAACGATTTGGATATTTGATCCGAGCAGGCCTCTGGTCTGATAGCACTAACCATCACGTGGGCATAGTATGGGCGTTCTGCATCGTAGCATCAGCCGATAGTTCTGTCAGACGTCCAGTTCAGCATTGTGGCACGGTCGGATCGTACCGACCCTCCGAGGCGGTGCTGGTATCCACCCTGCACACAACGACCCGGAGTGCACAGGGCTCTGGCCCAAGACCCCTGGGTGCTTAGGATGTAGACCGGCGGGGACCTCTCTGCTGAGCTTTAGGTAGGGCTGCGGTGTATCGTTTGGCCGAGGCCGGGCATGACCCAGGAAAGTGTGTCCGGCCGGAGTTAACCGAGCGTGTTGGGTAAGTTGGTGCACCCCTGCAGAGAAGAAAACTTCTATCGATAGCCTGTCCTACGGTAAAGGACACTCGGAGTTGTATCCTGATTGATACAATTTTAGAACTGGATACTTGGATACTATGGCTCTGGGATTGCTTCTCGCAGGGAGTCGAGAAGGGATCTCAGGACGAGGTTGATGACTGTATGGCTCTGGGATTGCTTTCTCGCAGGGAGTCGAGAAAGGATCTCTGGGTGAGGTTGAGACTTAATGATACTGCTACATTATATTGTACTGTTCTACTCTCTTCTACTGCTGCAAGACCGCTGAAGATGCTAGACTTCGATAGGACTAGGCCTTCTCTCTATTCTGGCATTTCTGCAGCCCAGTCCACATATACAGCCTCTCTTTGAAAATGTTGCATATGTAGTGTAGATCCTTGCTTGCTGAGTACTTCTGAGTACTCACGGTTGCTATGTTTTCCTTTTCTCCCCATATCAGTTTGTCGTGACCAGAGGACGGAGCCCCCTGAGACAGATGCCCCGTCGATCGACTACTACTTCGACCCCGAGGATGGATACTGCTACGAGTTGACTGACGACTAGGAGTAGGATCGGAGGGTCCCAGGCAGGAGGCCTACGCCTTTCGATCGTAGTGTTTTATTTTGCCCCGCCTTTCTAAAGGCCTTCCTGTTTCTATTTCATATCTGTACTCAGATATCTGGTGCTTCCGCTGACGCTTGTACGCAAGCTTATGTATTCGAGCCCTCGAGGGCTTGTAATATAAAGCTTGTATGACTTTATTTATGTTTTAGAGTTGTGTTGTGATATCTTCCCGTGAGTCCTTAAGCTTGATCGTGTGCATTTGCGTGTATGATTAGTGCACGATCGGGCCGGGGGCGTCACAAGCATCAACATCATAATCACTAACATCACACATAATTTCAAAGGGTAGGTTCCAATCAGGTGATTGAACAATAGGTGCAGAAATCAAGGCTTTCTTAAGTATTTCAAATGCTTCTACACAATCATCATCAAAAACAAATGGAACATCCTTTTGCAAGAGATTAGTAAGAGACCTAGAAATTTTAGAGAAGTCTTTAATAAACCTCCTATAGAAACCATCATGACCAAGGAAACTTCTTATACCTTTGATATCCTTAGGACACGGCATCTTTTCAATAGCATCAACTTTAGCTTTATCAACTTCAATACCTCTTTCAGAAATTTTATGCCCCAAGACAATACCTTCATTAACCATAAAGTGGCACTTCTCCCAATTCAAGACAAGATTAGTTTCTTCACATCTCTGCAAAACTCGATCAAGGTTGCTTAAGCAATCATCAAAAGAAGTTCCGTAAACGGAAAAATCATCCATGAAAACCTCAACAATCTTTTCACAAAAGTCAGAGAATATAGCAGTCATACATCTTTGAAAAGTAGTAGGTGCATTACATAAACCAAAAGGCATACGTCTATAAGCAAAGGTACCGAAAGGGCAAGTAAAAGTAGTTTTTTCTTGATCCTCTTGTGACACAGGTATTTGGGAAAAACTAGAATAACCATCTAGAAAGCAGAAGTGTGTATGTTTTGATAGTCTCTCTAGCATTTGATCAATAAAAGGTAGAGGATAATGATATTTCCTAGTAGCTTTGTTTAGCTTTCTAAAATCAATAACCATTCTATAACCTGTGACAATTCTTTGCGGAATCAATTCATTCTTATCATTAGGAACAACGGTAATACCTCCCTTCTTGGGGACACAATGAACAGGACTTACCCATGTACTATCAGCAATAGGATAAATTATACCTGCTTCCAGAAGCTTTAGTATTTCATTTCTTACCACTTCCTTCATTTTAGGGTTCAACCATCGTTGGTGATCAGCAACAGGTTTAGCGTCAGGTTCCATATTAATTTTGTGCTGACATAGAGTGGGACTAATGCCCTTAAGATCATCCAGAGTATATCCAATAGCTGCACAGTGCTTCTTCAGAGTTTTCAATAATTTCTTTTCTTCATGCTCTGAAAGGTTAGCACTAATAATAACAGTATATATCTTCTTTTCATCAAGATAAGCATATTTCAAAGTATCAGGTAATTGTTTAAGATCAAATACAGGATCACTCTTGGGTGGTAGAGGATCTCCAAGAGTCTCAATAGGCAAATTTTGTTTCAAAACAGACATTTGTTTAAACAAAATCTCATCCAATTTCTTTCTTTCATTCATGAACATATCATTTTCATGGTCTAGCAAATATTGTTCTAAAGGATCAGTAGGAGGCACGGCAATAGAAGCAAGACCCATAATTTCATGTTTACTAGGCAATTATTTATCATGGGGTTGTCTACGAAATTTGGAGAAATTAAACTCATGAGACACATCCCCAAAACTCACACTAACAGTTTCTTTCTCACAATCTATTTTAGCATTAACAGCGTTCAAGAAAGGTCTACCAAATATAATGGGACAAAAATCATCTTGTGGGGAACCAAGAACTAGAAAATCAGTAGGGTATTTTATTTTCCCACACAAGACTTCAACATCTCTAGCAATCCCAATTGGTGATATAGTATCTCTATTGGCAAGCTTAATAGTGACATCAATATCTTCTATTTCAGTAGGTGCAATATCATTCATAATTTCTTGATATAAAGTAAAGGGAATTGCACTCACACTAGCACCCAAATCACATAATCCATGATAACAATTATCTCCTATTTTAACAAAAACAACAAGCATGCCAACAATAGGTCTATGCTTATCTTTATTATTGGGTCTAGCTATTCTAGCAGCTTCATCACAGAAATAAATAACATGCCCATCAATATTATCGACCAAGAGATCTTTAACCATAGCAATACTAGGTTTAACTTTAATTTGTTCAGGGGGTGTAGGTGTCCTAGTATAACTCTTACGAACCACAGCTGAAGCTTTAGCATGTTCTTTTATCCGAACAGGGAAAGGTGGTTTCTCAATATAAGTAGTAGGAATAACAGGATCAACATTATAAGTAATCATTTCCTCTTCAGCTTTAATAGGTTCTACTATTTTTACTTCAATGGGAGGATGATATTTAAACCACTTATCCTTAGGGAGATCAACATGAGTAGCAAATGATTCACAGAAGGAAGCTACTATCTCAGAGTCAAGCCCATATTTAGTGCTAAATTCACGAAAAGCATCAGTATCCATAAAAGATTTAACACAATCAAACTTAAGGTTTATACCTGACTCCTTACCTTTGTCGAGTTCGCAATCTTCAGAGTTGTGTTTAATTCTTTCCAAGAGATCCCATTTGAATTCAATAGTCTTCTTCATAAAAGAACTAGTACAAGAAGTATCGACCATGGATTGATCATTACGAGAAAGCCGAGCATAAAAGTTCTGAATAATAATTTCTCTTGAGAGCTCATGATTGGGGCATGAATATAACATTGACTTAATCCTCCCCCAAGCTTGAGCGATACTTTCTCCTTCACGAGGCCAAAAATTATATATATAATTCTGATCACGATGAACCAGATACATAGGATAAAACTTCTGATGAAATTCCAATTTCAATCGGTTGTAATTCCAAGTCCCAATATCATCACATAGCCTATACCATGTCAATGCCTTCTCCTTCAAAGATAAAGGGAAGACCTTCTTCTTGACTTCATCCTCGGGCAAACCTGCAAGCTTAAATAATCCATAAACTTCATCCACATAGATTAGATGCATATCAGGATGTAATGTTCCATCTCCTGCATAAGGATTAGCTAGCAGTTTCTCTATCATACCCGAAGGAATTTCATAATAAATATTTTCAATGGGTGCAGTAGGTTGAGGGGCAACTCTTTGCTCTTCCGGTTGGGGTGAAGATACCCCGAACAAACCCCTCAAAGGATGGTGTTCCATAGTAACAAGTGACAGTAAATTTCAGCACGTAATATAAATGTTTCCCTACCAAAGATGCTTCACTCCCTGGCAACGGCGCCAGAAAAGAGTCTTGATGACCCACAAGTATAGGGGATCTATAGTAGTCCTTTCGATAAGTAAGAGTGTTGAACCCAACGGGGAGCAGAAGGAAATGACAAGCGGTTTTCAGCAAGGTATTTTCTGCAAGCACTGAAATTATCGGTAACAGATAGTTTTGTGATAAGATAATTCGTAATGGGTAACAAGTGTAACAAAGGTGCAGCAAGGTGGCCCAATCCTTTTTGTAGCAAAGGATAAGCCTGGACGAACTCTTATATAAAGCAAAGCGCTCCCGAGGACACATGGGAATTGTTGTCAAGTTAGTTTTCATCATGCTCATATGATTCGCGTTCGTTACTTCGATAATTTGATATGTGCGTGGACCGATGCTTGGGTGCTGTCCTTACTTGGACAAGCCTCCCACTTATGATTAACCCCTCTTGCAAGCATCCGCAACTACGAAAGAAGAATTAAGATAAATCTAACCATAGCATGAAACATGTGGATCCAAATCAGCCCCTTACGAAGCAACGCATAAACTAGGGTTTAAGCTTCTGTCACTCTAGAAACCCATCATCTACTTATTACTTCCCAATGCCTTCCCCTAGGCCCAAATCATGGTGAAGTGTCATGTAGTCGACGTTCACATAACACCACTAGAGGAAAGACAACATACATCTCATCAAAATATCGAACGAATACCAAATTCACATGATTACTTATAACAAGACTCCTCCCATGTCCTCAGGAACAAACGTAACTACTCACAAAGCATATTCATGTTCATAATCAGAGGGGTAATAAATATAATTGAGGATCTGAACATATGATCTTCCACCGAATAAACCAACTAGCATCAACTACAAGGAGTAATCAACACTACTAGCAACCCACAGGTACCAATCTGAGGTTTTGAGACAAAGATCGGATACAAGAGATGAACTAGGGTTTGGAGAGGAGATGGTGCTGGTGAAGATGTTGATAGATATTGACCCCCTCTCGATGAGAGGATCGTTGATGATGACGATGGCTTCAATTTCCCCCTCCCGGAGGGAAGTTTCCCCGGCAGAACAGCTCCGCCGGAGCCCTAGATTGCTTCTGCCCGGGTTTCGCCTCGAGGTGGCAGCGCTTCGTCCCAAAAGCTTCCCTCTGATTTTTTTTCCAGGTCAAAACCCTCCATATAGCAGAAGATGGGCACCGGGGACCTGCCAGGGGGCCCACAAGCCCTAGGGGCGCGCCCAGGGGGTAGGGCGCGCCCCCCAGGCTTGTGGCCACCTGGTGGGTCCCCTCTGGTATTTTCTTCGCCAATATTTTTTATATATTCCAAAATAATTATCCGTAAATTTTAGGACTTTTGGAGTTGTGCAGAATATGTCTCTCAGATTTGCTCCTTTTCGGTCCAGAATTCCAGCTGCCGGCATTCTCCCTCTTTGTGTAAACCTTGTAAAATAAGAGAGAAAAGGCATAAGTATTGTACCATAATGTGTAATAATAGCCCATAATGCAATAAATATCAATATAAAAGCATGATGCAAAATGGACGTATCACCTCTCGTTTTCATCTCCCCCACTTCACAAAAATTTGCCTTTTTATTCGCCTTCTTTTCGTTTGCCTTTTTCTTGTTTGATATTTTGTTTGCTTGTGTTGCAATGTGCCTTCTATATGCTTGCATCTTTTCTTGCTAAAAATCTATTGATATGGATCCTCATCCACTTGCTAATCTTTTTAAAAGATCCAATCATGATGAACCAATTGCTAGTGAGTTGAGTGCACTAGATTATCTTTATGAAGTTTTGCTTGAGATTCATGAATTTGAAAATTGTGATGAAGAAATTTATGAAGTGATTCATGATAGCTCCTTGAATGAAAAGCATGATCGCAATGATTTTACTATAAATTCTATTAATGTCAATTGTGCTGATAATATGCAAAACCCCAAGCTTGGGGATGCTAATTTTGCTATGTCCACTACTTATTGCAATGATCATGATTGGGGTGATTTTTCTTATGATCCTTAAAATTTATTTAAGCCTCATGATGAATATGATATTGATAATAATGTTTGCAATAATACTGAAACCGGGTTTGGAAGAGCGTCAACTTTAGGTAAAATAATCCCACATATTTGGAGAGTGTTCAATCTTATGAATTTTTTTGTGAAAGTGGGTTCGGAGAGGTCACGAGTTTAGTAGATGTTAATCCCACTATCTTGGAAGATTATAAGACTTTTATGCATGTGGATCATGAAAAGAAAATTTTATATGATTGCTATATTGTTGAATTTGAGTATGATTCTACATGTAATTATTATGAGAGAGGAAAATATGGTTGTAGAAATTTTCATGTTACTAAATTACCTCTCGTTATGTTGAGATTTTCAATGTTTTATTCCTCTACTTTGCATATGCTAGATATTTCTTGTCTTGATAATTTGTTTGCTTATAAAATTCCTATGCATAGGAAGTATTTTAGACTTAAATGTGTTTGGCACATGTTTCATGATGCTCTCTCTTTGTTTTTCAATTATTATCTTTCGTGTGAGCATCATTGAAATTTTACGTCAAGCTAGGGGCATAAAACGATAGCGCTTGTTGGGAGGCAACCCAAAGAATAAAATTTATTTTTGCCTTTTTCTTTCTGTTCTTGAGTGTTTGCACAATTATGCCTCAGTTATGATTATGTTTTTATGTTTTAATTAGTATTTGTGCCAAGTAAAGCCTTTGGGATAGCTTTGGTGATAGTTGATTTGATCCTGTTGAAAAACAGAAACTTTTGCGTCCAGTAACAGAATTGTTTATCTTCACAGAAGCGACGGAAAATTCTGAATTTTTTACACAAGATTGATATACAAATTGCCCCTATCGTCCAAAGTTTTCAGAGGTTTTGGAGTTACAAAAGTATGAGAACAATTCGCATCTTTACAGATAGTTATGTTTTTGACATATTCTATTTTCTTTGCATTGTGTGCTTATTTTGATGAATCTATGGATTGTATCGGGGGGTATAAGCCATGGTAAAGTTAGAATACAGTAGATATAGTGCAATAACAAAATTTTAATGTGTTTTCTATAGTACTTAAAGTAAAGATTGGTTTTCCTATACTAACGGATCTCACGAAGGTTTTGTTAAGTTTTGTATGATTGAAGTTTCCAAGTTTTTGGTGAGATCGCGATGGATGAAGGAACAAGGAGTGAAAAGAGCCTAAGCATGGGGATGCACCATGGCACCCCAAGTTAATATTCAAGAAGAACCAAGAAACTAAGCTTGGGGATGCCTTGGAAGGCATCCCCTCTTTATTCTAACGACCATCAGTATTTTACTTGGAGCTATATTTTTGTTCATCACATATCATGAGTTTTGCTTGGAGCGTCTTGTATTATATGAGTCTTTGCTTGTTTTGGTTTATAGTTTGTCAAAAGTATCCTTGCTGGACACACCTATTTGAGAGAGCCAAAATTATGCTATGATTTGTTAGAATTGCACTATATGCTTCACTTAAATTTTTTGAGCTATGGAATTGCTCTAGTGCTTCACTTATATCTTTTTTCGCACGGTGTGCTTTAATATTTTTGAAGAAATGCTCTCATGCTTCACTTAAATTTATTTGAGAGTTAGTAAATTTTTGAAGAAATTCTCTCATGCTTCATTTATATTATTTTGAGAGACGAAAAATTTTATGCTCATGTTCTTCACTTAAATTTGTTTGAGCTCGTCAAAAGCAATTGCAATATATGAAACTAGTCCCAAAGTGATAGATATTCAAGAGGGATATCATAAAAACTTTCATGAAGATCATTGGACAAAATAAGCTTGATTCTTTGTAATAGTTTTAAGATATGATGATAGTGATATGTGAGTCATGTTGGTGAGTAATTATGCTTTAGTAAGAATATTGGTGTTAAGGTTTGTGATTCCCTATGCAAGCACGAAATTCAATAGTTATGCAATGAAATTATATCCTACTTGTGGTGCATTATTTGGTGTTAGTTACGCTTAATGCTCGCTTATGAGATTTTTTGTTTCTTGGTTGGTTGCTTCTCAATGTTTTTGCTAGCCTCCACTTGTACTAAGTAGAAATACTACTTGTGCATCCAAAATCCTTAAACCCAATTTTGCCATATGAGTACACCATACCTACCTACATGTGGTATTTCCATGCCGTTCTAAGCAAATTTGTATGTGCCATCTCTAATTTTCAAAATAAATTTCCTTTTGCGTGCCCGTACCGCTCATGAAGCGGCAGGGGGTGGCCAATATTTTCCATGCTAGATGTGTTATTCTCACGATGAGTGTTTATTCACTTGTCATTGCACGAGAGTGCAGCGGTAATAGGGATGCCCAGTCCCGAAATGAAAAAGAAATTTAGTTTATGTTGTTAAATAATAAATTCCTTGGAAAGTGTTGGTATGGACGGTACCCGTGGATACGGCTAGCCATGGAATGTGAAAGAATGATGGAAAAAGGAATAAACTTTACTTTCTGTTTGGGAACCGCCTATGATATATCTAGCATGGAAAGTGTTGGGAATTACTCGGTCATTTTCGTTGACGGGAAAAGTATGCCTCTCAAAAAAAATATTTCTCAATTTAATCTTTGAGCTCTGCCATCTCTACAAATCCCTACTTCCCTCTGCGAAGGGCCTATCTTTTACTTTATGCAAATTTTTATTTTTATTTGAGTCTCCATCTTCTCTTATAAAGCACCAACTAAGGGGCACTATGATCATACTTGAGCATTGGATGTAGCTAATTTGCGAGTGTGTTTCATGAATGGATCAATGATTGAGCATGATGGGCTAGCGATAGCTTTCTTTAGTGTTGATATTTTGAAAGACATGGTTGCTTGTTGATATGCTTGAGTACTGAAATCTTCATGTCAAAACTAGACTATTTCTTTGAACCATATAAAAGTCCAAATGTCCAAGCTACAAAAGAAAAGAATATGTGATGAACATGTTAGGCAGCATTCCACATCGAAAATTCTATTTTTATCATTTACCTACTCGAGGACGTGTAGGAATTAAGCTTGGGGTTGCTGATACATCTCCAACGTATCTATAATTTTTGCTTGTTCCATGTTGTTATATTATCATTCTTGGATGTTTTACAATCATTTTATAGCAACTTTATATCATTTTTTGGACTAACCTATTGACATAGTGCCCAGTGCCAGTTGCTATTTTTTGCTTTTTTTTACTTCGCAGAATATCAGTACCAAACGGAGTCCAAACGCAGCGAAACTTTTTAGAGTATTTTTTTGGACCAGAAGACACCACACGGGCCAAAGATGTACCAGAGAGGAGGCCCGAGCTGGGCACAACCCACCAGGGCGCGCCCAGGGGGGTTGTGCCCCCCTCGGTGACCTCCTGATTTGTCCTTGATACGATTACCGGTGGGAATTTCTTGATGTGTCCATCTTTGGATGCTTTTAATGCTATGGGAAATCTAGTAGGTTCACCACCTCTTACTATCAATGAAACTGCTTTAACACTTGAGCATGTTATGCAAAGGCTTGATGCTATTGAAAAGAAGATGCTTACCGAAGAACATATTGAAAACTTGGATAAAAAAATGCATAATCTTAATAGTAAAATTGGGTCAAAAGCGGGAGAGGTTTTTAAGTTGCTAAAGGAAAAAGGAACCGTAATTCACGAAAGGATCGAAGAAAGTCCCTCTCGGATTGATAAGTTCGAAGATTTTTTTTGCAATTTAAGCTCGGCTTTTGCTTCTGCTAAAACTATTGAAAAAAACCCCGTTAAAATTAGCAAGATTACTCAAATCACTAATAACAAGGGTGCAACTTCGAATAATAACAAAGAAGATCTTAAGATGATTAGTATTCACCCCGACTTTGTTGAAGTTGTGAGAAACCCTACTTGCAAGAATGAATTTTTCAATCTCATTCCTAGGATTATTGTTATTAAAAATCTATATGCTAAATCTTTGAAGAATATTGGTTGTGTGATTGAGGAATTGGAAACTAAAGATGACAATACTTGAATCTATGCATTATGCCTAGCTAGGGGCATAAAACGATAGCACTTGTTGGGAGGCAACCCAATGAATAAAATTTATTTTTGCCTTTTTCTTTCTGTTCTTGAGTGTTTGCACAATTATTCCTCTGTTATGATTGTGTTTTTTAATTTTTAATTAGTGTTTATGCCAAGTAAAGCCTTTGGGATAGCTTTGGTGATAGTTGTTTTGATCCTGTTGAAAAACAGAAACATTTGCGTACAGTCACAGAATTGTTTAAATTCACATAAGCAACGAACAATTCTTAATTTTTTACACAATATTGATATAAAAATTTCCTCCGTTGTCCTAATGTTTCAGAATTTTTGGAGTTACATAAGTATAAGCACAATTCGCATCTTTACAGACTGTTCTGTTTTTGACTAATTCAATTTTCTTTGCATTGTGTGCTTATTTGATGAATCTATGGATTATATCGGGGGTATAAGCCATGGTAAAGTTAGAATACAGTAGATATAATGCAATAACAAAATTGGAATGGGTTTTCTACAGTACTTAAAGTAAAGATTGGTTTTCTTATACTAACGGATCTCAGGATTTATTTTTTGTCCCATATATTTCTATTCTATATTTTTTTACTGGGAATCGAAATCTTAGATGGATCTAAAGGTTATTTAGATTTTTTTACTATATTTAGTACAATTGTTATATGACACATGCTTTTTTTATGGGGAAACTACGTTGTCGAGGCGAAGGTTTTGTTAAGTTTTGTGTGATTGAAGTTTTCAAGTTTTGGGTGAGATCACGATGGATGAAGGAATAAGGAGTGAAAAGAGCCTAAGCTTGGGGATGCCCCATGGCACCCCAAGTTAATATTCATGGAGAACCAAGCAACTAAGCTTGGGGATGCCGCGGAAGGCATCCCCTCTTTCTTCTAACGACCATCGGTATTTTACTTAGAGCTATATTTTTATTCATCGCATATCATGAGTTTTGCTTGGAGCGTCTTGTATTATATGAGTCTTTGCTTGTTTTACTTTTTAGTTTGTCACAAGTATCCTTGCTGAACACACCTATTTGAGAGAGCCAAAATTATGCTATGATTTGTTAGAATTGGTCTTTATGCTTCAGTTAATTTTTTTTCTTGAGCTATGGAATTGCTCTAGTGCTTTACTTATATCTTTTTTAGCACGGTGTGCTTTATTATTTTTGAAGAAATGCTCTCATGTTTCACTTAGATTAATTTGAGAGTTAGTAAACTTTTGAAGAAATTCTCTCATGCTTCACTTATATTATTTTGAGAGACGAAAAATTTGATGCTCATGTTCTTCACTTAAATTTGTTTGAGCTTGTCAAAAGCAATTGCAATATATGAATCTAGTCCCAAAGTGATAGATATTCAAGAGGGATATAATAAAAACTTTCATGAAGATCATTGGACAAAATAAACTTGATTCTTTGTAATAGTTTTGAGATATGATGATAGTGCTATGTGAGTCATGTTGGTGAGTAATTATGCTTTAGTAAGAATATTGGTGTTAAGGTTTGTGATTCCCTATGCAAGCACGAAAGTCAATAGTTATGCAACGAAATTATATCCTACTTGTGGTGCATTATTCGGTGTTAGTTATGCTTAATGCTCGCTTATGTGATTTTTTGTTTCTTGGTTGGTTGCTTCTCAATCTTTTTGCTAGCCTCCACTTGTACTAAGTAGAAATACTACTTGTGCATCCAAAATCCTTAAACCCAGGTTTGCCACATGAGTCCACCATACCTACCTATATGCGGTATGTCCATGTTGTTCTAAGCAAATTTGTATGTGCCATCTCTAATTTTCAAAATAAATTTCCTTTTTGTGTGCCCGTACCGGTCATGAACCGGCAGGGGGTGGCCAATATTTTTCATGCTAGATGTGTTATTCTCAAGATGAGTGTTTATTCACTTGTCATTGCACGAGAGTACGGCGGTAATAGGGAGGCCCAGTCCCGAAATGAAAAAGAATTTACTTTATGTTGTCAAATAATAAATTCCTGGGAAAGTGTTGGTATGGAAGGCACCCGTGGATACGGCTAGCCATGGATTGTGAAAGAATGGTGGAAAAAGAAATAAACTTTATTTTCTGTTTGGGAACCGCCTATGATATATCGAGCATGGAAAGTGTTGGGAATTACTCGGTCGTTTTCGTTGACGGGAAAAGTATGCCTCGCAAAATTTGTATCTCTCAATTTAAGCTTTGAGCTCGGGCAACTCTACAAATCCCTACTTCCCTCTGCGAAGGGCCTATCTATTTACTTTATGCAGTTTTATTTTTATTTGAGTCTCCATCTTCTCTTATAAAGCACCAACTAAGGGGCACTATGATCATACTTGAGCATTGGATGTAGCTAATATGCGAGGATGTTTCATGAATGGATCAATGATTGAGCATGATGGGCTAGGGATAACTTTCTTTTGTGTTGATATTTTGAAAGACATGGTTGCTTGTTGATATGCTTGAGCATTGAAATCTTCATGTCAAAACTAGACTATTGCTTTGAACCATATAAAAGTCCAAATGTCCATGCTATAAAAGAAAAGAATATGTGATGAACATGTTAGGCAGCATTCCACATCAAAAATTCTATTTTTATCATTTATCTACTCGAGGACGAGTAGGAATTAAGCTTGGGGATGCTGATACGTCTCCAACGTATCTATAATTTTTGCTTGTTCCATGTTGTTATATTATCATTCTTGGATGTTTTTCAATCATTTTATAGCAACTTTATATCATTTTTTGGGACTAACCTATTGACATAGTGCCCAGTGCCAGTTGCTGTTTTTTGCTTGTTTTTTACTTTGCAGAATATGAGTACCAAACGGAGTCCAAACACAGCGAAACTTTTTGGAGATTTTTTTTGGATGAGAAGACACAAGATGGGCCAAAGAAGTACCAGAGGGGAGGCCCGAGGGGAGCACAACTCCCCCAGGGCGCGCCCTGGTGGGTTGTGCCCACCTCGGTGGCCTCCCGCATCGCCTCTTCGCCCTATAAATACCCAAATATTCCAAAAACCCTAGGGGAGTCGACGAAACACAATTCCAGCCGCCGCAAGTTCCAGAACCACGAGATCCAATCTAGACACCATCACAGAGGGGTTCATCATCCTCATTGGTGCCTCTCCGATGATGCGTGAGTAGTTCATCATAGACCTACGAGTCCGTAGGAAGTAGCTAGATGGATTCCTCTCTCTCTCTCTCTTGATTCTCAATACAATGGTCTCTTGGAGATCTATTTGATGTAACTCTTTTTTGCGGTGTGTTTGTTGGGATCTGATGAACTTTGAGTTTATGATCAGATCAATATCCATGAAAGTTATTTGAGTTTTCTTTGATCTCTTATATGCATGATTATTTATAGCCTCGTATTTCTTCTTCGAATCTTTGGTTTAGTTAGGCCAACTAGATCGATTTTTCTTGCCATGGGAAGAGGTGCTTTGTGATGGGTTTGATCGTGAGGTGTTCTTTCCCAGTGACAGAAGGGGCAGCAAGACACGCATGTATCGTTGCTATTAAGGGTAACAAGATGGGGGTTATTCCTACATGAATAGATCTCGTCAACATCATGTCATCGTTCTTATTGCATTACTCCGTTTCTCCATGAACTTAATACACTAGATGCATGCTGGATAGCGGTCGATGTGTGGAGTAATAGTAGTAGATGCAGGCAGGAGTCGGTCTACTAATCTTGGACGTGATGCCTATATATTGATCATTGCCTGGGTATCGTCATAGTTATTCGATCTTCTATCAATTGCCCAGCAGTAATTTGTTTACCCACTGTATGCTATTTTCTCGAGAAAAGCCACTAGTGAAATCTACGGCCCCCGGGTCTATTCTTTATCATATTTGCTTTGAGATCTATTTTTTTTTGCTTTTGTTTTTCAATCTATTATTCCGAAAACCCAAAAATACCTTGCTGCACTTTTTTGTTATTTATTTTATTTCGCATTTTATCGAGATCTATTTATCCAATCTATACAAATTTTATCCCGTCAACTTCACAATATCTGGCACCGTTACCAGTAGAGGGATTGACAACCCCTTCTAATCGTCGGGTTGCAAGTATTTGTTCTTTGTGTGCAGGTGCCGTTTACATAGTGTTGCTTGGTTCTCCTACTGGATTGATACCTTGGTTTCATAACTGAGGGAAATACCTACCGTAGCTGTGATGCATCATCCCTTCCTCTTTGGGGAAATACCGACGTAGTTCAAGCGACATTACCTCCCGCACCGCCTCTTCGCCCTATAAATTGCCAAATATTCCAGAAACCCTAGGGGAGTCGACGAAACACAATTCCAGCCGCCGCAAATTCCAGAACCACGAGATCCAATCTAGACACCATCATGGAGGGGTTCATCATCCTCATTGGTGCCTCTCCGATGATGGGTGAGTAGTTCATCATAGACCTACGGGTCCGTAGGCAGTAGCTAGATGGCTTTCTCTCTCTCTTTTGGTTCTCAATACAATGGTCTCTTGGAGATCTATTTGATGTAACTCTTTTTTGGTGTGTTTGTTGGGATCCGATGAACTTTGAGTTTATGATCAGATCTATTTATCCAATGTACACAATTTTTATCCCGTCAACTTGACAATTTATGGCGCCGTTGCCCGTAGAGGGATTGACAACCCCTCATAAGCATCGGGTTGCAAGTATTTGTTATTTGTGTGCGGGTACCATTTACATAGTGTTGCTTGGTTCTCCTACTGGATAGATACCTTGGTTTCATAACTGAGGGAAATACCTACAATAGTTGTGCTGCATCATCCCTTTGTCTTTGGGGAAATACCGACGTAGTTCAAGCGACATCAGTACGCGAACCTGATTTAGCAGTCAGCGCATTAGTGTCATCACCTTCATCATCATTGCAACCAAGAAAAGGGCGCCACGACGGCCGGTCCGTCTGTGTCCAAGATGTCGGTGCCTAAGCAGACAGGCGACAGCACAGGTGTCGACAGAGGAGGCGGAGGCGGTGAGCAAGTCCCACGGCGTTCTGGCGATCAGAGCCAGGCGAGCGGCATCGTCTATGACGGGAACAACAAAAACCCACATGCCACTAGGTCCAATGATGGAACCGTGATGCCCACGGGCGGCATGGCGAACTCCAAGGACAACGCGGCGCCATCCAAGACGCCCACGCTGGCGCACACACCACGGCCATCTCAGGTTGCGCGCGACGAGCAACGCCACGGCGTCGGCGGCTCCAGGTGTCCCCATGGCAAAGCCCCCGTGCAGCAGTCCCAAGATGCATAGGGCCAGCATGCACGCCAACACACCAGCGGAAGTGGTCTACGGCTTCAAGATCGAGATGGACCTCCTTTTGGCTCTGTCAAAAGTAAGAACACCTCTCGTTCTTCGCATCGTTCCATGCCATCCACGCCAGCAGAAGCTTTGGCATGAGCACGACTGCTTCTGGAGTTCCCTCCTGCTGCGGAGAAGATGGAAGAGTGGAGAGCTACTATCCATAGTCTTGTTGGTTTTACCAACAATGACAAACCACAGCAGGCGGAGCCCTCACAACGGTAGACCACCGCCTTAGTGCATACCACTAGTGAGAGAACTGGAGGAGGTGCAGCCATGGTGCAGTCCCCTTCACGACAACAACGGCAGAGCCAGCGGGTCGATGCCCATGAAGTGTCCATGGCGTTGTCTGATCCGTGAGCTCATCGATATCAGCTTCAAGTACTCCAAGAACGGTGCAGGGAAGACGCTCGCACGACCATCGAGCAGCATCGGGAAGCATGCCGTCAATCTGACAGGCATGCATGGCCCACTCTAGATGAGCCAGCGTCAGGGTATCCTGACGGCCTGCCTTACAAGGTAGGCTGCCCAGCGCTTACTCGTGAGCTGCGGCAAGTCCAGTGGCCCAATTCTCGGAACTTTAAGCCAGAGGTGCCAGAGAAATACGACGGGAAGACTCATCCATCAGAGTTCCTTAGCATTTACACCATCACAGTGTAGGTTGCCGGGGGATGACATGACAAGATTCTGGCCAACTACTTCCCGTTGGTGCTCAAGCCCAACGTTAGGTCATGGTTGATGAACTTGCTGGAGAATTCCATCTCTTTCTGGTCAGATCTATGCCATGAATTCATTGTTGCTTTCACTGGGGGCCACAAGGTTCTCGGTTAGCCCAGTGATTTACATGTGATCCCATAAAGAGAGGGTGAATCCCTCCGCAAGTATATTCAGGAATTCAGCCGTGTTCAGCGCAACATCCCTGACATTCATCCTACCGCTATCATTAGCGCATTTCACCAGAATGTGCACAATCGCAAGATGCGGGAAGAATTGGCCATGAACAAGATCAGGGATGTCGTCGAGCTTTACGCTCTAGCTGACAAATACGCATGTGCTGAAGAAGGAAGGAGACTTCCTGGGGAGGACGCTATCGCGGAGGTTGACTCTGAAGATGACGATGCTGCCACCACCCCGAAGAAGAAGAACCGCAAGCGCAACAGAAAGCACAAGGGCAAAGCTGTGCTAGCCATTGAGGGCTCTGGCAACACTGGCCCCGCCAAGAAAGCTAAGACTGAGAGCTTCGGCAAAGAAGTTGCCAGGTGCGCCTCGTGTCAAGCTTTGGCGGCTGCCGACAAGACAGAGGGCTCCGGCAAGCAGTATTGCAAGATCCACCTTACCAAGGGCCATGATGTCCAAGATTGCTGGCAAGTTGAGCAGCTTGCCGAAAAGCAGAAAGCTGAGTATGAGAAGCGAGAAAAGGAGAAGGCCCGAGATGGTACTGGCGGATCCGACAAGAAGCATGGTGGCCGAGGAGTTCACCGTGGCAAGGCCAAGCAGTAGAAAGAGAAGCCTGCTAGGGGCCACGACAAGAAAGAAGATGATGATGAGGAGGAGGATGACGATGAGTCTAGCGAGCATGAAATCCAGAAGGCCATAGAAGCCATGTGCATTGACGGAGGCACATCTTTGCACTCCTCTCACCGCCAACTCAAGCAGTGGGTGCGTGAGGTCAATGCGATAGAACCGGCAGTTGATGCCCGGAAGCCACTTAGATGGTCCAACACGCCCATCATTTTTTATGCTGAGGACTACCCTGATCGCACAACTGCGGTCGGGTGCTTGATGTTGTTGGTTTCGCCAACAATACGCAACCTCAAGGTGACAAAAATGCTGGTTGAAGGTTCGGCTGGTCTAAACTTGATCTCACCAGATGTGATCAAGAGGCTGCAAATTTCCGATGAAGATCTCAAGAAGATAGACACATTTCAAGGGATCAATCCAGGAGGGAGTCAGCCGAAGGGTAAGATCACGCTGCCGGTGACATTTGGCAGTGAGCTGAACTACAGGACAGAGAAGATCGTCTTCGATGTTGTCAAGATTTCGTTGCCGTACAATGGAATCCTTGGCCGCCCGGCACTGGCGAAATTCATGGCAGCATCCCACCATGCTTACAACACATTGAAGATGCCAGGTCCGATGAGCGTCATCACCATTCACTCTGACAAGAAAGATGCGCTCATTTCCGCTGATCAACTCTACCGGGAAGCAGTTGTCGCATCTACCTCCAAGGCACTCGCTCCTGCTAAGCTCCCGGGGGGAAGAAGAGGAAGAAGACCGGCAAGACCACTAACAAGGACTCCAACAAGTGCACCTCTCCGGAGTGATGCACTCCCGTTTTGGATGTGCCAGAGAGCTCTGCCGGCAAGAGCAAGAAAACAAAAGCAGCTCCACCAGCAACCAAGAAGGTGTCCGCCAAGGAGGACGACACGGGGGGAACTTTCACTATAAGTTCCACTCTCGATGACAAATAGGAAAGCACGCTCATTGCCCTCCTGCGGGCGAATGTCGATGTGTTTGCATGGCAGGCATATGACATCCTTGGTGTTCCCACAGAGGTAATTGAGCACCACCTTGCTGTCTGCCCTCATGCGCGGCCTGTCAAGCAGAAGGTCAGGAAGCAAGCTTTGGAACGACAATGATACGTCTCCAACGTATCTATAATTTTTGATTGTTCCATGTTGTTATATTATCAATCTTGGATGTTTTATATACATTTACTAGCAACTTTATATCATTTTTTGGGACTAACCTATTAACTTAGTGCCCAGTGCTAGTTTTTGTTATTTGCTTGTGTTTTTACTTTGCGGAATATCAATACCTAACGAAGTCCAAATGCCAGAAAACTTTTTGGAGATTTTCTCTGGCAAGAAGAGACCCTGGAAGCTTCTCGAGGCCACAAGAAGAGGCTCGTGGGGCCCACTAGGCACCAGGGCGTGCCAGAGGCCCCCAGCGCGCCCTGGTGGGTAGTGGCCACGGGCACCGCCTTGACCTACCCCCGCCTCTATAAATACTCTAAAATCCCAAAAACCCTAGGGGAGTCGACGAAATACTTTTTCCACCGCCGCAAGTTCCAGAACCACGAGATCCAATCTAGAGCCCTTTTTCGGCACTCTGCCGGAGGGGGCAACGATCACGGAGGGGTTCTTCATCATCCTTGCTACCCCTCCGATGATGCGTGAGTAGTTTACCATAGACCTACGGGTCCGTAGTTAGTAGCTAGATGGCTTCTTCTCTCTTTTTGATCTTCAATACAATGTTCTACTCGATGTTCTTGGAGATCTATTTGATGTAACTCTTTTTGCGGTGTGTTTGTTGGGATTCGATGAATTGTGAGTTTATGATCAGATCTATCCATGAATATTATTTGGTTTTTCTCTGAACTCTTTTATGCATGATTGTTATAGCCTCGTATTTCTTCTCCGATTTATTGGTTTGGTTTGGCCAACTAGATTGATTTATCTTGCCATGGGAAGAGGTGCTTTGTGATGGGTTCGATCTTGCGGTGCTCAATCTCAGTGACAGAAAGAGACATGACACGCATGTATCATTGCTATTAAGGGTAACAAGATGGGGTTTATTCATACGTGAGTTTATCTTGTCTACGTCATGTCATCTTTCTTAATGCATTACTCCATTTTTCCATGAACTTAATACACTAGATGCATGCTGGATAGCGGTCAATGTGTGGAGTAATAGTAGTAGATGCAACACCATTTCGGTCTACTAATCTTGGACGTGATGCCTATATACATGATCATTGCCTTGGATATCGTCATAATTATTTGCTTTTCTATCAATTGCCCAACAGTAATTTGTTTACCCACCGTATGCTATTTTCTCGAGAGAAGCCTCTAGTAAAAACTATGGCCCCCGGGTCTATTTCCTATCATATATTAAAACCAAAAATACCTTGCTGCAATTTTATTTTATTTTGTATTTTTTAGATCTATTTATCAAAACCTATAGAATGTAATCTATCTCAATACGTTGAGGGATTGACAACCCCTTCACGCGTTGGGTTGCAAGTATTTGTTGTTTGTGTGTAGGTGTTGTTTACATAATGTTGCTTGGTTCTCCTACTGGATTGATAACCTTGGTTTCATAACTGAGGGAAATACTTACCTCTGCTGTGCTGCATCATCCTCTCCTCTTCGGGGAAATACCAACGTATATTACAAGTAGCAGGAAGAATTTCTGGCGCCGTTGCCGGGGAGACATCATCAACATCTATCAAGTACCTACGCATAAACTCTCATCTCCTTGCAATTACTTTATTTGCCATTTGCCTCTCGTTTTCATCTCCCCCCCCCCCCCACTTCTAAATTTTTTTTACAAAAATACAAAAATATTTCCCGTTTGCCTTTTTGTCTTGATTATCTTGTCATCATGACTAGCATAACTACCCCTCCTTTGTCACCAGATTTTGAAGTTCTCTACTTCAAGCAAAAACAAGGAGAAAATCTTAAGGATGCTTGGTATAGGTTAATGGAATCTTACCGTGTTTGTTCCATAAAAGGGGATGCAAAAATTCTGCTTCACAATTTTTATATAGGTTTAACCATGCATCATAGACAACTTTTGGATTTTGCCGCTAAAGGGAATTTTGTTGAGATTGATGTTAATCCTGCTTATGAATTAATAGAGGGAATATTGGGAGTTCCACCCCCACAAAAGGTATTTACTTTTACCCAATAGAGGATTCAAATATTAGACAAATTTGGTGATATACAGAAAAATTTGGTTGATTTGCAAAAGTCTAACGAACCTCTCAAAAATATTAGTGGGAACCTCAATCGCATGAATACTTTAATTACTTTGTGTAATAAGCGGTTGGATGTTTTAGATCTCAAGATGGTCTCATTTCCTGAGAATAATGGGAAGCGTAAAGAGCTTCCCGAGTTTGAGAAAACTCTTACAAAGATTGCAAAAAACAAAGATGACAATACTTAAATCTATGCATTATGCTTAGCTAGGGGCATAAAACAATAGCGCTTGTTGGGAGGCAACCCAATAGTTATCTTTCAATTTTTTGTTTATTTTCTGTTTTGCAATAAGTATGCATTTATGCTACTGTTATGATTGTGTTTTAATGTTTTAATTAGTGTTTTTGTGTCCTGTAGCGGTTGGATGATAGTTGACTTGATCCTGTTGGAAAACAGAAGGTTTCGCGTCCGGTAGCAGAAATGTTAATATTTGTTGGAGCATGGAAAAATTATGAATGTTTTATACATGATTGATATACAAATTTCCCATGTTGTCCTAATTTTTCAGAATTTTTGGACTTACAGAAGTATGAGCTTAATTCAGTTTTCTACAGACTGTTCAGTTTTTAACAGATTCTGTTTTCGTTGCATTGTGTGCTTATTTTGATGACTCTATGGATTGTATCGGGGGGTATAAGCCATGGTAAAGTTAGAATATAGTAGGTATAATGCAATAACAAAATATGAATGGATTTGCAACAGTACTTAAAGTAGCAAATTGTTTTCTTACACTAACGGATCTCACGAAGGTTTTGTTAAGTTTTGTGTGATTGAAGTCTTCAAGTTTTGGGTGATATCACGATGGATGAAGGAATAAGGAGTGGCGAGAGCCTAAGCTTGGGGATGCCCGAGGTATCCCAAGGTAATATTCAAGGACTCCCAAGCAACTAAGCTTGGGGATGCCTCGGAAGGCATCCCCTCTTTCTTCTAACGACCATCAGTAATTTTACTTGGAGCTATATTTTTATTCGTCAGATATCATGAGTTTTGCTTGGAGCGTCTTGTATTATATGTGTGCTTGCTTGTTTTGCTTTTTAGTTTGTCATAATCATCCTTGCTGGACACACCTATTTGAGAGAGCCATAATGATATTATGATTTGTTAGAATTGCTCTATGTGCTTCACTTAAATTGTTTGAGCTAGGGAATTGCTCTAGTACTTCACTTATATCTTTTTTAGAACGGTGGTGGTTTAAATTTTGAATAAATACTCTCATGCTTCACTTAGATTATTTTGAAAGTTAGTAAATTTTGAAGAAATACTCTCATGCTTCACTTATATTATTTTGAGAGTTAGTAAATTTTAAAGAAATGTGATCTCATGCTTCACTTATATCATTTTGAGAGTTGAAAATTTTGAAGAAATTTTTTGCTCTCATGCTTCACTTAAATCTTTTTGAGAGTTAAAGAATAGAAATGGTAATTTTCACAAGATGTGAATTTGGTCCCAAAGTGATAGATATCCGAGAGGGATATAATAAAAAACTTTCATGGAGATCATTGGATATTATAAACTTGATTCCTTGCAATAGTTTTGCGATATGGAGATAGTAATATGTGAGTCATGTTGGTGAGTAATTATGCTTTAGTAAGAATATTGGTGTTAAGGTTTGTGATTCCCTATGCAAGCACGAAAGTCAATAGTTATGCAACGAAGTTATATCCTACTTGTGGTTCATTATTTAGTGTTAGTTATGTTTAATGCTTGTTTATGCTATTAAGGATAAAAAGATGGGGTCTATTCCTACATGAATAGAACTTGTCTACATCATGTCATCGTTCTTATTGCATTACTCCATTTCTCCATGAACTTAATACACTAGATGCATGCTGGATAGCGGTTGATGTGTGGAGTAATAGTAGTAGATGCAGGCAGGAGTCGGTCTACTAATATTGGACGTGATGCCCATATACATGATCATTGCCTTGGATATCGTCATAATTATTTGCTCTTCTATCAATTGCCCAACAGTAATTTGTTTACCCACCGTATGCTATTTTCTCGAGAGAAGCCACTAGTGAAATATACGGCCCCCGGGTCTATCTTTTATCATATTGTTTTCAGATCTATTATTCCAAAAACCCAAAAATACCTTGCTGCACTTTTTCTTTACTTATTTTATTTCATGTTTGCTAGATCCATTTATCCAATCTCATACAATTTTACCTATCTTTTTACCATGGAGGGATTGACAACCCCTCTTACGCGTTGGGTTGCAAGTATTTGTTATTTGTGTGTAGGTACCGTTTACATAGTGTTTCTTGGTTCTCCTACTGGATTGATAACCTTGATTTCATAACTAAGGGAAATACTTACCGTTGTTGTGTTGCATCATCCTCTCCTCTTCGGGGAAATACCAACGCAGATACAAGCAATCAGGAAGAATTTCTGGCGCCGTTGTCGGGGAGACATCATCAACATCTATCAGGTTCCTAATCACAAATCTCATCTCCTTGCAATTTACATTATTTGCCATTTGCCTCTCGTTTTCATCTCCCCCACTTCACAAAAAAATTGCCTTCTTTTTCGTTCGCCTTTTTCTCGTCCAATCTTTTTCGTGTTGTCTTGCTTGCCTACTTTGTCGTTATGGCTAGTTCTTCCTCTATTGCGTGTACCCCCTGAAAGTGCATTGTTGCACTAAAATGTTTTTGACATCTATGACAACTTCATTTGTGTTTCTAACCACATGCTCTAGTGTAAACAACACCGACTAAATTAAAGTGAAGCATGGATGGTTATTTCCCCTCTTATCGAAAAAAGGAAAAGCGGAGTGCCCAAGAAAAGCGGAGTACCATAGTGTTTTCTTATTTCTTGAGTCCTTAGGGCAGCCGCACTATTAAGAGGGGGTGCATCATAAAAACAACTGGGAATCAACTTGTCCTCTCACATGATCTGAAAAATCTCACAGAGAAAAGCTTCTGTTCAGACCGGAACTTCCGGGACGGCCGGAACATCCGGGGACCGAAACATCCGGGAGGGGTCCGGGAAGCTTCCGGGGCACCCAGAGAAACTACTCTTTTGTGCAATCTCTCTGTGTAGCCCAGAACCTTGCCGGACCCTGGCCGAAACTTCCGTCCCCCGGAGCTTCTGGGATGGCCGGAACTTCCGGGCGCTGGAACTTCCGTCGCCTGTTCTAACAGCTTCCGGGGTACTACAGAGTGGATGCGAACTCTCTGTGCAGCCCGGAACTTAGCCGGAACTTCCGGGTTCCGGAACTTCCGTTCGTGGCCGGAACTTCCGGGATACGCAGAAATCTACCTCCAACGGCCAGATTCCATCCCCACCTATAAATAGTCTTCTTCTTCCTCACGAAGGACTTGACGACTCCATTTCTCTCACCTCCATTTTCAGACCTTGATTTCTTGGAGATCTCCCTCCTTAGCCACCCAAAGCTCTTGATCTTTTGGGAAGCAAAGGAGAAGTGCTCGATCTACACGTGCACCAAAGCGAAAGTTGATTCCCCCTTGTTTTTGTGGTGCATCTTGTTACTCTTGGAGGTTGGAGACTCCTAGGCGGTAGGAGTGCTCCGGCGAGGAATCGACCATTGTGATTTCCCCCAGAAAGTTTGTGACGGTTTGGAGACCACCCCAAGGTCTACCACTAGTGGTTGAGAAACGCCTTCGTGGTGTTGTCTCAAAGGGAGAATAGGGTGAGCCTTCGTGGCGTTGGTGTGCCTTCGTGGTAACATCCACCTCTCTAACGGTGATGTAGCTTCCCTCCAAGGAAGTGAACATCGGCATACATCCTCATCTCTCGGAGTTGCGGTTATTCCTAACCCTAACTTCCTACTTGCGGTTACTTGTCTCTTACTCTTTACTTATATCTTATTGTGCTTGCTTACTCACATACTTGTGTTACTTGTGTACCTTGTTTAGCTCTTAGCATCATACTTGCAATTGTTAGGCTCACTTTCATATTCCGCATTATTGCCTAAACTTGCTAAGTAACAATTAAAATTTGTAATTGTACCTATTCACCCCCCCCCTCTAGGTCCATCTCGATCCTTTCAATTGGTATTAGAACATCGTGCTCTATTCTTGTGGCTTAACCGCCCTAGAGCGAGATGAACCCCGATGGGACTCCCCTTGTTGCGGATCCAAAGGATAAGGGCGCGGCTTCCACGGAAGCCAAGTCCTTCACTTCTAAGGATCTGGAACGGGCTCTTGCTAAGCAAAAGGAGGAGCATGATGCTTCTCTTGAGGCCTTGGTCCAAATGAGACTAGCCACATTAACCACGATGCTTGCACTACTTTCGGGTGGTACGGCCTCGAGGCCAACTGTGCCTGCTCCTTCACTTGGCCAACAACCTCCTAGCAATGATCACTCCAGTGTTCCATGGCTTTATGCAAGACCTCAAATAGAGAAACCAAAGTATAACCCTCAAGGCAAACCTCCTTTACTTGATGACACTACCGATTTTGCTTTGTGGAGAGTTGCTATGCAGGATCATCTTCGATATGGAAATGATGAGATGTTGGATATCTTGGAGTATGGTTACCAAGTGGTTGACCCGAAGAATCTTACACCAAGAGAAATATATGACAAGAATCTCAACGACACCGCAACCATGTGCATAAGAAGAGGTATGACTGACAAGCAAAGGATACCATACATACACTTCACAAGTGCCAAGGAATTATGGGATAGCATTGTGAGGACCAAGACCGGTACCTCCACTCTCCGGCTTGCTCAATATGAAATTGCCAAGGGGCAATTGCAAAATGTTTGTATGGAGAAAGGTGAATCTCCCAAGCAGCTCCTTGAGCATCTGATGACTCTCACCGCCGACATTGAGTCCTGTGATTGTGACAAGACACAAGGTGGATTCAACTTGACTAAACGATTTCTTGTGGACAAGTTACTTCATGCTCTTGCTCCGTATCATCATCAAATGGTGTGGGACATAAGACAACATCATGGTTTCAAGGAAATGACTCCGGATGATATCCACTTTCCAACTATTTGAAGAGTCAAAGGCAAATGCTACAAAACATCTTGCCATGCATGGTACCTCAACATCAAAGATCAACCTTGCTTTAAAGGCCAAGCATGTATGTGAGGAAGAGCAAAGTGATGAAGAAGAAGAAGATGATGATGAAGATGGTGATGAGATTGACTCCGATGAGAGCCCTTCATATGAAGACATTGCCCTCTTTGTCAAGAAGTTTAGCGTGGGAAAATTCAAGGGAAGATTCCAGAAGAAGAAAGTGAGAAAATGCTACAACTGTGAAGAAACCAACCACTTCTCCAACGAGTGCCCTTATGAGAAGAGAGAAGATAAACCAAGGTTTCCCAAGACCTTTCCCAAGAAGAAGTTGCCAAATCCTTTGAACTCCAAGCTCAAGAAGAGAGATGGGAAAGCAATGGTTGCTTATGAAGAATCCGATCCGGATGATGTTAGTGGTGTTGCCGGAGTAGCTCAAGATTCTCAAAACACCTTGAGGCTAGTCAACAAGAGTGGTGATGTTGTCACCTACAACTATATGAAAGACTACAAGGGCAACGCTCACCAAGTGCATAATGGCAAAGGCCGTGGTAGAAGATGGAGAGGACCAAAACTCTCCTGACAAGGTCAAGGTAACTCCACGGTCAAACCCTCCTCTTTTCACTACTTCTACTCCTTGTGATGAGTATCTTGATGCGGAGGATAATTATGATGATGATGATGATATAGATGATCCTATGCTTGCTAAACTAAATAAGTTCATGTGCTCCCTCAAAGGAAAGAAGCTCACTATGTTTCGTATGCTTATGGAGATGGTGAGTAAGCACACCATCACCATTAAGGAACTCGAAACCCTCGTCACCGAGGAAAAGGAAAAATATGAAATCCTTGAGCGGAAAGTCCAATATGAGGAAGCACGAAATGATGAACTATGCTTGAAAATTGGTGCAAACATTGATGTTCATGCTAAAGAACTTGCCTCCTTGAAAAAGGCTAAGGACTCTTGCGAGGAGTTGATGAATGATAAAAGTAAGCTTGTGAAATCTCATGCTTCTCTCTCTAAGGATTGTGAGCTTCTATCCGTGTCCCTCAAGACTAAGGAAGAAGAGCTCACCCTTCTTACAAAGAGTTTTGAGACGCTCAAGCTTACTTATCTTGAAACTCTAGCCAAGGCTTACTCTTCTCCTATTATCAATGTTGATGCTTGTACTACTAACTCTAGTGGTAACCTAGCATCCATTCTTGAGGAGAATCGCTTTCTAAAGGCACAACTCGAGAGAGGACTCATGACATGTACTCAAGGACAAAAGAACCTTAATGAGGTATTGAGCCAAC
Organism: Thinopyrum elongatum; assembly: GCA_011799875.1. Classification (NCBI taxonomy): domain Eukaryota; kingdom Viridiplantae; phylum Streptophyta; class Magnoliopsida; order Poales; family Poaceae; genus Thinopyrum; species Thinopyrum elongatum. Next base: position 417,238,109 of record CM022299.1, read on the forward strand.
ACAATGAGGTGTTTGCCAAGGAAGGGCTCGGGTTTGACCCAAGCACAAGAAAGAAGAAGACGTCTTCTCAAAAGTGCACCACCCCTCTTAAAGAAACATTTGTACGAGAAGGGCACAAGGAGAAAGGTAAGGTTGTGAGTGGGAAGGCCACAAGGGCATGCCCACTCTCAACAAGCCAAAAGAGTTCATGCTCCATCCTATGTACTTCGTAAAACTAAGGATGGAGAAGTTTATGCGAAATTTGTTGGTCCTCGTAATGCATTCCGGTTTTATGCTATTTGGGTCCCTAAGACCCTTGTGACTAACTTGAGAGGTCCCATTGCAAAATGGGTGCCTCTAACCAAGTCATAATTGTGTGTAGGTTGCTTTCTCTGGTGGAGTCAAATGGGTGATCGATAGTGGATGTACCAACCATATGATCGGAGATAGAAAGTTGCTCTACGATTTCATGGAAGCTATTCAACCATTTATGAGCATTGTGTTTGGTGGAGGATCAAAAGGACAGGTACTCGGGTTGGGCAAGGTGGCTATCACAAATGACATGTCTCTTGCAAATGTCATGCTTGTGCAATCCCTTAAATACCATTTGCTTTTTGTTTGTCAATTGGCTTCTGTTGGTTATGATACACTATTTGAACTAACAGATGTGAAAGTATTTAAGAGAGATACTCTCGAAGTGGCCTTTGTTGGAGAGTTGGATGGCAACTTTTACACGGTTGATTTCTCAAAAGAGAGCACATTCCATGCAACTTGTCTAATGGCCAAGGCCGACAAGGGGTGGCTATGGCATCGCCGGCTAGCCCATGTCGGTATGAGAAATCTTCAAGATCTCTTAAAGGGTAATCACATCCTTGGACTAACCAATGTCTCTTTTGAGAAAGATCGTGTGTGTAGTGCATGCATAGCTGGGAAGCAACATCAATCAAAGCACCCACCCAAGAATATTGTATCTACTTCAAGGCCTTTGGAGCTCCTTCATGTGGATCTTTTTGGGCCTCCTTCATGGGATAGTCTTGGTGGGAAAAAGTATGGACTTGTCATTGTTGATGATTACTCAAGATATACATGGGTGTTTTTTCTCAAGTCCAAGGACGAGACGAAGATCACTTTCATTGATTTTGCCAAGCAAGCACAACGCAAGTTTGACAAAGAAATCTTGGCAATAAGAAGTGATAATGGCTCCGAGTTCAAGAACTACACCTTGGAAGAATTTCTTAGTGATGAAGGGATTGAGCATCAATATTCCGCACCATACAATCCTCAACAAAATGGTGTAGCCGAAAGGAAGAACCGTACACTTGTGGAGATGGCAAGGTCCATGTTGGATGAATACAAGTCGCCACATAGTTTTTGGGCCGAGGCTGTCAACACCGCATGCCATGCATCAAACCGGCTCTTCCTCCGCACGATATTGTAGAAGACTCCATATGAGCTCCTAACCGGGAACAAGCCAAATGTCAAGTACTTTCGTGTATTTGGGTGCAAACGTTTCATCCTCAACAAAAGAGAACGGTTAGGAAAATTTCAATCCAAAACAATTGAGGGCATTTTTGTTGGTTATGAATCAAACTCGCACGCCTATAGAGTCTACAACAAATCCAATGGATGTGTTGTAGAAACTTGTGACGTGGTGTTTGATGAATTTAATGGCTCCCACGGGGAGCAAGTTGATCTAAGTGATGTAGGTGAAGAAGATCCTTCTCAAGATATTTTGACCATGGGTGTTGGTGCTCTTCTTCCAATGGAACAAGAACCTCATGATGATGAAGAAGAAGATGGAAGTTTCACACATCATCAAACCATTTCAACACCCATACCACCACAAGCTCCTATTGCTCAACCGATGCCCATTGTTCAAGTACAAGAAGAAGATCAAGTACCTCACCATGATCATCTTCAAGAGCAAGATCATCACCAAGAGCAAGAACAAGAAAGTGCAATCATTGATGATGAACCTCAACAAATGCAATATGAAGAAGAAGATCTTCCACCACACATTAATGATCCATATGTTGAGGATGTGGATGATGGACATGAAGTTGAACCTCGTGAAACCCTAACCTCCATCATGCCCCGAGTGGCCGGTCGTGTTGATGTTGATCAAATTCTTACCGGCATATCGGAAGGTAGAGTCACTCGTAAACAATTGACAAACTTTTGTGCTCACTTCTTGTTTGTCTCTAGTGTTGAGCCACTCAAGGTACAAGATGCATTGATGGACAATGATTGGCTCGTTGCTATGCAAGAAGAGTTGAACAGTTTTGAACGCAACCAAGTGTGGTCATTAGTCAAGAGACCAACTACAGAACACAATGTCATTGGAACAAAATGGATTTTCAAGAACAAGCAAGATGAGAATGGTGTAATCATCCGCAACAAGGCAATGTTAGTGGCACAAGGGTACTCACAAGTTGAAGGTTTGGACTTTGGTGAGACCTTTGCTCCCGTTGCCCATCTTGAATCTATTCGCATCTTACTTGCCTATGCTGCTTTCAATGGTTTTACATTACATCAAATGGATGTGAAGAGTGCTTTCCTTAACGGTCCTCTACAAGAAGAAGTATATGTATCACAACCACCTGGGTTCGTTGATCCTGATCACAAAGACTATGTGTATAAACTTCACAAGGCTTTGTATGGCCTCAAATAAGCACCTCGTGCTTGGTATGATCATCTTAAGAAGTTTCTACTTGATGATGGTTTTGTGAGAGGGGTGATCGATCCCACTCTTTTTACTAAGAGGGAAAATGGTGATTTGATCTTATGCCAAATCTATGTAGACGACATCATTTTTGGTTCCCCTAACATTCATTTGTGCAAGAAGTTTGCGGCCTCCATGACCAAGAACTTTGAAATGTCACTCAATGCGGACTTGAAGTTCTTTCTCGGATTTCAAATTCAACAATTTCAAGAAGGAATTTTCTTGTCTCAAACAAAATACCTCAAGGATATTCTAGAGAAGTTTGACATGACAAATGCTAGCCCATGTAAGACACCCATGCCAACAAAAATTGTACTCACTGAAGACACAAACGGTATCCCTTTCGACCCATCTCTTTACCGCTCTATGATTGGTTCATTGCTTTATCTTTGTGCATCGAGACTATACATCATGTTCAGTGTAGGCATATGTGCTAGATTTCAAGCTTCCCCTAGGGAAAGTCATCATAAGGCGGTTAAGCATATTCTTAGATACCTTGTTCACACCCCAAAGTTGGGTCTATGGTACCCCAAGGATGCCAAGTTTGATCTCATTGGGTACACGGATGCGGATTGGGCTGGAGACAAAGAGGGACGGAAGTCCACCTCCGGTGCATGTCAATTTCTTGGATGCTCCTTGGTAAGTTGGTCCTCGAAGAAGCAAAATTGTGTCTCTCTCTCTCTCCCCACCGCCAAAGCCGAATACATTGCAACCGCCAGTTGTGCAACTCAATTACTATGGATGAGGCAAACTTTGAAGGATTATGGTATCACCTATAGACATGCGCCTCTTCTATGTGATAATGAAAGTGCCATTAAAATTGCTGAGAATCCCGTTGATCATCTTCGCTCCAAGCACATTGATATTAGGTATCACTTGAGAGACCATGTGCAAAACGGTGACATTGATATTGCTCATGTTGGTACAGATATGCAACTTGCAGACATTTTCACCAAACCATTGGATGAAGCAAGGTTTTGTCAACTTAGGCGTGAACTTGGTATCTTGGATCTTGACAACATTATGTGAGATCTAGTACCCATGCATGCATTTACTTTATGTCTTGTCTAGATGTAGGCATATCTTTAGGGGGAGACACTCAACTCATGAGTTATCTCACCCTATATGATGCATAAACAAAACAAACACTCTCAAAGTTACTATGTTTTCACTATTGTGACTTAGTACTTTAAATGATGGAGTTGTGATGTTGGGCTCAAGGTTAAAATCTTCGCAGTGCCAAGTCACATATACTCAAACATGGTGGACTCGTCCACCGCCCTCTCTTCGAGAGGTTGGACTTATTCTTCATCTCCTTTGGTGTTTTTGTCCGGTGTTTTCTCTCTAGTTGTTTTTTCTCATTGTTGCTCTTGCGTGTTATCGATTGTGTTGCCCATAGCTCAGGTTCTACCCAAGCCTCTCTCATCTCGCAACCCTCTGATATTTGTCTGGTTCACAAGCTTCAATCCAACCACATAAATGTTGATTGGGTGTGTGGTGGTCTTGGGAGCTTTCAGACTCCCTCCCTCTAGTTCTCAGGAGTTCAGAGAGACCGTATTCTCTCTGGATATCCCGGAACTTCCGGGGTGGTGTCCAGAACTTCCGGCCACCGGAACTTCCGGCCTTGACCGAAACTTTCGGGCGTTGCGGGTTTGGGGCACATAACAGTGGGCAGGGGATGACAAAGGGGTATTCTCCCTCTTTTTCCTCTGGCCCTCCCTCTACTCTCTCTCCCTGCAGCGCCCCTCTCCCATCGACGACTTCCGGGCGAGCTGCTGGCCCCTTCTTCCCCTTCATCATGTTTGGAGGGCATCTCGTGTGCTCTCCACCATCTCCATGGAGGAAGGTAACCTAAGCGATTCTCTGCTCTCTCTCTCTCTCTCTGGATTTTCTCCTAGGGATTGTAGATCAAGCTTATGGTATTAGGATAAACACAAGCATCAAATCTCCAGTCCTGCATCCACATTAGATCTGCAGTGCTCACTCTCATTTCTCATCCATTATACGATATATGCCTATCCTCTCCTCAGATTCGGAAGGAGCCCTGCGACCATGCCGGTGCCCGGAACTTCCAGGCAGGCCGGAACTTCCAGCCTCGCTAGGGTTTCCACGTCCGGGCCAGGGCCGGTACTTCCGTCGGCCAGAACTTCCGCCCCCCCGGAACTTCTGGCCTCCCCCCGGAACTTCCGGCCTAAGCAGCGTCCTGTCATATTTTTGCACGATGAGATTCTTTGATTTTCTGTTTTGAAGCTTGTGTACTTATTCTATCCCCATGCTATTTCTCTCATCTCTATCAGCAGGAGGGTCTGGCTCGCGTGCTCGCCCATCCAAGGTGTATGAACGGAAATCCAAAGAACGGGTCAAGAAGACAAAGGCTGTTGTTTTGGGGTGTGAGAACATGTTTGACTGCCATCCTGAGGAAGATGCTGAGGCTGAAGACAGTGCATCTCCTCCTACTGCTCCCGTTCACTCCAAGAAGCGGAAGACTACTTCCAAGAAGGCCAAGGCAGCAAATGTTCAACCTCCTCCTCCTGAGCCGGTCACAATGAGGGAAATGCCCGCACCTGAGTGGATTGCTCTTCGCCGAGTCAATCCTTATCGCCATGACCGTGACAATGTGGCTGATCCCAAGTTTTGGACACTATTCCAGCAACGCAACTATGAGGAGATCTTTACTCAGTTTGTCAACAAGTGTGTCATTCAGAAGTGTATCAACATTGCTCACTTTGACAAGACTCCCACAAATTCTGTTTACTTTGATGGGATCCAGAGCATGTGTGTCAAGCTCAACCTCCTTCTGCTTATGCGCCACCTCTTGTGGCTCAGTTCTATGCCACTGTGCATTTTGGGACTGATATGCAGCGCACTCTTACTTGGATGAGTGGTGAGGAGAAGTGTTCTGCTCCGTTCTCCGTGCTGGCCAGCCTGTTGGGATATGAGTATACTGACACTACTGTTGACCGTGGCTACAAGATCCATGACAAAGGGGTCTATCAGGCTCTTCACTTGGCTGATTTATATCCTCCGTCCGGAAAGGTTGGCTCTGTTGGTGATCTTCTGCCTTTCTATGATATCATGCACCGGATCTTTCGGGAAATTCTTGCTGTCAAAGTGGGTGACAAAAACAAGATTCGTGGCCACCTCATCAACCTTCTTCACTGCACTTGTCACAACTCCGAGCAGGGCCCCATTGATGTGATGGACTTTTTGTGGCATGAAATGTACAGTGTGGTGATGAACCGCAAGGTTCCTATCTATGCTCCCTATATTAATGCCTTGATTGCTGAGATTGCTCCTGATGCATTTGCGGGTCGGCATATGTCTGTTCACTCCAGTGTTAGCTTGTTGGTTAAAAAGGGCAAGGCGACTGCTAATGAGGGAGATGATGATGAGGAAGAGGAGCTACATGCTGGAGATCCACACCATTTTGAGCTTCGCCCTCACTCTCGTGCTTTTCATCGTGGGGAGCCTAGTGACTCCGGGTCAAGGAGGAGCAACAAAATTTGGCGTCTTCTCAAGAACATGTTCTATCTACAGCAAGATATGCACAAGAAGCAGTGGGAGGAGCACAAGTCTAGGAAGAAGGGCATGAAGGCTCTTAAGGATGGTCTACGTGCATCTAGTATGGACCTTGCTCACGGTTCTGAGTCTAATGTGACTCCTTTTGAGAAATACCAGTCCAAGTTTGCTCGGTTTGATGTTGAAGCCGGAGATGAAGCCTCTTCTCACCGCCCTCACGGCTCATGGTCTTCTGGAGAGTCGTCTGACAACCCCTCTGCGTCTCTTTCCTAGGGGTTGTTTGTGGTAGCCTCCATTTTTCCTTTTTGCCATCTTGATGACAACAGGGGGAGATGTTGTGGTGCTTGATAGGCTTTTCGTTTATCATTCCCATCTTTTTATCATTTTCCTATTTTATGTTGCTTGGTGAACCGTTGAACCTTTGCTCTTATTTGCTCCTATTTGAATCATAGCTTATTATTCAAACCTATTATGTTCCGTTGACTATCTATCTTGATGTGAGCATTTTATGGCAAGTGGGTTACATGGCATATTCTATACTCTCATATTGTGAGCGACATCTATTAGGAAATGATATATCCATATTTGTCTCTTAAGGATGAAAAACAAGGTTAGTAAAATGTTCCATGTCGCTATATCATTCTTGTGTGGGTATGCACAGTGTTAGGGGGAGCTTCTTCTAACCATGTCATTTAACTCAAATGCAACACTAAAATAAGGCATGGGTTGTGGGGGAGTATCTACCCTTCATTAGAACTGCTTTATATCATATATACTTTATGTGACTACCCTCTCAAGCATTGTTGTCATCTATGTCAAAAAGGGGGAGATTGAAAGTGCATTGTTGCACTAAATTGTTTTTGACATCTATGACAACTTCATTTGTGTTTCTAACCACATGCTCTAGTGTAAACAGCACCGATTAAATTAAAGTGAAGCATGGATGGTTATTTCCCCTCTTATCGAAAAAAGGAAAAGCGGAGTGCCCAAGAAAAGCGAAGTACCATAGCGTTTTCTTATTTCTTGAGTCCTTAGGGCAGCCGCACTATTAAGAGGGGGTGCATCATAAAAACATCTGGGAATCAACTTGTCCTCTCACATGACCTGAAAAATCTCACAGAGAAAAACTTCTGTTCAGGCTGGAACTTCCGGGACGGCCGGAATATCTGGGGACCAGAAGGTCCGGGAAGCTTCCGGGGCACCCAGAGAAACTGCTCTTTTGTGCAATCTCTCTGTGTAGCCCGGAACCTTGCCAGACCTTGGCCGAAACTTCCGTCCCCTGTTCTAACAGCTTCCGGGGTACTACAAAGTGGATGCGAACTCTCTGTGCAGCCCGGAACCTGGCCGGAACTTGGCCGGAACTTCCGGGGTCCGGAACTTTCGTTCGTGGCCGGAACTTCTGGGATACGCAGAAATCTGCCTCCAACGGCCAGATTCCATCCCCACCTATAAATAGTCTTCTTCTTCCTCACGAAGGACTTGACGACTCCATTTCTCTCACCTCCATTTTCAGACCTTGATTTCTTGGAGATCTCCCTCCTTAGCCACCCAAAGCTCTTGATCTTTTGGGAAGTAAAGGAGAAGTGCTCGATCTACACGTTCACCGAAGCAAAAGTTGATTCCCCCTTGTTTTTGTGGTGCATCTTGTTACTCTTGGAGGTTGGAGACTCCTAGGCGGTAGGAGTGCTCTGGCGAGGAATCGACCATTGTGATTTCCCCCAGAAAGTTTGTGAGGGTTTGGAGACCACCCCAAGGTCTACCACTAGTGGTTGAGAAACACCTTCATGGTGTTGTCTCAAAGGGAGAATAGGGTGAGCCTTCGTGGCGTTGGTGTGCCTTCGTGGTAACATCCACCTCTCTAATGGTGACGTAGCTTCCCTCCAAGGAAGAAAACATTGGCATACATCCTCGTCTCTCGGAGTTGCGGTTATTCCTAACCCTAACTTCCTACTTGTGGTTACTTGTCTCTTAGTCTTTACTTATATCTTATTGTGCTTGCTTACTCACATACTTGTGTTACTTGTGTTACTTGTGTACCTTGTTTAGCTCTTAGCATCATACTTGCAATTGTTAGGCTCACTTTCATATTCCGCATTATTGCCTAAACTTGCTAAGTAACAATTAAAATTTGTAATTGTACCTATTCACCCCCTCTAGGTTCATCTCGATCCTTTCACCCCCGAGAATGAGGTTCTTAACTTTAAACAAAGGGGAGGGAGAATCTAAAAGATGCTTGGTATAGGATTTGCAATGCTCATAATAGATCTATTCGTAAGCAATCTACCATTGTTCTTCTTCATAGTTTTTATGTGGGCATTACCACTTGGTATAGATTCGTTGTTGATACGATTACCGGTGGGAATTTCTTGATGTGTCCATCTTTGGATGCTTTTAATGCTATGGGAGATCTAGTGGGTGCACCGCCTATCATTATTAATGAAACAATCTTAACTCTCGAGCATGTTATGCAAAGACTAGAGGCTATTGAAAAGAAGATGATTACCGAAGGACATATTGAAAATTAGGATAAAAGGATGCATAATCTTGCTAATAAAATTGGGTCAAAAGCGGGAGATGCTCTTAAATTATTAAGGGAAAAGGAAATCGTAGTCAACGAAAGAGTAGAAGAAAGTCCTTCTCGGATTGATAAGTTGGAAGAAATTTTTAGTAACTTAAGCTCGGCCTTTTCTTCTGTTAAAACTATTGAAAAAACTCCTATAAAAATTTGCAAGCCTACACAAGTTACTAAGAACAAGGGTGCCACTTCTAATAGCAATAATTAAGATCTTAAAATGATTACTATTCACCCCAATTTTGTTGAAGTGGTAAAAAGTCCTACTTGCAAGAATGAATTCTTCAATCTTATTCCTATAAGTATTGTTATTAAAAATTTGCATGCTAAATCCTTGAAGAATTCTGGTTGTGTGATTGAGGAGTTGGAAACCAAAGATGACAATACTTGAATCTATGCATTATGCATAGCTAGGGGCACAAAACGATAGCACTTGTTGGGAGGCAACCCAATGAATAAAATTTATTTTTGTATTTTTCTTTATGTTCTTGAGTGTTTGCACAATTATGCTACTGTTATGATTGTGTTTTTATGTTTTAATTAGTATTTGTGCCAAGTAAAGCCTTTGGGATCATGTTGGGTGATGGTTGATTTGATCTTGTTGAAAAACAGAAACTTTTGCGTCCAGTAGCAGAATTTTAAAAAATCAGAGAAGTGACGAAAAATTCTGAATGTTTTACACAAGATTGATATACAAATTGCCTACATTTTCTTAATTTTTCAGAATTTTTGGAGTTACAGAAGTATGGTTAGAGTCCAAATTATTACAGACTGTTTTGTTTTTGACAGATTCTGTTTTCATTGCATTATGTGCTTATTTTGATGAATCTATGGATTGTATCGGGGGGTATAAGCCATGGTAAAGTTAGAATACAGTAGGTATAATGCAATAATAAAATATGAATGGGTTTGCAACAGTAATTAGAGCGGTGATTTGCTTTATTATACTAATGGAACTCAAGAAGGTTTTTGTTGAGTTTTGTGATTGAAGTTTTCAAGTTTTGGGTGAGATCACGATGGATGAAGGAATAAGGAGTGAAAAGAGCCTAAGCTTGGGGATGCTCATGGCACCCCAAGATAATATTCAAGGAGAACCAAGCAACTAAGCTTGGGGATGCCTCGGAAGGCATCCCCTCTTTCTTCTAACAACCATCGGTAATTTTACTTGGAGCTATATTTTTATTCGTCACATATCATGAGTTTTGCTTGGAGTGTCTTCTATTATATGAGTCTTTGATTGTTTTGCTTTTTAGTTTGTCGCAATCATCCTTGCTGGACATACCTATTTAAGAAAGCCATAATTATGCTATGATTTGTTAGAATTGCTCTATGTGCTTCACTTAAATTTTTTGAGCTATGGAATTGCTCTAGTGCTTCACTTATATCTTTTTGAGCACGGTATGCTTTAATTTTTGAAGAAATATTCTCTCATGCTTCACTTATATTATTTTGAGAGATGAAAATTTTTATGCTCATGTTCTTCACTTAAATTTGTTTGAGCTTGTCAAAAGTAATGGTAATATATGAAACTAGTCCCAAAGTGATAGATATTCAAGAGGGATAAAATAAAAACTTTCATGAAGATCATTGGACAAAATAAACTTGATTCTTTGTAATAGTTTTGAGATATGATGATAGTAATATGTGAGTCATGTTGGTGAGTAATTATGCTTTAGTAAGAATATTGGTGTTAAGGTTTGTGATTCCCTATGCAAGCACGAAAGTCAATAGTTATGCAATGAAATTACATCCTACTTGTGGTGCATTATTCGGTGTTAGTTATGCTTAATGCTCGTTTATGTGAATATTCGTTTCTTGGTTGGTTGTTTCTCAATCTATTTTCTAGCCTTTCCTTATAGTAAGTGGGAATACTACTTGTGCATCCAAAATCCTTAAACCCTGTTATGCCATATGAGTCCACCATACCTACCTATATGCGGTATTTCCGTGCCGTTCTAAGTAAATTTGTATATGCCAACTCTAATTTTCAAAATGAATTTCCTTTTTGTGTGCCCGTACCACTCATGAAGCGGCAGGGGGTGGCCAATTTTTTTCCATGCTAGATGTGTTATTCTCAAGATGAGTGTTTATTCACTTGTCATTGCACGAGAATGTGGCGGTAATAGGGATGCCCAGTCCCAAAATGAAAAAGAAATTTACTTTATGTTGTCAAATAATAAATTCCTTGGAAAGTGTTGGTATGGAAGGCACACGTGGATACGGCTAGCCATGGATTGTGAAAGAATGGTGGAAAAAGGAATAAACTTTATTTTATGTTTGGGAACCGCCTATGATGTATTTTGCATGGAAAGTATTGGGAACTACTCGGTCGTTTTCATTGATGGGAAAAGCATGCATCTCAAAATATTTTTATCTCTCAATTTAAGCTTTGAGCTCTGGCACCTCTACAAATCTCTGCTTCCCTCTGCGAAGGGCCTATCTATTTACTTTTATGCAATCTTTATTTTTATTTGAGTCTCCATCTTCTCTTATAAAGCACCAACAAGGGAGCACTATGATCATACTTGTGCATTGTATGCAGCTAATATTCGAGTGTGTTTCATGAATGGATCAATGATTGAGCATGATGGGCTAGGGATAGCTTTCTTTAGTGTTGATATTTTGAAAGACATGGTTGCTTGTTGATATGCTTGGGTATTGAAATCTTCATGTCAATTATAGACTATTGCTTTGAACCATCTAAAAGTCCAAATGTACATGCTACAAAAGAAAAGAATATGTGATGAATATGTTAGGCAGCATTCCACATCAAAATTTTTGTTTTTATCATTTACCTACTCGAGGACGAGCAGGAATTAAGCTTGGGGATGCTGATACGTCTCCAACGTATCTATAATTTTTGATTGTTCCATGCTATTATATTATCATTCTTGGATGTTTTACATTCATTTTATAGCAACTTTATATCATTTTTTGGGACTAACCAATTGACATAGTGCCCAGTGCCAGTTGCTGTTTTTTTTCTTGTTTTTTACTTCGCAGAATATCCATATCAAACGGAGTCCAAACGCAGCAAAACTTTTTAGAGATTTTTTTCAGCCCAGAAGACAACTTGGGAGCCAAGGAAGTGCACGAGGGGAGGCCCGTGGGGCTCACCACCCACCTGGGCGCGCCAGAGGCCCCTGGCGCCCTGGTGGGTGGTGGGGCCCATGGAGGTCTCCTCCACGGCCTCTCAGCTCTATAAATACTCAGATATTCCAGAAACCCTAGGGAGTCATTGAAACACAATTCCAGCCGCCGCAAGTTCCAGAACCACGAGATCAAATCTAGAGCCCTATTCCGGCACTTTGCTGGAGGGGAACACGATCACGGAGGGGTTCATCATCCTCATTCGTGCTCCTCCGATGATGCGTGAGTAGTTCACCATAGACCTACGGGTCCGTAGGCAGTAGCTAGATGGCTTCTTCTCTCTTTTTGATTCTCAATACAATGTTCTCCTCGATGTTCTCGGAGATCTATTTGATGTAATGACTTTTTGCGATGTGTTTGTTGGGATCCGATGAAGTGTGAGTTTATGATCATATCTATCTATGAATATTATTTGAGTTTTCTTTGATCTCTTATATGCATGATTGTTATAGCCTCGTATTTCTTCTCCGAAACTTTGGTTTGGTTTGGCCAACTAGATTGTTTTTTCTTACAATGGGAAGAGGTGATTTGTGATGGGTTCGATCTTGTGGTGTCCTCACCAGTGATAGAAGGGGTAGCGAGGCACACATGTATCGTTGCTATTAAGGATAAAAAGATGGGGTCTATTCCTACATGAATAGATCTTGTCTACATCATGTCATCGTTCTTATTGCATTACTCCGTTTCTCCATGAACTCAATACACTAGATGCATGCTGGATAGCGGTCGATGTGTGGAGTAATAGTAGTAGATGCGGGCAGGAATCGGTCTACTAATATTGGACGTGACACCTATATACATGATCATTGCCTTGGATATCGTCATAATTATTTGCTCTTCTATCAATTGCCCAACAGTAATTTGTTTACCCACCGTATGCTATTTTCTCGTGAGAAGCCACTAGTGAAATCTACGGCCCCGGGGTCTATCTTTTATCATATTGTTTTCAGATCTATTATTCCAAAACCCCAAAAATACCTTGCTGCACTTTTTCTTTACTTATTTTATTTTGTGTTTTTGCTAGATATATTTATCCAATCTCATACAATTTTACCTATCTTTTTATCGTGGAGGGATTGACAACCCCTCTTACACATTGGATTGCAAGTATTTGTTCTTTGTGTGCAGGTACCGTTTACATAGTGTTGCTTGGTTCTCCTACTGGATTGATAACCTTGGTTTCATAACTGAGGGAAATACTTACCGTTGTTGTGCTGCATCGTCCTCTTCTCTTCGGGAAAATACCAACGCAGATACAAGCAATCAAGGAGCTAGACAAGGAGACCCTATATCTCCCCTTCTGTTTAATCTTGTTGCAGATGTATTCACTAGGATACTAATCAAAGCTGCCAATCAAAACTTAATTGCTGGTGTTTTCCCTCCCTCAAATCCTGCTGGTGTCATCAGCATGCAGTATGCTGATGATACTCTGCTCTTCTTGGATAAAAATCTCAATCATGCCAGGAACTTAAAATGGCTACTATCCTGCTTTGAGCAACTTTCTGGCATGAGGATCAATTTCCATAAAATGTGACCTGGTGCCTATCAATATAGATAGGGATGAGGCAATAATTTTTGCTCAATCTTTAGGTTGCAACCTTTTAGTGCTTCCCTATTAAGTACTTAGGTGCACCTCTCCATTTTAGTAAAATTAGGAAAGAGGACCTCCAACCTACTGTGGATAAGATCATTAAGAAAGCTGCAGGATGGAGAGGGAGGCTTCTTTCCTTTGGCAAGAGACTAATTCTAGTCCAAGCCTGTTTAGCTAGTATCCCCACTTATCTTATGGGCTTCATTAAATTCCCAAAATGGGCTTTAAACTCATTAATTCTCAGCTAGCTCATTGCTTCTGGGATGATTATGAGGGCCATCACAAATATCACTTAGCTACTTGGGGCTCCCTTGCCATGAGGAAGGAGTTTGGGGGCTTTGGCATTACTGATGTTGGGGATATGAATTTGGCCCTTCTAGTTTCTTGGGTTAGTAGATATTATAACTCCGAGGGTAAAATTTGGAAGAACATCATCGACTCCAAGTATAATCCTCAGAATAGTAATATATTTGCTTGCTTTGCCACTGGGGCCTCTCCTTTCTGGAAAGGGGTACTTTGGGCGGCCCAAGCTGCTAAAGTTGGCTTCTCCTAGAATATAGGCAGTGGTAAGAGGGTGAGATTCTGGGAGGATCATTGGTTTGGTAATGCTACCTTAGCTACCCAGTATTGGGACATCTACTCCCTCCGTCCCAAAATAAGTGACTCAACTTTGTATTAATATTAATATTAATATTAATACAAAGTTGAGTCACTTATTTTGGGACGGAGGGAGTATGTTTTAGCTAATGAGCACAATATAACTATTGACAAAGTGTGGGATGGAGATACCCTTAAGCTTACATTTAGGAGATGCTTTACTCAGGAGCTTATGGAAATTGTTAACTCCATCCAGTACACTGATCAAGAGGATTCCCTGGTTTGGAATATGAATTCCAAAGGGGTATATACAGTCAAATCCTTCTACAAGTTTGTTAAGTTCAAGGGCGTGCTGTCGGTTGGCTCCCATACTGTTTGGTCTATCAAGATTCCCCCTAGGATACAGATTTTCCTATGGCTCTTAGTTAATAACAAACTGCTAACTAGGGATAACCTAAGTAAAAGGCAAGCAGTTTTGGACCCTACTTGTGTTTTTTGCTCTGAGCTAGAGTCTTGTTTCCATTTATTTATTGATTGTATTGTTGTTGCTGAGTTCTGGAAAGCTATCTGTAGGCTGACTGGATTTAGAGGTGACATTAATATGATGTCCTTCTCATCCCATTGGCACAAAGGAGATGGATTTGCTGCGGTTAACGTTATTCATGCAGCCGGTCTACGGGCTCTCTGGAAAACTCGCAATGACATGGTTTTCAATTCTGTTGTTTGGGCTGGGATGCAGGCTATCTGGCGAAAAACCGCGTCGAATCTATCTACGTGGGGCTGCCTATCCTCATGACATGTCAGGGACAAGCTGGAGTGGGTTTCGAAAGAACTGGAGATGCTAGCGAGAAGCCCCCTCTTCTGTTGTGGCCAGATCCTGACTGAGGCGAGGAGATGGTGGGGGGGGGGGGGGGGCGGGGTGTGGGGGGGGGGGGGTTGGCGTTGGGGGCGTTTTATGGGGGGCGTGGGGGGGGGGGGGGGGGGGGGGGCGTTTTCTGAAGCCATAACAAGCGGGACTTCAACATGTCCGGTGCCGATCGGGCTACTGTAATGCAGACTGTGTGTGTCAGGTTTGGGTCCTTGATGTGTTTAACCTTCAACTAGTTCGATGTTTTTGCGTTTCTGGAGCTTTGTGGCGTCGTAAAACAACTGTGACAGTGCTTCTGCTGCTCATCGTGTGCGTTCGCCCCTGTAATAGGACTGAATATGTGTTTCATTTCTGAATGGAATGGAACAGGGGCGTGGCCCTTTTCTTCTAAAAAAAGGCATAGACAACCAGTCTGGGAGGAAAAAAAAATCAAGTTTCATTTGCTTGGACTGTTGAACTGGATTTTATGCTGAACTTATAAACATCGGTTGCTTTTTGTTTGGAGCAGTGCTATAGGGATAACATGTTTTCACCTGAACGATGGATCAAATCATTCGTTAGATTGTATCTTTTCACAAATCAACACCGTTTAAGATTAAGATGAACATCGTCTAGATTTCGTCCATGCACTATGAAGTAGTACTACTTTCGTTTGGTTGGGACAATTACGTATCTATATGCACTTTATTTGAGCTATTGATTGATCAACATACCGGATAACGTGTCGATTTGGGCCAACCAAGTTTTCTTGAAATTGTTGCAGACGTTGGAAGACAGGGCCCTGGCGTCGTCACCGGCTGACCGTCGTCGTCTATTGAACCCGCAAATTCCTAGATTTGCAATATTTCGCCTTCTTCCTCCCCGCGCCCTAGCCTTCGATCCACCCCCAAATTCGACCCTCCCTTCCATTACCTCGTCATCGCCATGGCGTCAGACACCGAGGGCATAGCCGCGCTGTTCTCCATGTACAACGATGACGACGAAGAGGACGCTGACGAGCCCGGACCTCCTTCCCCGCCGCCGCCCGCTGCGGCAACCTCCCCCTGCACGTCACCTCGAACCGGAGGAGAGAGCTCCAACCCTAACTCGAACCCCAACCCTTCGCCGGAGCACTCGCCCCCTCCCCTCCCCGAGGAGCAGGCCGGCCGCAAAACCCTAGCGAGTCCCCAGGTCTCGCCGGCGCTTCCGCCGCTGCCCTCGCGCCGTTCGCCCCTGCCCTTCGGGGTTTCGTCCCCCTCCCCATCTCGTCCCCCGCTGTCCGCCCCGCCGCCCGATCTACCCCGCCCGCCACGGCGCGGGTCGCTTGCTATAGTGGACTACGCGCACGACGAGATGGCAATGTCGCCTGACCAGGAGGTAGAGCTTGGGGAGTATGTCATTAGTAATCCTTTGCTGTATTCTATTGCTTTTCTAGATTAACGATGACGTTGTTACTTGCGGTTTGGTTGCAGGACGGGGAGATCATGAGTGGCATAGGCGGTTTGGGCTCGGATGCTCAGGATGCTGAGGGTAAGCATGCTGTATAATTGTTACTCAGTGCTATGTTCGGTATGCAATCCTACGTTCCAGTACAAATTAATGTGTCTGGTTAGTTTGATGAAATGGTGGCACATAGAGTTTTACTTGTTCAATGTTGCAGATTGCTATGGGTGTTGGTGCTTGTCGTTATGCCTTGAGTATACATCTTATGCTATCAGAAGAACACAAATTAGAGATATGGTGAAATGTACCAGTAATGTCAATTGGATAAGGCACACTAGAAAACATGAAACACTACTAGCTTTGGTTAGAAATCTGAATGGAGTATTATCATTTATTCATAAGACAGTAAGATGGAAATCTCTTCCTTTAGCGACGAGTCAATTAAAATAAAAACTGTAACATTTGATTATGTTATATTTGCTTTTCGCTGAAGAGTCATGTTAGTACACAGCTTTTCGTGTTTTGAATGTGTAATTTCTTTGGGTTAGACACTTAGATGACACACATGTGATCCAGATAGCAAATACACTTTATAATATTTGTGGCAAAAGTCCACAAAAGCTACTGATATCTGATGCGCTATCTGCTTCAGATTTGTACCTGATATCTCATTTTATTGCTAATATTCATAATACATGGTTTCTTTCGTAATGCTCTAGTACAGCTGCATATTGCATGCACGAAAATAACTCAAACATAGAAACAACTATTTAAATTATCTAACAGTAGTCAAACCACTGAAACTGCAAGATAACGTTAACTTGTGTCAAAATGAGATGAAATAGGTCACATGCGACACAGATTATTCTCTAAACCGTGTAGATTTTTTCCTTGTGCCAAAATGTTTGACGTGGGAAGTTCTGAAAGTGATTAATATTTCTATTATTCTATATACAGAATTTTGTTGACAAGTATGACCTGAAGAAGAGCAAAGACATAGCTGGAACCATGAAAATAGAGAATGCTACAGATATTCTTATTTCCATGTGTTAGCATTTGATTATTTGGCTACTAATAACCTCGGCAACAGATTTGTAGGTTCTTTAATCTTGTCCAGAGTACATTTGCTTGCTAACTCAAACTTGGGACATTTTGGGTTGTTTGGATTGTGACCAAATAGACCTTATTACCATTTTTTTCTGGCTATGACCAAAATATTGGTCTTTATCTGGATGAGTGCCAACTTTTTGGCATGCCAATGCTCCTTTCCCATCTCTAGTTCATTTTTTTAGCCAATGTTGGCCAGTTTATAGGCAAGCAAAACATGAACCAAAATTGTGGCTAGTCAATCTTCTGGTAGGGCAACCTTGGGCAACAACCAAACACACCCTTTGAGCCCTTGACCGCAGACTGCATCAGAGGTGTCACATTTTTTTTGTAAGGGACTTCATTTTTAATAGACATACTCCTTTGATAATTTGTTATTTGTGATCATCAGTTAATACCAACAGATGTGCAGTAAACAAATGGGAACTCTTGTTATTATGTTGGATTTCAATTCTGGTGTTGCTTGACGTACATATTTCTGTCATGTGTAGAAGTGTTTTAAGTTGAAGGTATTGTTCGCCTTTTGTGCAAAATCAAATCATAACAGCCTCTACACTTCTTTTCATGTGCACTAAATTGTATGCATTCTATTTTATTTTATTGTTGGAACGCTTGATATTATGTTTGACTTCACTACTGGTTTTTCTTGACGTACATATTTCTGTCCTCTATAGAAGTGTTTTCAGTTTAGTTACTGGCTCTCTTCACCTTTTTGTGGATCATTACAACATCTACACCTCCAATTTTATATCCAGTCAGCTTTATATTTCTATCCTAACTTGTAGGGATTCTTGAAGAAAGAGTTCTCTCAGGTACTGTTCACATTCTCACCCCAAAAGTCCTATCAGAAACTTCTCAGCATTTGGATGCACCTGAGCAGAACCAAATGGGGGCAGATGTTCCAGTGGATGTAACTGGAACAGAAGCTGAAGATGCTAGGGTGGAGGAAGCTTCTGATATTTCTACCAATGTTCAGAATGATGATCCATTGAGCCGTTTCCTTCCTCCGCCCGTGACTATAAAATGTTCTACAGCATTACAGGTTATCTTTCGAGCAAATAATTATTCCCACACTATTTTCAGCATAAAAAAATTCATCATATTTCTCATGCAGAACATACAGCTCCCTTCTGGCAATGTTATTATTTGTGTAATCTGAAATGGTGAAAATAGTCTGTTGGCAGACACGCTGACAACTGTTTCATATATTTTCACACCACTTCCTGCAATACGATATTTCTGAGATACCTTTTTTTTTTGGGTACTTACCGTTTCTTTTCTCTAATGCATAAATAGACCTCCAAATTGTTCAGGCAGCCTATTTGTGATTATGGTTTCTTAAACTTTTGATGATTTCTTGTACACTCATGTGGGTCTTTTTTCATGTTAACTTAACTTATCGTAGTATGACGGCTTTCCATGTGATACCCATACCACTTGGAATGCATGTCTACATCCTTCACACTTGTTCTTGTTTTTACATGAAAATACGGCTGTAGTTACTCATGTTCCACTGTTTTCCTGCAGCAAAGAATTAACAAGTTCCTTGGATACAAAAGGTCTGGAAAGAGCTTTAATGCTGAAGTGCGTAACAGAAAGGACTACAGAAATCCTGACTTTTTGCAGCATGCTGTGCGGTACCAAGAAATTGATCAGATAGGGACCTGCTTCAGTAAAGATGTTTTCAATCCATATGGGTACGATAAAAGTGACTACTACGATGAGATAGGTATGCTATAGTCGTGTTTGATCCAATATGCTATCCTTTTGGGCCACGTCTTCCTTTTTGAAAGATAATTGAACATCTGAGTGTAGCTTCCATGTTCATGTATAATACTAGTACCTATTTAGTAGTCATGCAAATGAAGTTGAAATCAATAGAAGTTCCACAATGGCGGCCATCTGGGATGTGATTGCAAAGGAACATGCACACTGCTTTTAATTTTTGAGTGTGTGCACTTTCTTGTAAGGCATATCGAATCCCATGACCCTCCAGGTTGCCTCAAGCTTGTAAAGTATGCCGGGCTTGATTAGCTATTGAAGATCAAAGAACTTGTGGACAATCATGAAACTGTCTGCAGAGTGTTGTTTTTATTTTATAGTAAAATATAGAGAACCCCATGTACTTGTCGCATAAGCAATACAAAGCCACTGTTTCCTTTTTTGGGCTTGTACCTGGACCCTGGTAACAAAATACTACATGTTCTAACAATATTCACCTAGAACAGGGCCCTTGTTCTCCTGTTAATCATCATAAGTTCACACTAGAAACTAGATCAAACCCTGTATTACTAAATAACAATCAGCTATGAATTAAAACAAGGAAGATGAATCATGGCATTTGATCAATCACCACCCAAACACACCACATGCAGTCTATACCGAGCTCAAGAACTCTGCAGCTTGACCACACCAACTCATTGCCCTTCAGTGGTGATTGCAGTGGTGCCCACTGGTCTGTGCACCACTTTATGATCAATACCGCCTTCCCATTTCCTACTTTCCTTCCCTACCCTGCGCCTCATCCAACCACCCTCTTTGAGCCATTTCCACCATGACCTTCCTCTCCAACCATACCTACGTCTACCTCATTCATCTAAGCGTCTTCTTGGAACCACCTCCCTTTACTCGTCCAGCCACCCTCATGATTGCTGCCTTTGTCAAGTGCTGACCGTTAGGTCCACCGCCAGTGCCACCTTAAGCGCCATGCGTTTACACTCCATCTGTCCTTGCTGAGTGCAGTCACCCATCCATGTGACACCAGCAATGAGTAAGGGTAACCTCAGTCAGCTATTTGATTGGGAGCAATTCGGCAGAGAAAGGTGCGTCTGGATGTACTCTGAGAGCATGCCCCTGCACCATGCACGTGATAGGTGCTGTTAACCTTCATCGTATGTTTGGTATGCCATTGCGGACGGTACAATCCACTCCATTGCTGCACAAGAAATGCTATGGAAGGCTGGTGAGCTACCGGACATGGTGTGTTTACAAGCCGGCTGCCCAAGGCTGTGGGGGTCAGGTTCTATGGATCCGTGTTTTGAAAATTTCAGACCGAACCCCAAATCTCTTCTTCGCTATGCCCATCCATCCATGTCTCAAATTCAAATCCTGCGACCCTCCCATGGTTGTTTTAGTTGCTTCGCGGCATCCCTGCCTGCAAGGCTGCAACTCTCCCCCTTCCATTTCACTCTCTTTTTTCTCGCTAGACCCGTGCAGCGGTCAAATTGCACATAAGCTTGTCCATAGATCTCCCATGCTGTGTGGCTAACTCCTCAGCTTTTTGGTGGTTCCGTACCAATGCACGGGCGCTGAGCTAGCCATGGAAAAAGAACCAGCTGGTTATACAGGTCCCGGTTTGTTTAGATGTTCCTGGTGTTTGTTTAGACATTCCTGGTGAAAGTGCTGCAGCGCCGCATACAAACTCAGAAGAGGCTGTCATGGCAGGTTACGAGTAGGCCAGGATCAAGCCGATTCAAGTTATGGTAGTGTCGAGAGGAGATTAGAAGTAACTCATTGGAAAGAGTCCAAGCTGTCCTTTCCTTGAGTTCGGAGACATGCCAATTGGCCTCGTATCTTTTGTTTCTCAAGCAATAAGAAATTCCTCTTCCCGGATGCTGCCCTCGACCTTCTGAACTGTTGTACCTTTCCCCGCTGTACCCGCCCTTCTGAACTCTCATACCTTTCCCCGCTATCCTCTTCCAGATGGGTTATACACCTAGTGGTAAGTCCTTAAGTGCATATGTTCTAGTCATAACCCTAGGTGTTCTACTAGGGCTAATCCATGCTTGTTCTTTGTTTGTTTTCTGTCTGTATTCTTTTCTAACATTTTATTTAGTTTCGGATTTGTTTCAATTTTTTTTTACCAAACATCTCTCACTCACCACCTTCTATCCTGGTTGTTGGTGAACTATCCTTACAACCCGTGTATGCGCATTTGTTGACAGTGATCTTTCAGTTCTTTATGCTTTGGTCTTATCCGAGGAAGTATAGTCCAATCACGATCTTGTATGTGCCTTCAATTTGTCTACAGAAGCTGATATGAAGCGTGAACTTGAGAGGAAGGAACAGGAGAAGAAAAGAAATCCAAGAATTGATTTTACTAGTTCTGGAGTACAACCTCCAATCAATCCATCAATAGCGAAGATTTCAGGTACGTTCGCATTTTTTCTTGCGAGAAAAAAGAAATACGTGTGCTTTATTTTGACAAACTATTACCTTCAGGCAATCTTGTATTTCTGATTCACACCTGTATGTTTTGCAGCTGCCATATCAGCAGCAGCTGTAGCTGGTGTATCGGTTCCGGCATCGGCAGATACTGTACAGAAAGAGGCTAGGCCAAACAAAAAGTCAAAATGGGATAAGGTTTCTAATTCCCTCACTCAATGCATGTACCTTCTTTTGGAATCAACATTTTATGACCGGCTTCTGTTTTCTGTTATTGGCTAGGTTGATGGTGATACAAAGAACCCTGCAGCTGCTAGTGGACTTGACAATCGGTCAGCAGCCGGTGGATCTGCCACACTTTTGACTTCTGAAAATGCTGGTGCTGGTGGATATGCTGCTTTTGCGTAAGTTCTCTTCTTTCCACACAATTATTTCCTTCATAATCCGTTATAGCACATGTTGTTCCGTAATATAGTCATATTTTTGTTTGCCTGTTGCTGCTGATCAAAATATGCTTGCCAATCAGATTAACCAATGGAAACGTTCATAGCTGTAGCCCCGTGTGCTTTTATATGCTCGTTTTTTTCCTGATGAAATCTGCCTACTTATCCACGCTGTTGTAGCATAATTGTAATGGTACCAAGCTGAACTTGATGTTGAAATTGTTAACTTAAATTATGTAATGAACGTTATTAATGCGACAATGAAGAGTTCAGCTTACTTTTTAGAGTTAATTACACAACCACAACTTTAGGTATCCCTTTTGCAGTTCACCACAATTTTTGGACCCTTTTTCACAGAACCACAACTTGTAGTCTAAATTTTCACGGATGACCCAAATCAGCTGTTTTTCGGATGTTTGAGAGCAAACCTGACAAGACGAGTCCACCCGTCTGTGCTAACATGGATGGCCACATGTATAATATAGGTGACATGGGGCCTACCTGCAAGCCTTCTCTCTTGTCTCTCCCTCCCAAGGCTGAACCCCTGTCTGCTCGATGACCTCTCTCCTTTCCTCCAACCTCAAGCTCCTTGGCGCTCCACCTCTCTTTCTCTGATCTGTTGTCTTGTTGCCATAGACTTGTTCTCCGACGTCTCCCGTGTTCTAGTCCGCCGCCATCCACAACCACCTCCACCTCCCTGGCCTCCTTTCGACAATCATCCGAGCTTCCAGAGTGGGACTTGGAGACGGAGGACAACCTTGACCCAGCTCCACCACTTGATCTTGAGTGCGATCCCTGTCACCAGTCCCTTTGCTGCCTCTTCTGCAGGTTCAGTTTGCCGCTGCAGCCGGCCACTGGCCCGATCTGATGTGACGGTGGCGGCACGATTGCAACAGAGAGCAGAACGGCATGGTGGCGTGTGTCAGTAGTGGTGGCGGGTGGCCTGATTGTGAGGTGGGCTGCTCTGTGTCGTGCTCATACGCACGGGAGGCACAAACCTACTCGGCGGCTCCTACTTCACTGTCTTCTGTTGCTATGCCCTGCTGCTCGGGTTAGGATCCTCTGCTGCTCATGTACACTGGGGACCTAGTCTGCAGACACCACACCAACTGCTGGCACACCATCTCGCCATGTTTTTCGTCATGACTTGGCTTTGCTAGAGCCTGGATAGAAAGATGATAGGAGGAAGCACGCAAGGGGAATAGGGAGATGAGAGGCTGGCCTGTGGTTCCCATATCCACTTCAGCATATCCCATGCGAGCGTCCACACAAAGCGCTGGCGAGTGGACCCATCATGTCACGTTTTTTCTTTCAACATGGAATTGGTCGGTTTGGGTTACTTGTATAAAGATTAGTTCAGAAGTTGTGTTTTGTGAAAAGAAGTCCTATAGCTGTGGTAAATTGCTAAGGGGGACCCTGAAGTTGTGGTTTCGTGCAATTATTCAACTCTGAACTATGATAGCTACATGAGGATTTGTTTACTTGAACTGCATAGTTTATAAGAACGACTTGTATCAAGATAGATTGCAGCAACCTTTAATGCTATCCATTTTCGTTATCTTTCTGGGCATCATGTCAATTGTAACATGGTTCTCTTATTTATTTTCAGGCAACAGAAGAGAAAAGAAGCTGAAGAAAGGAGGACAAGTGATTACAAGTCAGACAGGAGATCGTAGCTGTTCTATTTTGTTATTTGATTGGGAGATTTCGGATTGCATAGTTTGTGTAATCATGTAATGTACAAACAAATTTTGTAGTTGCTCAAAAAAATCATATGCGCTAACACGAATGCATTAAAAGAACTGGGAGCACTTTTCCCGTATAGATCAATGCTAAGCTTGTCGTAGCTGTGGTTCTTACTCTACCCTAATTGACTGTTCTGGCGTTTCTAGAGAGTGAAAAGTTTATCACCATTACCGTTTACCGTCAAACTTCCTATCAAGTTGCTCGTGTTCTATGAGTCCAGTCAATCTCGATTCTGCTCCACTGATCATTTTCATGTGACATTTCAGGAGTCCGGTCTGGTCGCATGGATGATGCTGATGGCCATTCGGTGTGAACAATCAGTTAGATTCATCATGTATATATGGGACCACGGATGCGTACAATGTAGCCGTCCCTTCCTACACGCGGCTACACCGTCAATCAACTGGACGGCGTATTCAAGGCCCAGCCATTTGAACGCCATTTGCTAGTCGAACGGTCAGTAGCCAGCACAACATTTGCCTAAAATGGAAAACAAAAACAAGCAGCAGTCAGCACCATTTGCACTCGAACGGTCAGTAACCCTGAAACTGCAACTGGATGGCTCGTCGGTGAATGGAACCACCAACCGGCAGGGCAGCCGCCGTCCCTGCCATTAGTTACTGCGAACAAACTTGACGCTTGCCCTTCAATTCACCACAGTGCAGCGTGTACAACCACACCAGCCCTAGATAGATCTGGCAGCGCAGTGCAGTGCAGCAGCACAGGGAAGTGAATGGGACTTCCCGTTGGCCTGGTCGCAGCAGTAAGTAATAAGTTTACTTCCCGTGGATTAGACGGACCCTTTCGCACCGCAGTAGCAATGACTCGGCTCTCTGATCTAACAGTAAAAAAAAGGAGGCTTCTCACTTCACCTCCTCCTTCCTTCGTATTGAAGGCAGGGCCACCCACCACCATGGCAGGCCATGGTAGCATCACACACAAATGTAGACCGGCGCAGCGGCGGGAGCATTGCACGGGAGTCCGTGCAGCAGCAGGCTATCTCATGAGATCGCTTTCGGCCGTACGCGGGGCCCCGGCTCCTGGCCGGGAGGAGGGGGCGTCGTCTTGCACGGTGGGAGGCCTCGCGGCGCGCCCGCCCAGAGCCAGAGGCAACTGGGCCGCCGGTGCTGCGTGCCCGTGCTGCGTGCTGCGTGCTATGTGCTCCTCCTCTCCTCTCTCGCCACGAGCCCAAACACAACACACATCTCATCATCAACCCCACACCACACCGCAGCGCACCCAACGGTAACTTTCCTTTCCCGTGGTCTGGCTGGTGTCTCATCTCGGGCGCAGTATTCTACTGCGAGCGAGGCAGAAAACAAGGACATGAGCTGACGTGCCCGCCCGTTTTAACAATCGGGAAGACTACAAGCATCCCCTGCGGCCGTCAGGTGGCGCTGTGGATATCTAATTGGACCGAGTGAGTGTATGTCCCATCGGGTTCATCAGGAGATGTTCCCCTT
Source organism: Thinopyrum elongatum (assembly GCA_011799875.1). Classification (NCBI taxonomy): domain Eukaryota; kingdom Viridiplantae; phylum Streptophyta; class Magnoliopsida; order Poales; family Poaceae; genus Thinopyrum; species Thinopyrum elongatum. Next base: position 417,263,452 of record CM022299.1, read on the forward strand.
GCAACGGGCGGAGGGAGGAGGGCTACGTCAAATGCAGTGCCCTCCGCGTACTAAGAAAGATCTTTCGGTCGCTCCTGGACCTTGACCGGGAGTCTCAATGCCTCAATGATAGGAGGAGAACCACGTAGACGTACTGGCACGAAAGTATTTACCGCTACCACCTTTTGCGCTCCGCACGTTACGGGCTTACGGCGGGGGCTCATGGGTAAAGTCTGGTCGTCAAGTGGTAAAAAAATGATGAAAAACAACCAAGACACGGCATGGTTCAAAGGAAAGGGAAAAGAAAAAGAAAAGAAAGACCTACAGTGCAGTGCGTAGATTATGATGCGGATGTCCTAGGTAGGTTCGTAGGAGCGGCCGGTGGGGAAATGAAATGAAATGAGCTACCGGGGCCAGTTTGGTCAGAGCCAAAAATCCAACGGCCAGTTCTCCGGGAGGGAGGATGCAATGCATGGAGGAGGGAAGAAGAACACACACTCACTGTCTCACTCCACAGACCGGAAAGCATTTAACCCAGGAGGAGGAGCCTCCCGAGGATAAAAGGAAAAGGGGGAAGGGCAAGCAAAGGAGAGGCACCACCACCACGGCACGAGAAAGGCTGGCGACTCTAGTGGTGTAGTGGTACACTAGCAGCCAGCCGCAGTATCTCTAGTAGCGCCGCGCGGATTGCTCTTGCCGTTCGCACTTCGCCGCTCGCTCGGTTGCTCACTCACCACCATCATCATCCTCGCAGCCTTTTTCCCCAACAGATTTCGTCCGGGCTCCTGCAAAGGGGCGCTGAGGCTCTTGAGTGCTGTGAGCGGAGGAAGCAAGCCCCCGTCCGGTTGTCTTCTTCCGCGCCTCGCCTCCGGCAAAGGACAAGGAGGGGTCACAAGGGATCACCACCAGGGCCGCCGTGCGGTGCCTTCATAAGCGAGGGAGGGAAGCAATCCTGTGGAGTGCGGTACAGAGAAGCGGCGTTTCTTCTTTCTTCTTCCTCTCGGCGACGGTGCGAGGCCAACAAGGGGAAATGTCGGAGGTGAAGCCGGAGGAGATCAGCCACCCGGCCATGGAGCAGCTCCAGGGGTTCGAGTACTGCATAGACTCCAACCCTCCATGGGGTGAGTGCCCTCGTCCGTCCGTCCAACCTTGTTTCTAATCCACCAGCTTTGCTGCATTTCGAGCCTTCGAGCTACTCTGTCTGGGTTCAACTCTCAGGCGTGTTCTCTTGTCTTGTGTTCTTCAGGGGAGGCCATCATACTGGGCTTCCAGCACTACATCCTGGCGCTGGGCACGGCCGTCATGATCCCGGCGGTGCTGGTGCCCATGATGGGCGGGAGCGACGTGAGTGCGCCTCTGCGTTTCTTGTTTCGCGCCATCCCCCATGGCTTGGCCCCTGCCGTCACAAGTTTCAGTGCCAACAATGTCTGATGATGTTCTCGGCTTGCCATCTCGGATGGGTTGCAGGGAGACAGGGTGAGGGTGGTGCAGACGCTGCTGTTCGTCACCGGCATCAACACGCTGCTGCAGTCGCTCTTCGGGACGCGGCTGCCCACGGTCATAGGCGGCTCCTACGCCTTCGTCATCCCGGTGATGGCCATCGTGCAAGACTCGTCGCTCGCGGTGATTCCCGACGACCACGAGGTGGACAGTCATTCATTCACTTTTACTTTCTAGTATCCGCACATTCAGAAATTCTTTAACGGTATGGTCTAATCAAAATCATCTTTGAGCAGAGGTTCCTCCAGAGCATGAGGGCCATTCAGGGGGCGCTCATAGTGTCCTCCAGCATTCAGATCATCCTTGGTTACAGCCAGCTCTGGGGTATTTTCTCCAGGTAACCACACACTGTCAAGTACTAGTTGTATTAGTAGTGACATGTTGCGTGCTGCATTTACATATTAGTTCAGTTTTCTTTACTGATGGATGTGTGTCATGGGTGTAACTTTCAGATTCTTCAGTCCACTGGGAATGGCGCCGGTGGTTGCGCTGCTCGGTTTTGGTCTCTTCGAAAGAGGATTCCCTGTGGTATGGCCTGCTCTGTACCTGATTCTTCATTTGATTCGTTCAGCATTGGTATTTACTCCTCTTTGTTAATCAGGTTGGGAGATGCGTTGAGGTTGGCCTGCCAATGTTAATCCTCTTTGTTGTGCTTTCCCAGGTTTGAAAGGCAACTCTAATCACCCAAGTCTTTGCTGCTAGTTAAAGTAAAATTCGTGTCGTACTAGGAAGTTCAGCATTGCTAACTATTGCCGTTTTGTTTTTGTTGTTTATCAGTATCTGAAGAATGTACAGATAAGAGAGATCCCCATACTGGAACGATTCTCCCTGTTCATTTGTATCGCATTGGTCTGGGCGTATGCTCAAATCCTCACTTCTGGTGGCGCGTATAATCATAGCACCGAGATCACTCAGATCAACTGCCGCACTGACCGTGCCAATCTCATCTCTTCTGCCCCATGGTTAGCCCCTTTGCCAGTTTTCCCAATATAATTTAGGTATTTTTGATCTCTCGCGTACATGAAAGGGGTAAATCCATTTTAAGAGTAATACGGTTGAGTTTCGTACTGATATGATTGTACTGACCTTATTCCAGGATTAAGATCCCATATCCACTGCAATGGGGGGCACCAACCTTCAGTGCCGGCCAATCGTTCGGTATGGTGTCTGCCGTTTTGGTGTCGTTAATAGAGGTGACATCCCTAATTGCTCGTCGACATGAGCCATTTATAATGTCAGTTAGTCGTGATCTTAACAATTTCTCCGTTCAACAGTCCACAGCTTCTTACAGCGCTGCGGCTCGGCTTGCAAGTGCAACTCCACCTCCAGCCCATATCCTGAGCAGAGGCATCGGGTGGCAGGTAAATATTACCTTCGAGCCCGCCCTGGTTGTTTTATTCTTCTCTGTTCTGAATGCCATTCAAAACTGAAAAATAATTTTACTCTAAGAAGAGATGAGGAATAATGCTCTATGCAACAGGGAATTGGCATCCTCCTTTGCGGGCTCTTTGGAACAGGGACCGGCTCCACTGTCTCAGTGTATGTTGCACAAAAGAAATTCATGATATATGAAGAAGCATTACAAAAATGTTTGTTCCAGCCTTGATTGACAGTATGGGTAACAAATGCAGGGAGAACGTGGGGTTACTGGGATCAACGAGGATCGGGAGCCGCCGCGTGATACAAATCTGTGCTGGCTTCATGATCTTCTTCTCCATGCTGGGTGAGCTATCTGAACTGAACGATTTCTTATACTGAGAAACAGCACAGTATCCCTGAAGAGAACTCTCTCTTGTATCACGTGCAGGGAAATTTGGAGCGCTGTTCGCTTCCATCCCGTTCACCATCTTTGCCGCCGTGTACTGCGTCCTGTTCGGACTAGTTGGTTGGCTACCCCGCCCCATCTGCTGCTACGAGTACTATGCGCATCTGATTGACGGTCTGGTTAATCGCTGTTGGCTTTTTCTGTGTGTCTGCAGCTGCGGTGGGGCTCTCCTTCTTGCAGTTCACCAACATGAACTCCATGCGCAACCTGTTCATCGTCGGCGTGTCCATCTTCCTTGGCTTGTCCGTGCCGGAGTACTTCTTCCGCTACAGCATGGCTGCCCAGCGTGGTCCTGCGCACACTAAAGCTGGATGGGTCCGTCTCTCTCTCTCCCTCATGGCTCGTAGTGGTCAAAACATCTTCTTGGCGTGCCTGAACTCCACTTTAACATTGTGACCCTGACATGTATGCATGCAGTTCAACGACTACATCAACACGATCTTCTCGTCGCCGCCGACGGTGGGGCTGATGGTGGCCGTGTTCCTGGACAACACGTTGGAGGTGAAGGACGCGGGCAGGGACCGCGGGATGCCGTGGTGGGTGCCCTTCCGCTCCTTCAAGGGGGACAGCAGGAACGAGGAGTTCTACAGCCTGCCATTCAACCTCAACCGCTTCTTCCCTCCGTCGTAAACGCTCGAGGGATAAAACGAAGAAAGGACATGGTTTCTTTCTTGGCTGATGCGATCATGTGCGCGGCTGTTCGGATCGGAGTGTTGTTGAGCAGTGGAAATAGTAGATGTGTATTACCTCTAGCTGGTCATTGTTTCATTCGTTCATTTTCCTTGTTATCCATATGCTTGTAGATCGGGGTGGGGAGGTGCCGGCTCGGTGAACCAACCCTGTCATATGTAGTTCCTGTTTTTGACCATTCCGCAAACAAGATCATGTATGTGGCCTACCGTGGTGTGATATATAGAGCACTCCCTCCCCAAATGCTCAATGGAGCTCGCAGGTGTGTAAATTATCAGGACGAAATACGTTAAAATGAGCGCTACACAAAAAAGCAAAAACAAATCTGAGGTTTTTAGTAGATGCACAAGACATCTTTTTTTTTTAGAAAAGGACGATTACCTCCGGCCTCTGCATCAGTCGATGCGTGCAGTCACTAGTCATACTAAAAGCTAGAAGTCCATGGATTTTTTTTTTCACATATCATATTTCATCCTGAAATTTTACACATATACACATCACATCCTTGTTTACTTGTACACTTTTTTTCAGATTTTATTGAAACTGAGAAGTTTGAATTTTGATTTTTTTTTCAAAAACTTCAGCCTCTTCCGGCGCAATTTTTTTTCCGGCCACCATGGAGGCCGAGCTCCAAACGCCCCACTCTACCCCTCCCATTATCTAAGGCGCCCAAGCTATTGGCGATGATTCTCACACGCTCTCCAAATCTCTAAGGGTATATTTGGTTTGTGCTCCAGCTACGAAAATTGCCTTTGGAGCTCGGCCTCCACGGAGGCCTCTAAATTCAAATTTCATCGAAATTCATATTTTTACATTTCAAAACATTCTGAATTTTTTTACAGATATACATGAAAGCATAACATACATGTGTGTAAATTTTCAGGGCAAAATACGTTGAAATGAGGGCTGTGCAAAAAAAGACAAATCTGGGGCTTTTTAGCACATGATACTATTCATCCTCCCAGGCCATGAATTTGTCTTTTTTGTACAGGTCACATTTCAACGTATTTCATTCTGAAATTTTACACACATACACATAACATCCTTGTTTACTTGCACAATTTTTTTCAGATTTTTTTGAAACCAAAAAGTTTGAATTTTGATTTTTTAGAAAAAAAAGGCCTCCATGGAGGCCGGGAGCCAAACGCCCATTCTCCTCCAGCTAGCACTATCAAATTTTTGGCATAACCAAAGCACAATGGCATTGGTTGTTTGGTTTGCAGCCTTAGTAACTACAATACAATTTTTTGGCAAAGTGCTTGAGCCCCCATTTGGTCTCCGGCCATTTAGGGTACGTTTCAATTCGTACCTTTTCTAAGAAGAGGGTACATTGGTACCTCTCTAGCTCTCGGCCAGGATTTTTTTTAGAATCTCATAAAGCTTTATTACTGCGTCACAATGTTTACAGGGATGCAGACAAGGTCGCTGTGATGTAGGGTGGAACCCTAATGGCCGATCTTTCACGAATTGGAGGGGGATTCCTCGAAGAACATGAATAACACGGGGAAGAACGGGAAAAAAATCACAAGAGGAACACTCAAGAACAAGTCCAATCACACATCCACTAGACTAACAAACACATGGATCAACAAGGTACATGAACAACAAAGGGAAAGATACTAGGTAGAGTTCATCCCAAATCCAAAGAAGATGGGGTCTTGGTGATCTAGATAGATCCTTCCCACAAGGGGGTCTTGAATCCCTCGGGATCTTCTCACATGCTCACATGGAGGTCTTGAACTCCATGGGAGTGGTCTCTCTCTCTCTCAAGAAGAGAAGGTAAGGAGCAAAGCTCAACTAAGATGAGCTATCATATTTGCTAACCCTAGAATAGAGGAGGGGGATGCCTATATATAGTCTAAGCCACGAAGGGGTAAGTGAGAGGGGGGGAGGGGTACATGGGCCTATGGCCCGTCTCTGCGCACATGCAGGCGCCGGATGTCTAGGCTGGGGGCCGGATGTCCGGGCGTTCGCGAGACGCCGGATGTCCGGCCATTTGATGGCCTTCGCTGATGTTCTCCTCTGCTGGATTTCCGGGGCGATGCCGGATGTCCGAGCTGTCGGGGCCGGATGTCCGGGGCTCGGCCGGATTTCCGGGTCCTGTAGTTTTAGCAGCTCCGTCTTCTTCCATCTCCGCTTCCATGCTTCCCTCACGGATGGTGTAGTTGTTCCTGTCGGTGTTCTGGGACCGGGGGTACCCAGACCCGCCTGCCTGCGGCCCAGCGCGTGTCTCCATCAATGGCCCAGCTGCAAGTCTTCATGGGCAAGACCCTCGCGAGGGCCCCCCGCCTCGCGAGGCGAGCGACACCAAGGCTTCCCGAGGCTGCCTCCCGAGGAGCGGAGATCTGTATGCAAGCGCCCCGCCTCGCGAGGTGCGCGATGACGTGAGCCATGACGACCAAGGCCAAGCGGGCGCCAGCGGGCGCAGGAGAGGGCAGTTTTCTCTTTGGTGCTAAGGAGGCAAGGACGTACGCGGGTTCCCAAGGAATCCTCTAAAGGTTTCCATTCCAGTGTAACAAGATCAAGACCACGAGCTCGGCAGGACGGAGGTCATCGCCGAGCCCACCACCACGTCACGACCAGAAGCTTTGCAGACGGAGACCACCTTTAGTCAGGATAGGGTGTACTCCTGCCCCCCTTTAAATTGGCCGTTGTGGTATCCCTTCCCGCCTAAGCTATGAGGGAAGAGGACCAAGGCCACTATAAATATAGGCTAGTCTCCACCGTAGAAAGGGATCCAATCCTTTGGCCATCGAGCTCGCCCGAGGCAGCTCACACTTGTACTAGTTCATCCTCATCCTCCTCGCGAGGCAATCCATCACAAAGCAGGAGTAGGGTTTTACACCGCAAGATGGCCCGAACCTGGGTAAACCGCCGTGTCCACTTCTTCTTCTTGCTCGCACGAACTCGTCGGAGTCTGGCCGTGGGGTGATGAGCAGTGAGCCGCGGCTAGGCAAGATCCTTCGCACACGCCCCAGAGTTCGAACCTTATTTGGGTCTGCGGAGCCCCGATCCCGACATTTGGCGCGCCAAGTAGGGGCGTGTCGAAGTTCTCCCTTCCGCTTTGCTCCGTCCCTGCTTCGTCTCTTCCATGGTCGACGCCCGCCGAGTTCGCGCCGAGCGCCGGGCCGCCCGCGTCGCTCAGATGGGGCCGGTGGTCCGCGGCGCCCCGCACCACTCCACTTCCCCCGCAGCTAACGCTGCCACCGACCCCGCTGCTCATGAGTAGCAGGACTCTTCGCTGCCGCCCTCCGTGCAGCGTGACGGCCGCACCGCCACGCCTTCCCTCACTCCCGCCACGGCGTCATCTTCCCACGCTTGTCGCGGGCCGGCGAATGCGCAGGCTGCGCTTCTCATGGCGCGTGAGCTGTTGCGCTACCGTCCCGCCAACGAGGGCTACGATGCCTGGCTTGGTCGCATCACCGAGCTCGTCAACGCCGCCGACGAGGCCCCGACGCCTTCCCACTCGCTTCGTCCCCCACCGTTTCGTGCGGGCAACGTGGCGCATGGCGCGCCCCCGCCTCCTCCTCTGCGCAGCGCTGACGTCGAGCCGAGGCGCAACACGCGTCTGCGCGACCCGCCGCGCGGAGCACCAGCGCCGGCCAGGGACAAGGCCAGCTGCTAGGTCGTGCAGCAGCCACAGTACGACACGCATGCGCTCCCCGCGCCGCCACATCAGCACCAAGACCGAGCCGCTTCGAAGGCCGCCGTGCGTGGGCATCAAGACCGTGCCCCCCTCGCGTGGGCCACGCCCGTGAGTGCGGCGGGCTGTCGTGCCTTCACTCGTGAGCTGTGCTGAATTGTCTGGCCGGTCAAGTTCAAGCCAGACCTGCCCCCGCGCTACGACGGCGTCCCCGACCCTGCGGAGTTCCTCCAGCTCTACTCGCTGAGCATCGAGGCGGCCAATGGCGACGGCAAGGTCATGGCGAACTGGTTGCCCATGGCTCTCAAGGACAACGCGCGCTCCTGGCTCATGCACCTCCCGGAGGGGTCGATCTCCTCTTGGGACGAGCTTCGCGAGCGTTTCATCGCCAACTTCCAAGGAACCCGTGGCCGCGCCCTCACCGTCAATGACCTATGACGCGTGAAGCAGCAGCAAGTTGAGACCCTCCGCAAGTACATTCAGTGCTTCACCAATGTTCGCCTCAAGATACCGAAGGCCTCGGACGAAGCCATCATCTCAGCGTTCACCGAGGGCGTCACAGACGTCAAGATGAGCGAGGAGCTCGCCATCCACGATGACCTATGCACGACGCTAGAGATGTTCAGCTTGGCGGACAGGTGCGCCAGGGCGGAAGAAGGCCGCCTCTCCCTCCTCAAGCACCCAGATGTTGACTTTGAAGACAAGAAGGCCAAGGCCAAGGAAGCAAAGCGCAAGGGCCCCACCATGCTGGCAACAGAGCCCGAACTGAAGCGCGGTCGTGATCGCGACGAGCCCCCCAAAGACATTCGCCTATTCTGCGTCTTCCACACCGTGCACACCCACAACACCGATGACTGCCAGGAGCTCAGGGCGCTCCGGGACGAGCGCCTGGGCCGCCGCCCCGAGCGTGGTGACCGCAACTTCGGCCACAGAGGAGGCCGTGGCAGAGGCCGCTAGGACAACCGCAATCCCCGTCAGGGCTGGCGTGACTAGCCTCGTGAGGGTGGCTGGCGCGATTAGCCTCGCGACGGCCCTTGGTGCGATCAGCCTCGCGAGGCCCATCCTCAGGGCAATGCCGGCCTCCCTCCACTGCCGCCACCACCAAGGAGGAACGACGACAACCATCAGGATGATGGGGCTGGGGGCTTTCAGGAACCTCGCGCGATTGCCTGCATCCTTGGCGGTGCCCAGGCACCCACCTCAAACCGCATCTTCAAGCAGTTCTCTCGTGAGGTGAATGCGGCCCCCCCGAAGCTTAAGGCCGCGCGCCCCTCAGGTGGTCGTAGTACGCCATCACCTTCGACTCCAAGGATCACCTCAGGTGTGCGGCCACTGCTGGCACGCTCCCCATGCTCTGCATGCCCACCATCAGCAATGTCACCGTCACCAAGACTCTCATCGACGGCGGCGCTGGTCTCAATGTGCTCTTCATCGAGACCTTCGAGATGCTTCAGGTGCCCTATGATCAGCTCATGCCCACTAGGCCGTTCTCTGGGGTGACGGACGTCTCTACCGTCCCCCTGGGGCAAGTGCGCCTCACTGTCACCTTCGGCAAGCGCGACAACTACCACACCGAGCTCATCGACTTCGACGTCGCCCACATCGGCCTTCCATACAACACCATCCTCGGGTACCCTGCCCTCGCCAAGTTCATGGCGGAGACCCACCATGGCTATAACGTCCTCAAGATGCCTGGGTGCAGCGGCATCATCTCGGTCGCCTGCGACGAGAAGGACGCGGTCTGCTCTCTTAAGGATGCCTACCGCGCCGCGGCGGCCAAAAACTCTGATGGTGAGGGCAACGTCATGCCTCCCGAGGCCACCCCCGCGAAGAAGAAGCATCTCCTCCCCAAGAGTCATCCGGATGCCAAGAAATCCACTGGCGATGCCTCAGGCTCCGCTCCTATTGTCGGGGCGCCCCTTCCTTTCACATAGGAAGGCACGCCCAACGCCTCCCTCAGAACGGGCTCGGGGGCTTCCACCTGGAGAGCCTCTGACCTGACCGGTGCGGCGAGGGAGGTGCTCGGGCACCACTTGGAGGCGTGCCTTGACGCGCGCCCCCCAGAAGAAAGGAGCACAGCGCTAGGCGCTAGGAGCACGGCGCGAGGCGCCAGGAGCATGAGAATTCATCACCAAGGCGATCGAGGAGCTTCAGGAAGCGCAAGCCATGCGCGGCGAGCGTCGCCCCACGCGACCCACAAGTGCAGATGCCACCCCTGACGCGGGTGGTGAGCTACACGTCTGCATCAACATCCTGGGCCTCAATAGGGCCGCTTTGCAGGACCTCTTTTGGCCGTCCCGCGTCGGCCGGAGTGGGGGCTTCCCCTACAACTACGTTCGCATGCCGTTCGGTCTGCTGAACATTGGCGCCTCGTACTAGTGCCTGGCGCAGCGTGCCATGGCGTCTCACGAGGCTCAGCGCTCGGTGGTCACGTCTCAGGAGGTCCCGGACCCTCATGAGCCCCCTGGGCCTCACGAGCCTCTCAAGCCTTCGGAGCCGCCCGACTCATGAGGAGCAACCCCCACGACACGCTTCTTCAACTACCTCGACGCTTCTTCAACACCGGTGCTAGGTGACCTTTTGGTTTGTTCAACTGAGGGCACCCCACGGGCTGCATTATCCTCAAGCTGCTAAGGGTCCGCCCTGCAGTTGTGTCATTTTGTTCATGTACCTTGAACCAGTTATGCTTTCATGAGTTACTATGACCGTTAACCCCACGCTCGCTATCACATCACCTCTGGAGCTGCCGCCCCGCGGGCTGCATGCGTTGCCAGCTCTCCTCCTGAGCGTTCCATGAGAGGGGGCTACAGGCACGGCGCCTGTGCTTGGGTCCGTCCCTACAACGCTGACAAATCTAAGCGACTGAGCTCTGGCTTGCGGGCCGGTCCCGTGCACGTCACCTCGCCAGGTCCTTAGTGCCTTCATCTTCTCATGCAACGATCATGAGCAGATCAGCAAGCGCGCGCCACCCCTCATATCTTGTAATTGGTTAATACGCAGGAGCCTCAAGAGACAGGCGCTCGAGCGGCCTTGACAACACCTTGCTGCCTCAGGAAGGGCCGCCTCGATCAGGCAGCGGTTTGGTTTGCGAAAGGCTAAGTAAAATCGCTTCATACACCGTGAGTCACCGGCCGAAGTCCCTTTCCTTGGCATCCTCGCGAGGCACACCACTCCTTTTTTGCGCAAGCCGCTTGCACGTTAAAAGGGGGGCTCTTGAGCATCGCACCTCCGGAGCCCCTACTGGCTCTCAGGCCCTCACCCCCTGGCCTTGTCCCAGGCATCGCGACATACTAGCGGCGGCTGAGCTCGCCCGAGGGCCGGGTCCTGAGGACGTAGAGCACCTTGGTGAGCAAGGAAATGAGGGGCAAACCCTGCGCGGGGGCACGGGAAGTGGGGCGCGTCCCAGCCACGCTTGTCGGCGTTCTGGGAACCAGGGTACCCAGACTTGCCTGCCTGTGACCCATGGCGTGGCTCCATCAATGGCCTGGTACGGCCCATCTACAAGACTATCAAGACAAGACCCTCACGAGGGGCCAAGCCTCATGAGGCGGACGACGCCAAGACCTCCCGAGGGAGCGGCCTTCCCAGGCTGCCTCCTGAGGAGCGGAGATTTCTATGCAGGTACCCAACCTCAGGAGGTTGCAATGACGCAAGCCATGACGACCAAGGCCAGGCGGGCGCCAGCGGGCGCAGAGGAGGCAGTTTCCTCTTTGGTGCTAAGGAGGCAAGGACAGACGCGGGTTCCCAAGGAATCCCGCAAAGGTTTCCATTCCAGCGCAACGAGACCAAGCCCGCCAACACTACAGGATGGATGTCATCGTCGAGCCCACTGATGCGTCACGACCAGAGACTTTACAGGCGAAGACCACCTTTTGTCAGGATAAGATGTACTACTTGTCCCCTTTCAAATTGGCCACTGCGGGATCCCTTCCCGCCTACGATTTGGGGGAAGAGGACCGAGGCCACTATAAATATAGGTTAGCCACCACCATAGTAGGGGTCGACTCATTCTCATCCCCGAGCACTCGTGAGGTTGTTCATCCACTGTACTAGTTCATCCTCAGCCCCTCGTGAGGCCAATCCACCACAAAGCAGGAGTAGGGTTTTACACCGCAAGGTGGCCCGAACCTGGGTAAACTGCCGTGTCCATCTTCTTCCTTGTTCGTGTGAATCGAGCTAGGCCTGGGGGTGACGAGTAGGCATGCTTGAGAGGTTGAGTTCTTCGCACACGCCCCAGAGTTCGAACCTTTCTTGGGTCTGCGGAGCCCTGAATCCGACATTTGGCGCGCCAGGTAGGGGTGTGTCGAAGCTCGGCCTCCTCCTCAGCCACGCTCCGCTCGTGACTCACGGATTCCATGGCCGACGCCGTCCCACCCGTCGGGTCGCCGGACGCTTCCGGGGGCGTTGCGGGCCTTTGGGCCTTTTCCCCGGCCTCCGGCGGGTGCAGCGGCCACAGAAGTTCAGGCCGACGCTGCGCGCGCGATACGACAGTGCGACGGACCCTGAGGAGTTCCTCCGGCTGTACGTGCAGGCTATCTGGGCGGCGGGCAGCAACGACAAAGTCATGGCGAACTGGCTCCCTATGGCTCTTGCGGGCGTACCACGCTCCTAGCTGCTCAACCTGCCGGAGTCCTCGGTGGCCTCATGGGAGGAGCTGCGCGGCCTGTTCATCGCACGCTTCGCGATGCCAGCACATCACGTGGTTGCGTCCATCATCGGCGGGTCGCAGGCCCCAGCTTCGAGTCGCCATGTCAAGCAGCTCTTCTGGCAGGTGAGGGCCACCCAGGCACGGCAGGGGGCTCCTCCAGGCCGGGTGGCGCCTGAGATCGACATCACCTTCGACTCTAGAGATCACACCAGGGCTACGGTCGGCGCCGGTGTGCTCCCCATGCTATGCACGCCCACCATCAGCAATGTCACGGTTACCAGGACCCTCATCGATGGCGGCGCCGGCCTCAACGTCCTCTTCGTGGAAGCCTTCGACCTGCTCCAGGTGCCTTACGACCAGCTCGCCCCCACCAAGCCCTTCTCAGGGGCGGCCGACGGCTCTGTCGTTCCCCTGGGGCAGATCCGTCTCCCCGTCACCTTCGGCACGCGCTACAACTACCGCACCGAGCTCATCGACTTCGACGTCGCCCGCATCAGCCTCCCGTACAACGTCATCCTAGGGTATCCAACCCTTGCCAAGTTCATGGCGGCGACGCACCCCGGCTACAACGTCGTCAAGATGCCGGGGAGTAGCGGCATCATCACCGTGGTGGGGGACACCAAGGATGCGCTCCTGGCCCTCAAGCTCGCTTTCAAGGCCGCGGAGGCAGCCCCCGCGAAGAAGAAGCAACTGTTCTCCCAAGACCGGGCCGAGACGAAGCAAGTGCCGGTCGACGACGGAGGATCAGACCCCACCTTCACCATAGGCGCTAGCCTCCCCCCGGGACAAGAAGAGGCGCTGGTCAGTTTCCTCCGTGCAAACAAGGATGTGTTTGCATGGGAGGCAACGGACCTAGTCGGCGTCCCGTGGGATGTGATCGAGCACCATTTGATGGTGTGCCCCAGCGCGCACCCGGTGAAGCAGAAGGCACGACAGCAAGCTCCGGAGAAGCAATTGCTCATCGTTCAGGAGGTCCGCAAGTTGCAGGGAGCCGGAGTCATTCGAGAGGTGCGGCACTCGAATTGGCTGGCCAACCCGGTGATCGTCCCCAAGAAAGGCGGGAAGGAGCGCATGTGCGTCGACTTCACGAGTCTCAACAAGGCGTGCCCTTAGGATCCGTTCCCTCTTTCGCGCATCGACCAGATTGTTGATTCCACTGCCGAGTGCGACCTGCTGTGCTTCTTGGACGCCTTCTCAGGATACCATCAGATCAAGATGGCGGTGCAGGACGTCGAGAAGACGGCCTTCCTCTCTCCATGTGGGGTGTACTGCTACACCTGCATGCCCTTTGGATTGCGAAACGCTGGCGCAACCTTCCAGCGACTGATGCACATCGCTCTGGGACAGCAACTCGGGAGGAACGCCGAGGCGTACATCGACGACATAGTGGTCAAATCGCGAGAAGCAAGGACCCTTGTCGAGGACCAGGGGGAAATGTTCGTCAAGCTGCGTAAGGTGAACTTGAGGCTCAACCCAGAGAAATGCGTGTTCGGTGTTCCGGCCGGCAAGTTATTGGGCTTCCAGGTGTCGCACAGAGGGATCGAGGCCAACCCTGAGAAGATCAAAGCAATAGAAAAGATGAGCCCACCGCAGACACTCAAGGAGATGCAGAAACTCGCGGGCTTCGTGACCTCTTTGGGGCGCTTCATCTCCAAGCTCGGCGAGCGCGCCCTCCCGTTCTTCAAGCTGATGAAGAAGAAGGGCCCTTTCGAATGGACTCCAGAAGCTGAGGTGGCTTTCCAAGACCTCAAGCGGTACCTCACGAGCCCACCAGTGATGGTGGCGCCTCGTCCTCTGGAGCTCTTGGTGCTCTATCTGGCCGCTACGCCCCACTCGGCTAGCGCATCGCTCGTGGCGGTCAGGGAAGAGCACACAGGTGCAGGTGCGCGGCGTAGCGCCCCGCGTACGCCGCGCCATCGCCGCCTCAGGATGGCGCTCCTGCGGCCTCAGCTACTCCACCAGACAACAAGGCTCTCGAGGCTTCCTCGTCCCAAGCGGAGCGGGACGCCATCGACACCTCTTCCCTCGTCGAGCACCCCGTGTACTTCGTCATCACGGTGCTGCGTGACGCATGCGCGCGCTAGCCCATGCCGTAGAAGCTCCTGCTTGCGCTCCTCGTTGCCTCCAGGAAGCTGCGCCACTACTTCCAAGGCCACCCCATCAAGGTCGTCTCCGTGTACCCCCTGGAGAAGGTGCTCCGGAGCCCCAATGCCGTGGGGAGGGTTGCTGAGTGGAACATCGAGCTGCAAGCATTCCAGCTAGAGTTCAGCACCACCAGGGTCATCAAGGGCGCAACCCTCGCTGACTTCGTGGTGGAATGGACGGATGCCCCTGACTGGGGAAAGGGCGAGGATCGGTCCCTCGTGCTCGGAGACGAGGTGCCCGATGGCTGGGTCATGTACTTCGACGGCGCATTTGCGCGGCAGGGCGCGAGGGCTGGAGCTATACTCATCTCGCCGACCCAGGACAAGCTATACTACGCCATGCAGCTCTGCTTCCAGCATGGCGAGAAGGTCTCCAACAACATCGCGGAATACGAGGGCCTGATCGCTAGCCTCAGGGCCGCGGCGACCCTGGGGGTCAAGCGCCTCACCATCAAGGGTGATTCTCAGCTCCTCGTCAATTTCTCCAACAAGGAATACAAGCCTAAGGACGAGCACATGGAGGCATACCTAGAAGAGGTACGCAAAATTGAAAAATGATTCTTGGGTTTGGAATTGCAGCACGTCCCGCGTGGCACGAATAAGGAGGCGGATGACATCGCCAAGAGGGCGTCCCGACGCGAGCCCCAGAAGCCTGGCGTCTTCGAAGAACGACTCTTCAAGCCATCGGCAGCCCCCCCGCTGCAAGCCCTGCGCTGCTTCAGGAGGAGCCACCCCAGGCCCCCTCCACAGGCGCCCCGGCCTGCGGGCCGACCTCAGGAGCCCGCCTGCTCCTGGTGCTCAAGCCTCAGGAGGGGTGCTGGACCGAAGAGTTCAAGGCGTACCTTCTCAGAGGCACCCTGCCGGAGAAGGAGGCAGATGCAGAACGCGTGGCCCATCAGGCCACCGCTTACTGCTTGCAGGACGACGAGCTCTACCGAAGTCGCCCAAACGATGCCTCTCTGCAGTGCATCTCCAAGGAGCAAGGGCACGAGTTGCTGGCTAACATCCACGGCGGGGATTGCGGCCACCATTCTTCATCGCGCACCCTCATGGGCAAGGCGTTCCGCAGCGGGTTCTACTGGCCCACGGCACTCAACGATGCCACCTTGCTGGTGCGATCCTGTGAGGCCTGCTAGTTCCATGCCAAATAGATCCACCTACCCGCCCAAGGCCTCCAGACCATCCCGCTCTCATGGCTGTTCGCGGTCTAGGGGCTGGATATCCTGGGCCTGTTCCCCCGAGCGGCCGGGGGCTACCGCTACCTCTACATCGCCATCGACAAGTTCGCCAAATGGGCGGAGGTGGAGCCCGTGCGCACCATCCCAGCCGGCTCGGCCGTCAAGTTCATCAGGGGCCTCGTGAGCCACTTCAGGGTCCCCAACCGTATCATCATTGACAATGGCTCTCAGTTCACGAGCAACCTCTTCAAAACAGATTGTGCTAACCTTGGAATGCAGATATGCTACGCTTCAGTGGCGCATCCACGGAGTAACGGCCAAGCTGAATGCGCCAACACAGAGGTCCTGAGGGGCCTCGAAATGAGGAGCTTCAAGAAGAAACTCGAGGCCTGCGGCAGGGGTTGGCTCGATGAGCTTCAGTCCGTGCTATGGTCCATCCGCACCACTGCGACTAAGCCCACCGGCGAGACCCCGTTCTTCCTCGTCTACGGGGCTGAGGCGGTCCTCCCTCACGAGGTCAAACATCGCTCCCCCGGGTCTTGGCATTTGACGAGGCACGCCAGGATGCCTCGCGGGGGATGGACCTCGTGCTCGGGGAGGAGGGCCGCCGCCAAGCCTCGCTCTGTACCGCGAGGTACCAGCAGGCGCTGCGGCGGTATCACTGCCGCAGCGTCCGCTCCAGGACCCTCGAGGTGGGTGACCTCATCCTGAGACGGGTGCTCTCCAGGGAGGGGCTTCACAAGCTCTCGCCCATGTGGGAGGGCCCGTTCAGGATCACCCGTGTCTCCAGGCCTGGCGCCGCGCGCCTGGAGATGCAGGACGGGGTCCCCATCCAGAATGCCTGGAACATCTAGCACCTCCGGAAGTTCTATCCATGACCAGCGAGCGCCATGCGCCTCTCAAGTCTCCGCTCGTGACACTCTCATGTAATAATGAGTGGGGCTATACACGCCCCGGAGTCTCCTGAGTGCTGCCCTTGAGCCTCACGGGGGCTCCCACCCACGTCTTAGTGGAAGCCCCATGCTCCGCGCTGGCGGGAAGACCAAAAGACTAGTGTAGGTGCCGGACGTGGCTGTTCTTTTGCTTGCTTTCTGTAGCTGATTTTCCACTTCTTGGAATTAAATTCAAAATTCTCGCGTCTTTATTTGAAAGGGTGGGAATTTTTCTCCTTGCAGCATTTTAATCTTTCGAGTCTCGCCTTAGGGAGAGTGGCAGTTGCCCGTCACTCTTTCCCGCGCATCTCGCGAGCAGGGGCTGGGTACGGTGTGTACGCCTGGGCTTGCCCACGAGCACACCTCGCCAAAGCCTTCGTGTCCTAATCTTTGGCACCTAATCCTCGCGCGACGCCCTTAAACGAGCCAATGGGCATGTATGCCCTCCTGAGTCCGCACCTCCTAGCCTCGCCGGACATCACGACCCGGCGTACCAGCGACGGTTGGTCCTAGCTCGTAGGCTCGCATGGGGCATGGCGCCCTGAGGCGCAGCTCCGGAGGCCCCATATCCTCATGACCCACTGGAGACCTCCCGGCCACTGAGCGCCTCCTAAGGCCGGAGAACCTTCGGGACCATGAGAAGGAAACCCCCGGCAAGATCTCTCTGGAACGAGAGGCACGCAGAGGACCCAAGCTCCGGAGGAACACGCCCTCGCAGCGCAGGAGTCCACCACAAGCACACCAAGCTAAGTTACCCTAATCACGGTCAACGAGAGCTTGTCGGTTGGTAGCAACGCGAATGCTAAGATACGAAATAAAAGTGTTAACATAAACGGCACAAGCGCCATGGTCCATTACATGCCCTAGCAGGGCCTTCTACGTTTCTTGATGCAGGAAAAAGAAAAAAAAGCAAAAGCGGCCTCGCGACCACTGCGGTTCCAGAGGCCTGGCTCCAGCGACGCCCACGCTCAGTCGGAGTCCTCCTCCTGCTTCACCGAAGCACGATGGCGGGGCGGCTCGTTGCCCTCCTTGGTCCGGGCCCAGCGGCGTGGCGGCTCGTCGTACTCATTGTCGCTCGTGCTCTTCCCGGAGGAAGAGCCGCCGCTGCTGGAGGCGTCGCGACCATCGCCAAGGGCAAGTTCGTCGTCACCGTCGCTGTCACTCTCTAGGCAGCACCCCAGGCGCCTGCCGTCCTCCCCGAAGATCCTGACGTAGAGGGTCGCAGCACCGTCGTGCCTGAAGTGGAGGGTAGACCTCCCCTGCAGGCCACGCGCGTGGGCGAACGGCTGCCACCCACGGTTCAGGAACACATTGCCGGCGGGGGTGACCTCGACCTCCACCCATGAGGCCTTGCTGCAGCAACCGTCGGCCTGCTGCCAGAGGCCGCCAGGCCCCCCCGGCCGGCAGCGCACCCGCGAAGAAGCGCGGGAGCTGGAATCAGGTGCCTGCTGGCCTCTCCGCCCACACCACGAGCTCCAAGGATGCGTCGGCCAAGTGGGATCTCGGGCGCGGTGGCCGGACGGCCGCCATGTGCTTCCTCCCTTGGCCGAGACCGCCGCGGCCGCGGTAGATTCCGGCGCGGGAGGGAACCCTCCCAAGACCACCAGAAGCGGCACCGACCTTCAAGGGGGTGCGCCCGCGCCCCCGGGGCGCTATCGCCGGCGTCGCGGCATGCTTGCGAGGACGGCCACGACCCCTCTTGGGCGGCGGCAAGACTGGCCCCTCCCGAGGAGCCTTGCCTTTCTCTTCGGCGGAGAACCTCCTCACCAGCGCCATGGATGCTTCGGCAAGACGACGCGATGACAGAGGCGAAGAAGGAGCGAGCAGCAAGAAGATGAAGATGGGCTGGGGGCTCCGCCCCCTTCCCCCATTTATAGCCAGAGGAAGGCTAACCGGCGGCCTCTCATGTTCTGAGCCATGATGGCCCCGCTGCATGCGCCAGGCAGTTGTCAAGTCGGATAGTTGCTGAGGCGACGTGGTGAAGCGAAGATGCCCACGTCCCATCAAGCGCCACGTGTCAGCCTGGCCCGCAGGCGATTGGGGCCCGTGACACTTCGCCCTTGCCCTTAGGCTTCACCTTGAAGCCAAGTCTGAGCACGCCTTGGGCTTGGGGGCTACTGTCGGCATTCTGGGAACCAGGGTACCCAGACTTGCCTGCCTGCAACCCACGGTGTGGCTCCATCAACGGCCTGATACGGCCCATCTACAAGACTATCAAGACAACACCCCCGCGAGGGGCCAAGCCTCGCGAGGCGGAAGACGCCAAGACCTCCCGAGGGAGCGGCCTCCCCAGGCTACCTCCCGAGGAGCGGAGATTTCTATGCAGGTACCCAACCTCAGGAGGTTGCAATGACGCAAGCCATGACGACAAAGGCCAGGCGGGCGCCAGCGGGTGCAGAGGAGGCAGTTTCCTCTTTGGTGCTAAGGAGGTAAGGACAGACGCGGGTTCCCAAGGAATCCGACAAAGGTTTCCATTCCAGCGCAATGAGACCAAGCCCGCCAGCACTGCAGGACGGATGTCATCGTCGAGCCCACTGATGCGTCACGACCAGAGGCTTTGTAGGCGAAGACCACCTTTCATCAGGATAAGATGTACTACTTGTCCCCTTTCAAATTGGCCACTGTGGGATCCCTTCCTGCCTACGATTCGGGGGAAGAGGACCGTGGCCACTATAAATATAGGTTAGCCACCACCATAGTAGGGGTCGACTCATTCTCATCCCCGAGCACTCGCGAGGTTGTTCATCCACTGTACTAGTTCATCCTCAGCCCCTCGTGAGGCCAATCCACCACAAAGCAGGAGTAGGGTTTTACACCGCAAGGTGGCCCGAACCTGGGTAAATTGCCGTGTTCATCTTCTTCCTTGTTCATGTGAATCGAGCTAGGCCTGGGGGCGACGAGTAGGTAGGCTTGAGAGGTTGAGTTCTTTGCACACGCCCCAGAGTTCGAACCTTTCTTGGGTCTGCGGAGCCCTGAATCCGACAATGCTGGCACCGCTCAAAATATTAAGGAATGCCAGTCTTTTCACGCGCCCCTTGCGGGACTTGTGTTGGTTCATTTCAGAGCAAAAGCGGAGGTCCAGGCCTAAGGAAAGCGCACCCTCATGACGCAAGAACCCTTCGCAAGTCACGAGCACCCTGAGCTAAGTCACCTTCTCCGCGCCGAGCGTGAGCTTTACTATTAACACCGCACCTCTATTTTTGCAATCTCGTTTGGGCGAAAACCCTTTCCCGTCCGAAAGCCGCTTGCACGTCAAGGGGGACCTCTTGAGCATCGCGTCTCAGGAGCTCCTACTGGACCTCGGGCCGCTCACCTCCTGGCCTTGCACACGGCATCGCAACCTGGCATACCAGTGACGGTAGAAGCCTACCTGGGGACTGGGTCCCGGCGACGCAGAGCACTAAGCTACAGTGAAGGAAAAAGGGGCTCGAGCCCGAACGAGAAACGCCAACAGAATTCGAAAAGCGAAAGTAAAAGCATTACGTTAAAGGCGCAAGCGCCACAGTTCCTTACACGCCCCCATGAGGCTCTTGATGATTGGGACGCAGGAAAGAAAATAAAAGAAAGCAGCCTCCCGGAGGCTGCGACTCCTGAGGCGCTGGCTTCGACACTGCCGGCGCTCAGTCGGAGTCCTCCTCCACCTTGACGCCGCGGCGTGGTGGCTCGTCTTAGTCGTCGTCGCTTGAGCTCCCCCGGGAGGAAGTGCCGTCGCTGCTGGAGGCGTCGCGGCCGTCGCCAAGGGCAAGTTCACCGCCGAGGACATCGCCGCCGCCGCGGCCATCATCGTCGGAGCAGGCGTGGTCGCCGCCGTTGATGTCGCCCTCTGGGCAGCATCCCAGGCGTCCATCGTCCTCACCGAAGATCTTGACGAAGAGCGTCGTCGCCCCGTCATACTTGAAGTGGAGGGTGTGCCTCCCCTTCAGGCCGCGGGCGCGGGCGAACGACTGCCACCCCCGGGTCAGATAGACGTAGCCTGAGGGGGTGACTTCGACTTCCGCCCACGAAGACCTATTGCAGCAGCCGTCGGGCTGCAGCCACAGCCCGACGTGTCCTCCCGCCGGCAGCTCCTCCATGAAGGAGCGCGAGAGCTGGATGCAGGTGCGCGGAGGACTCTCCATCCACACCACAAACTCACGGGCCATGTCATCTGAATGGGCCCACGGGCAAGGTGGCCGGGCGGCCACCGCATGCCTCCCTCCTCGACCTCGGCCGCCACGACTTCCGCGGCCACTTCCGTGGGAAGGATTCTTTCCACGGCTGCCGGAACCGACGCGGACCCCCAGCGGAGCGCGTCCGCGTCCGTGAGGAGCCGCCGCGGGCGTCGCAGTGGACTTGCGAGGGCGTCTGCGCCCCCTCTTGGGCGGCGGCAGCTCTGGCTCTTCTCGCGGCGCGTTGCCCTTCTCGGCAGCGGAGAACCTCCTCACTAGTGCCATGGCTACTACGACGGAGGTTTGGGAGTGGAGAAGCGAGAAGACGGAGATGGATCGGGGGCTCCGGCCCCTTCGCCCTCTTATAGACGATCGTTAAGGCCAACCGGCGTCCCTTCACATTAGAAGCAATGATGGCCCCACGGCACGCGCCAGGCTTTTGTCAGCCTGGGCAGTTGCCGAGGCGACATGGGGAAGTGGGGGCGTCCGCGTCCCATCGTGCGCCACGCGTCAAGCCTGGCCCACAGGCATTTAGGGCCCGCATTGCTTCGCCCTCCCTTCGCATTGAAGCTAGGCCAGGCGCGTCGTGGGCCCGGGGCCTACTGTCAGCGTTCTGGGGCCAGGGGTACCCAGAACCGTCTGCCTGCAGCCCAGGGCGTGTCTCCATCAACGGCCCAGCTACAAGTCTTCATGGGCAAGACCCTCGCGAGGCCCCCCCGCCTTGCGAGGCGAGCGACACCAAGGCCTCCCGAGGAGCGGAGATCTCTATGCAAGTGCCCCACCTCGCGAGGCGCGCGATGATGTGAGCCATGATGACCAAGGCCAGGCGGGTGCCAGTGGGCGCAGGAGAGGGTAGTTTCCTCTTTGGTGCTAAGGAGGCAAGGACGTACGTGGGTTCCCAAGGAATCCCCCAGAGGTTTCCATTCCAGTGCAACAAGACCAAGACCACGAGCTTGGCAGGACGGAGGTCATCGTCGAGCCCACCACCGCACCACGACCAGAAGCTTTGCAGACGGAGACCACCTTTAGTCAGGATAGGGTGTACTCCTATCCCCCTTTAAATTGGCCGTTGTGGTATCCCTTCCCACCTAAGCTATGAAGGAAGAGGACCAAGGCCACTATAAATATAGGCTAGTCTCCACCGTAGAGAGGGATCCAATCCTTTGGCCATGGAGCTCGCCCGAGGCAGCTCACACTTGTACTAGATCATCCTCATCCTCCTCGCGAGGCAATCCACCACAAAGTAGGAGTAGGGTTTTACACCGCAAGGTGGCCCGAACCTGGGTAAACCGCCATGTCCACTTCTTCTTATCGCTCGCACGAACTCGTTGGAGTCTGGCCGTGGGGTGGTGAGCAGTGAGCCACGGCTAGGCAGATCCTTCGCACACGCCCCAGAGTTCGAACCTTATTTGGGTCTGCGGAGCCCCGATCCCGACAGTTCCTTGGCACTTGTACTCCTCGTCATCATCCATGAAGCTCCGACAATACCTATACACGCACACGGGAGAAGTGTCAAGTAGCATAACATCATCAAAGGGGTCAAGTGAACACATGTAAAAGAGATGATTCACCTGTATGTATGTGAAGTAGACGTCGCACGGGTCACTTGCCAAACAGACTCTTGACATGGTGATGCCGTAGGATGCTCCGCATCATCCCCTCCCCCTTGGGAAATATCAGACCTCAGATCAAAAACCAAATCACCATGGGAAGGAGATGGCTTTGCCGTGTAGAAGTGGATGATCACCAAGTTCTCATCATCTTCAAGCTCAAAATGGGCACTCTTCAATGTCGCACCGTCTAGTGAATCCTTCAAAAGGAGCAAGGACAACAAACACTTGGAAAAACAAATGTGGTTAGCGTTAGTGTAAAACCAAGCATTCAAGAGGTGATTCAACCAACAAGTGTTATCATCAAGCATAACATATGGTGTGACAAAGAATTGTGACATGGCATGTAAGCACATAAATTGGGCACAATCAAGGACATCATGTAAACAAAGCATGCAAATGGGAGGTAGAGATGCAAATATGTGTGACAAGAGAACAAGCATCTACCTCGAGGTCATAGCAAGCATGCATAAAGCGCTCAATGAAAGGTCTATGGTAGGCATAGGAAGTATTCACAACACCAAATAAAATGAAGTGTCTAAACACATGGGTCAAGTGCAAGACAATCCAAGCATAACGTGCATAGGGTGTAGTGAAGATAGTGTGGCACTCAACACAATAGAAAGAGCAATTGTTCATCATGTGTGAGGCAATCAAGTCAAGAATGTAACAATCAATGGGACATGGCATATGTGAAGAAATGACATTGTTGCAACCAAGCATATGATAGGGGCAAGTAATGATCAAGTAGGATGCAACACACAAGGCATATATACCATGAGGCATGGCAATGTGGCAATCATGGGTGAAAACAATATCTCGAACATGCATGCAAATGGTACAAGCAACACATGAAATATGATCCACAATAGCCAAGGTCAAGAAGGATGTCATCGTGAAAGCGTGTCCTTGTGCGTCCTTCACAATGTCGAAACACAAGCAAATGCGATGTAGAAGCACGTCGGTCGAAAGTGGCTCGCTCTCAAGAGCTCGAATGGTCAACTCACGGGAAGTGGAAGTTGACATGGAGTCGAAGTATCCTACAGATACACACAACAAAGAGAACAATGTATGTGCATGGTAGATAAACACATCATCCATCATGATGGTTCTCTTCTCTTGCACATAACCATTAGAAGCACAAGTGCATGAATAATATGATGTAACGATGGCGATATTCATGGCACTAGGTATATGGTGCAAAGAATGAAGACAAGCATGCTTCACAAGAAATATGTCAAAATCTCCAAATATTTGCGAGAATGCTATGGGGGCAATCTCATTAGCAAGACTAAAATCATTGTTGCACTCAATACATGGCAAATTATCTAGCATGAGAGAGACAACATATGGAGATATATGATAACAAGCAATAGTAATCATGTGCAAAGCATGAGAATAGATGCCATCAATCGCATGAAACGAGCAAGTATGAATCATCGGTGATGCAATACATAAAGCAAGCATAGTAATCATGTCGTGCAAACTAGTGGAGCGAAGATGCAACACACTAGAGGAACTCATGGCAATCATGTCATGTGAGCAAATAAGACGCATCGGAAATGCACATGACATATCAAAAGCACGAACACAAAGCAAGATCAATATATCATCATGGAATGGGTCATAAATGGAACATGCCAATAACAAACAATATCTCCACCAAGCTTGCAAGTACACATACAAGTACTAGAATCATGGATCATGTGAAATGCAAAGCATGGGTCACAAATGCATGGCAAAGGCATAGAAATGAGCATATCATGCAAAGTGAACATGGCAAGGTGGGCATAGAATATGTAGTGGACAATAACCCATAACCATGTGAGGGCCATGTAGAAGAGATGCGTGGAATTCTTGCACAAAGAGGGCGGGTGGAGGGTAAGCACTCCATGGTGGCGCATGTCTTCATTGCTATCTAGAGGTCATTTTGTCAACTCGTGCGCTTGCAAGGTCGAAGAGGAAGCATTGGTACCTACACAAAAAATAGGCAAACGAAAAAAAGTGTGTGCGTGGTAAATGTACACATCATCCATCATGATGTGTATGTGCACATGAAAGTGGGCCCCAAAGAAATTTGAAGCATGGTATAAGAACATGTCATCCATCGGGCCCCACACAAAGGTTTAGCACAAAACAAAGCAATGCTCAAAGAAATTTGAAGCATGGTATAAGAACATGCCATCCATCATGAAAGAATAGTTGTTATGTATAACACGATGGGGACACAAATTGAGCATACAAGTGTATGGCACAACAATAGCATTGTTATTCATGGGGAGCATATTATGCACACAATCATGGGAATTATGCAATGGATGGGATGAATCAAATTCTCCTAGCATGTATGAGGAAACTATGGGGGTATCCTCATGAGAAATAGCGGAAACATCATATGGAGAAAATTGACAACATGGCAAGCAATGCATGTCCGAAGCTAGGTGGTCATGGCATGGCATATGATGACAATGATGCAAATGAAGCATATCAATATCATCACAAGAAAAACAAATGCCAATAACCATGGGCTTGTCATCTATGCCATATGTGCAAATTGGGTTTACTTTAATGGCATATGCATAGTTACTACAATGAGATTGCAAATATGACATATGGTTGATCTCATGCATAGCATATGACAAGTCAAGCGGATTGTCAAACATGATGTGACCGAGAGAATTATCACAAGAAATCCTATGCAACATGGCATCACAACTAATAGGCTCCACATGGCAATCATCAAACTCATCATAAATGGGTAAATCATCGCATGGGGAAGTCATACTAGCATGAAGCATGGTAATAGGTGGATCAACATCATGCAAGCAATCAATGTCCATTAGCGGGACAAGAGCATCACCTTCACCTATGTTACCTTTTTCATTCCACTCATGTGGTGTAGGTGAGGTGGCACTAACTAACTTGTGGTCATCTTCATCTTGATGGAACCATGGGGGGCGTGCATCATATTCCACCATGGCTATCGTCTTGTCCATAGGAAGGACGAAGTCGTCGAGAATCAGCGCGTTATCATAAATGGGACCTAGCACCAAATGAGAAGA
Organism: Thinopyrum elongatum; assembly: GCA_011799875.1. Classification (NCBI taxonomy): domain Eukaryota; kingdom Viridiplantae; phylum Streptophyta; class Magnoliopsida; order Poales; family Poaceae; genus Thinopyrum; species Thinopyrum elongatum. The sequence goes on from CM022299.1 coordinate 417,288,811, forward strand.
CACAGTAGAGGAAGAGGTTAAGTTGTTAGAGTTGAAAATGTCCTCACAAGACCTGTCAACTATCTCACTCTCTCTATGTGGTGGTTCACTCAGTCCCTCAAAATAGGTGCACTTAAAGTCACATATGGTGGAGTCACTCATATCAATCAAGTGGTGGGGGTTGTGGCTCTCTTCACATGGTAATTGGGGCAACTCATCATATATGGGGCTAGTGGTGAAGTCACTCTCACTCTCAATATGGTGGCACAAGTCTCTCAACTCATCATAAGCTGCCGTGGTCTAAGGGAAAATCCCGTGCTCAACCATCTCATCACCGTCGCCATGGATGAAGGCTAAAGATGGCACATCATCACTCGCCTCCATGACCGAATGGAAAATCCCATGCTCGATCATCTCACTCTTGTATCCAAAGATGGAAGCATCAAACTTGCTCATCACCATGTCGCTCGCCTCCAAAGCATGTTCCTTGAGAGACTCCGTAGTCGTAGTCATCGCTACACCGTCTTCAAAAAGAGTCATGGTAGGCTCGGCATCATCAATGCCACAAAGAGGAATGGCGGTGAAGTCGAACTTGGGAGCATCATCTTGGAGCTCGTCGGGCTTGGACATCATGGTGGTACTATCCTCATGCTCGCCGTTGTCGTCATGAAGTGTGCTTGGGGTGGAGAAGCCTTGGCCTTCATGAGTTCTTGTTGTGCCTTGAGAGCACTAATGTAGATGTCATCAAGGGACTCGTAGTTCTTGAGGAAGATAGTCTTGGAGATGTCATTTTTCAATCCCATCATGAAGTGGAATTTCATCCAAATGGGGTCATCCACGCCGGCTCATCGCAAGGATTTCTTCATCACCTTGAAGTACTCGTCGATGGACTTGGATCCTTTGATGGTGCTCTCCAATTAGCATTGAAGATGTTCCGTGTAGTTGGAAGGCAAAAACTCTCGTCTCATAGCTTTATTCTTCTTGGGCCAAGTGATACGTCTCCATCGTATCTACTTTTCCTAACGCTTTTGCTCTTGTTTTGGACTCTAATTTGCATGATTTGAATGAAACTAACCTGGACTGATGCTGTTTTCAGCAGAACTACCATGGTGTTGTTTTTGTGCAGAAATATAAGTTCTCGGATTTGGACGAAACTTTTTGGAGAATTATTTTGGAATAAATGAGGAATATTGGAATCAAGACCCACTGGAGGGGGGGCCCTGGCTGCCCACAAGACACCAAGGTGCGCCACCCCCTCTGGCACGCCCTTGTGGAGGGTGGGGCCCTTGAGGCCACCCTGACCCTAATTCCGATGGTATAAAATCCTATTTTTTGAGAAAAAATAGTAGAGGAAGTTTCATTGCGTTTTACGATACGGAGCCGTCGCCACCTCCTGTTCTTCATCAGGAGGCCAGATCTGGATCCCGTTTGGGGCTCCGGAGAGGGAGATCTTCGGGCTTCGTCATCACCAACCATCCTCCATCACCAATTTCATGATGCTCCCCATCGGGTGTGAGTAATTCCTGCCTAGGCTCGCTGGTCGGTGAGGAGTTGGATGAGATTCATCATGTAATCAAGTTAGTTTTGTTAGGGCTTGATCCCTAGTATCCACTATGTTCTGAGATTGATGTTGCTATGACTTTGCTATGCTTAATGCTTGTCACTAGGGCCCGAGTGCCATGATTTCAGATCTGAACCGTTTATGTTTTCACCATTATATCTATGTTCGAGATCCGATCTTGCAAGTCATATGCACCTATTACGTGTTATGATCCGTAAACCCCAGGGTGACAGTAATTGCGATACTTTCCGGTGATGACCGTAGTTTGAGGAGTTCATGTATTCACTATGTGTTAATGCTTTGTTCCGGTTCTCTATTAAAAGGAGGCCTTAATATCCCTTAGTTTCCTTATGGACCCCACTGCCACGGGAGGGTAGGACAAAAGATGTCATGCGCGTTCTTTTCCATAAGCATGTATGACTATTTACGGAATACATGCCTATATTATATTTATGAACTGGAGCTAGTTCTGTGTCGCCCTAGGTTATGACTGATATATGATGAATATCATCCAACGAATTCACTGATCCAATGCCTACGAGTTTTCCACATATTGTTCTTGCTAAGTAACTATTGCTATTGCTACCGTCACAACTGCTACAAAATTATTGCTATCACTGTTACCGTTACCGTTACTGTTACCACAGCTATCAAACTATCATATTACTGTGCTACTGATCACTTTGGTACAGATATTTAATCTCTAGGTGTGGTTGAATTGACAACTCAACTGCTAATACTTACAAATATTCTTTGGCTCCCCTTGTGTCGAATCTATAAATTTGGGTTGAATACTCTACCCTCGAAAAGTGTTGCGATCCCCTATACTTGTGGGTTATCAGGACCTTTTTCTGGCGCCGTTGCCGGGGAGCATAGCTATATTTGTTGAGTCACTTGGGATTATTATCTATTTATCACTATGAAGAATCTGAAAGATACCAAAACCAAGATCGTTCCCTCTAAGACATGGGGAGGTAAGGATTTGCCATCACACTCTGCACTTGATTCACCTTCTGTTTTGAATAGACTTGCAACACCACCACATGCTATTAATCCTGATATGTCGCAAGTTATTGATGATGCTACTTTTGCTATGAATGATGCTTATGATGATGCTAGTACCTTGCTTGATGATAATGTGCCACTAGGTGAATTTCTTGATGAACAAATTGCTAGAGCTAAAGATATTGAGAATGCTGAAACTGATTAAGTCTTTGAAACTGAAAATTATGAAACACCTATTAGACCTAGCTCTCCTAGATTTGAATTGCCTAAGATACCTAAGGGTTATGTTATGGATGAGGAAGTAGCTAGAGACTTTCTTGCTTGCAAGGATAGAGATGATCTTAAGAAATTATTATGCAAGTTGAAAGAAAAATCTTTGAAAGCTAGAATGAAATGTGATCCTAAGTTTGCTATTTCACCTATCTTTGTTACCGATAAGGATTATGAATTCTCTGTCGACCCAGAGTTAATTACTTTGGTTGAATCTGATCCTTTCCATGGCTATGAAACTGAAAATGTTGTGGCACATCTTACTAAACTAAATGATATAGCCACCCTATTTGCTCATGATGAGAAAATTCGCTATTACTATATTCTCAAGTTATTTCCATTCTCATTAAAGGGTGATGCTAAGATATGGTAAAATACTCTTGCTCCTGGTTGTGTGCGTAGTGCCTAGGATATGATTTATTACTTCTCTGAAAAATATTTTCCTACTCATAAAAAACAAGCTGCCTTGCAGGAAATATTTAACTTTGTGTAAATTGAAGAAGAGAGTCTCCCACAAGCTTGGGGGAGGCTTCTCCAATTGCTTAATGCTTTGCCTGATCATCCTCTTAAGAAAAATGAAATACTTGATATCTTCTGTAATGGACTAACCGATGCTTCTAGGGATTTCCTAGATAGTTGTGATGGTTGTGTTTTCAGGGAACGAACTATTGAACAAGCTGAGGAATTATTGAATAATATATTGAAGAATTATGATGATTGGACTCTTCCTGAACCACCAGCTAAACCCACTCCGAAGAAGAGGGGTATCTTATTTCTCAGTCCTGAAGATATGCAAGAGGCAAAGAGATGTATGAAGGAAAAAGATATTAAAGCTGAAGATGTTAAGAATTTACCACCTATTGAAGAAATACATGGACTTGACACACCACCACCACAGGTGGTAGAGGTAAATTCTTTATTAAAGTTTGATGAAGATGACATCCCTTACAATAAACATCCTAGTCAATGCTTGTATGAATTTGATAACTACATTAGAAAACAAGATCACTTCAATGCAAATGTTATGAAACAATTGAAACAAAATTTTGATATGATTGCTCGCTTGAGTGACTTGTTATTTAGAATAACTAATGATGTTAGAGGTGTAGGAAAATATGCCTCTATGGTTCAAACCCAGCTAGAACAAGTTGCTAAATCTCAAAGAGAATTGCTTAGTGAAATGAACAATAATTTGAATGATTATGCTGTTAGAGTAGCAACTAGAGGAGGCAAAATGACTCAGGAACCACTTTATCCTGAGGGACACCCTAAAAGAATTGAACAAGACTCTCAAAGAGTTAATGCTGATGCACCTAGTCCTTCTAAAAAGAAAAAGAAAAAGAAAAATGATAGGAGTTTGCATACCTCTAGTGAACCTGAAATAGAGAAACCTTCTAAAGATAATAATGATGTCTCTATCTCAGATGCTGAAACTCAATCTGGTAATGTACATTCATCTAGTGATAATGAAAATGATAATGATGATTTTCATGTAGATGCTCAACCAGACAATGATAAAGAACCAGATAATGATGTTGAGATAGAACCTGCTGTTGATCTTGATAACCCACAACCTAAAAATAAACGTTATGATAAGAGAGATTTTGTTGCTAGAAAACATGGTAAAGAAAGAGAACCATGGGTTAAAAAACCCATGCCCTTTCCACCTAAATCATCTAAGAAAAAGGATGATGAAGAATTTGAACGCTTTGCTGAAATGCTTAGGACAGTCTTTTTGCGCACTCATTTGACTGATATTTTAAAGATGGCCCCTTATTCTAAACACATGAAAGAAATTGTCACTAATAAAAGGAAGATACCTAAAGCTAAAATCTCCACCATGCATGCTAATTATTCTTTTAAGGATGGAGTACCAAAAAAACTTGGAGATCCAGGAATACTAACTATACCTTGCTCTATTAAAAGAAATTATGTCAAAACTGCTTTATGTGATTTAGGAGCTGGTGTTAGTGTTATGCCTTTCTCTTTATATAAAAGACTTGATTTCAATAAACTCACACCTACTGAGATATCATTACAAATGGCTGACAAATCAACTGCCATACCCATCGGTATTTGTGAGGATGTGCCCGTTGTTGTTATTGCAAATGTTACGATCTTAACAGACTTTGTTATACTTGAGATGCCCGAGGACGACAACATGTCGATTATCCTTGGTAGACCCTTTCTGAATACTGTAGGGGCTGTTATTGATTGCAATAAAAGCAAAGTTACTTTTCATATCAATGGTAATGAGCATACGGTGCACTTTCCGAAGAAACAATTCCAAGTGAATGGTATTAATGTTATTGAAAAATCTCCGACAATCACTATTGGAAGTTTTCAACTCCCTCTACCTACTATCAAAAAGAAATATGAAATACTTATTGTTGGGGATATGCATATCCCCGTTGAGGTAACTTAGTGTTTTACGAAAGTTCTTCGGGTTCATGTTAATCGAAAGTGATTGTTAATAAGACTTGATCAACCTTATTAATGGATTGTTTTCGGGAGGCATGTGGTCGATGAATTTAGTAAGCACAACTTTCTGTCCCTACCTTTTGTTTTCTGTTTTTCTTAGTTAAATAAAATAAAATGCCATGTTTATCCTGTTTTCTGAATTTTTCATGCAATAAAAAAGTGGTCAAAAATAAAAGTGCTCAGAATGACCTGAAATTTTAACACGATTTTTTTCTGAATATTTAAGAATTTTTGGAACAAATAATATCACGAGGGGGTGCCCCTGGTGCCCACAAGACACCAGGGCACGCCAACCACCCCAGGTGCGCCCTGGTGGGTGGTGGGCCCCATGTGGGTCCTCTCACTTATCTCTTAGCCCATGTCATCCCCTACCTCCAAAAAAATCACTCTTGCTCTCTCTCTCTCTCATGTTCTTGCTCTCAAACCCGTGGATTTCGATCTCTTTGCTCGAAGCTCCATTTCCGAAACTGTTTTGAGGGATTGCTACTTGGTATGTGACTCCTCCATTGCTCCAATTAGTTTTTGTTCTAGTGGTTTAATTTTTGAGTATTTAGCTACTCTTGGTGCTGCTGTAGATAAGCTTGCATGTTGAATTCTTAGAGTTCTAAGTAGTTTGAATGCTTAATATAGCCTCTAGGCACTCACATGAGTAGTTGATATCAATCTTGTGAAGTTTTGTTGACAAAAATTTTGTGGCCAAAAATTTCAGAATTTTATTCATAGGAAAAGATGAGTATCTTTCGGAAGTTTTCCTCCAAAAGGAATGCCAAGGGAGTCATCGGGGAATCATCGGACAATGACCTCAACACTCTGAGAAAGGTAGAGGTGCGGCCGTGCGAATGGCCACATAATGCCTTCATGGATGAGGCCGGGTTCCATCAAGAGTTTGCCCAATTTATTGCAAATGTCGGGCTGACTAACTTCCTCGTAGATGAGTGTGACCAACATCACCTCCTTACAAGTTCCTTTGTGCAAAATTTCTATTTATTAAATAGGAACAATCCTCCTGAGGTGCGATTTAATTTATATTCTGAAACCCATCAGATACTGCTCACTGACTTTTGTGACATATGTTTGATTCCCTCTGACGGGGAATTGAGAGAGCCTAGACCGGCAGAGTTCGAGGACTTCCTCCTCACTTTTACAGTGGGTGAGGAAAGAGGTGTGTCAAAAGCCACCGTTACTAGTTTGTAGTTTCCTTCTGTGCATTACTTTGCTTTATTCAACGCAAAGTGTTTAACTGCTAGAGAGAAGGCCGGTGCACTTAGTGCTCCCGACCTCGTCATTTCACGCCGTGCACTACACAATGATCACACCTTTAGCCTAGGGGCTATTATTGCACATCGTCTGCACCTCAACAGAACTAAGGGCAAAATTCATGGTGGTATTTATGCCACTCGCTTAGCGAGTCACTTTAATGTTCAGATACGCCAACATGATTATCCTTTGCCCCGAGTTTATCTAGATCACCAGGGATGGTGGCTCACCAGTTTACTGATGCTGCTGATTCTTTTAACAACATTTGTTATAACTTGGTATTCAGCGAGGATACCCATGATATTATCTAGTTGCCTGCACCTGCTTTGTTTGATTCTTTTGCCAAACACGGATACAGGGTCATGCCCGAGGACATTATTGCCTACCGGAACAACCAGGCAATGGCAGAGGAGGAGCCCTAGGAGTGGGACGCTTAGGTGCCGCCGCCACAACACTTTCACGTGGGACCGGATGGCTACTACGGGTGGTGATTACCAAGCTAGGCCAAAAGCCTAAGCTTGGGGGAGTACGTATTTCCACCGAAATTATATTCATGTTCACACATTTCACTCCAGTTGTCGGTGTCCACACTTTTTCATTGTATTATCCATGCTAGAATTATTTTATCGCTTTCTTCTTGTGTGTTTGAAAAACTTTGAGAAAATCCAAAAATATTTCTTGCTTCTTTTCGGTTTTCTTTCTAGTTTAATTTAGTTGTAGTATTAAAAGAAAACCCAAAAAGATTTCTCATTTCTTCTTTTGTTTGTTGGGAGCTTTCCCGTGTAAATAATTTTTCTCGTTCTTGTTTTTCTTTCTTTAATTTGCTTTCTTCAATAAAAACTAAAAACTACAAAAATATTTCAGTGTGTTTCTCTGAATTTCTTTTCTTTTGTTGAGTCGTACCAAGGGAAAGACCGCGATGAAAATGTTGAGTGGTCCTCATATGCATTATTGTTGATCTAACAAAGAGCCCATATTATTTTGTCTTTCCCTCCGAATAAAATTGTTGCAGATTCCAGCTTAGTCCACGACACTCTTGCACTACTATTATTTTCATATCATTCGGTCGTGCAAGTGAAAGGCAATAATGATGATATTTGATGAAGTGACTGTGGCAGGGAAAAGCGGGTATGAACTCAACTTGTTCTTGTTTTTGTAAATATGTTTAACTCAGTATCCATGATTCAGCGTATTATGACTAAACATGTTCGCAATGACAACTAGAGATTATAGTTGCTCATGCCATGCTTAAGTAGCTAGGAGTGTATAATGATTTATCTTGGGTGTCAACATGGCTTAAAATGATTGTGATGTAGTATGATGATATGGTATCCTCCTCTGAATGTTTTAAGTGGCTTGACTTGGCACATGTTCACGCATGTAGTTGAATCAAAACCAACATAGCCTCCACTATATTTATGTTCATGGTGTTTATATCCTACTCATGCTAGTATTCAATGTTGATTATTCATAATGCATGTTCATGACCGTTTTCGCTCTCTAGCTGGCCGCTTCTCAATCTATTTGCTAGCCTTCACCTGTACTAAGCGGGAATACTGCTTGTGCATCAAAATCCTTAAACCGAAGTTATTCCAGATGAGTCCACTATATCTACCTATATGCGGTATTACCCTGCCGTCCCAAGTAAATCTGCATGTGCCACCTCTAAAATTTCAAATGAACATCTGTTTTGTGTGCCTGGACCACTCATGGAGCGACAGGGGGTGGTCAGTATCTTCCATGCTAAGCGGGTTATTCTCATGATGAGTGTTTATTCACTCATCCTTGCACGAGAGGGGCCGGTAATAGGGATGCCCAATCCCGAAATCAAAAATTACAATTAAATTAAACAAAACTCTCCCAGGACTGTTGTTGGTATGGAAGGCACCCGTGGATTCGGCTAGCCATGGCTTGTGTTTGTTGGTGGAGGGGGAGTAAACTTTAGTTTTATCGCTTGGGAACCACCGCTAATTTGTTTAGCATGGAAGAGATATTGAAAACTCTTGGTCGTAACATTGACAGGAAGGGTGCACCTCCCAAAATTATATTTATCTCTGTTTTAAGCTTTGAGCTCTGGCACCTCTGCAAATCCCTGCTTCCCTCTGCGAAGGGTCTATCTATTTACTTTTATGTTGAGTCATCACCTTCTCAAACAAGCGCCAGACCTGAGAGCACTATTGTCATCCTCATGCATTGTGTTTAGTTAATGTTGAATGCATCATGACTGGATCTCTTCTACCATGAATTACAATGTTTAGTCGCTGCTTGAACTTTGGAGGTGCTCTGCATTTATGTGTTGCGATCTCAGAAAGGGCTAGCGAGATACCACTGCTGTCATATTATATCATGATTGTTTTGACAAAGTGTTGGCATTTGATATATCTTATTATTGCTTGCTAGTTGATTATGCCATTGATATGAGTTAATATAATTTCTAAGAGTTATTGTTGGCATGGTTAGTCATGATCTTTGCCAAAAACCTAGGTGCTATTTAAGCATATATATGTAAACAAGAACAAAAGAGTTCGTAAAAGTTTTTCTTTATCACTTTCAGTTTGTCAACAGAATTGCTTGAGGACAAGCAATGGTTTAAGCTTGGGGGAGTTGATACGTTTCCATCGTATCTACTTTTCCTAACGATTTTGCTCTTGTTTTGGACTCTAATTTGCATGAAACTAACCCGGATTGATGTTGTTTTCAGCAGAACTACCATGGTGTTTTTTTGTGTAGAAATAAAAGTTCTCGGATTTGGAAGAAACTTTTTGGAGAATTATTTTGGAATAAATGAGGAATATTGGAACCAACACTACTGCAGGATGCTGCTAACGCGACACTATGATCAGAGACCCTTTGACGAAACTGTGTGTGATGCATTAATCGCAAACGGGGATGTAAAAAACCCGTCAAAAAAGATGCAAAATGTTTGCGATGGCGAAGACATCAAACACGGTTCAGATTTTAGTTACGTGTGTGATGCGGGGCATATGGTTGATCCATATGAACTGTTTGCGATTAGACAGAACAACAGAAACGGGTAGCCATATCAATGTGTGTGCGATATACGGCATACAGTTCGCTCCGATGAACTGTTTGCTATTAGGGAATGCAACGGAAATGGTCAGCCAGATCAAGGTGTGTGTGATATACGGCATACGGTTCACTCGGATGAACTATTTTCGATTAGGGAAGAGAACAGAAACGGTTCAACTTAACAAGATGTGTGTGATATGCGGCATACAGTTCACATAGATGAACTATTTGTGATAAGCCAAAAGAACACAAACGTTTCATGTAAACAAGATGTGTGTGATACGCAGCAAACAACCCACTCGGATGAACTATTTGCGATGAGAAATTATAACACAGACGGTTACTATAGTTAGTTCGTGTGCGATTCTATTTGTACAAAAAACTTTGAAAAATGCAAACTAGTTGCTTGCGGTGGCTAGGAGTATCGCACACGATGCGTCTGTGAGTACTCGTGTGCGATGATTAGTAAGTTACACATACGTTTCCTTATGTTAACACGTGTGTGATAAATAACATGTGGCACCGCGTACGGTATTCGGGTTGTGTGTGTGCTCCACTTAGTCTTCCCGCGCTCCAGCGAATGCTTCCCGTGCTCCACATGGGTGAATTGTAAATTCCACACCTCTTCCCTCATCGGTTTCCCGCCACCAGCTAATGGCTTGCTGCATATAACCCAAGTGGCAATGCACCGTTGTGACACTCTGTGCAGATCTAGTCCTCACCCATCTACCATTAGTTATTCCAAGTATGCCAAGCAACGACCAAAGCTTTGACGTCGACCCCTACTTGCATTACATCTTTGGCGAGGAGAATGAGCCAGAGCAGGTCGGGGAGCAAGAGCTTCATCGGCTGGTGCAGGCACCATGCCCATCGGCAGTGATATCGGTGTTACAGTCCTTGGGCGCACAATCGAAATATTGTAGAGGAAGTGTGATGAGCAGTTTGCCATCCACCGTGGAAAAGATCCAGAGCTGCTCGGTGGCATGATGGACAACCCACCCGAAGAGCTGCCGTCACCAGTGCTCATCGAGAGCCTGATGCCCCGCAAGGAATGGGCAAAGGACCTCGGCGATTCAGTCAAGACACAGCCAGCTTGCGACTTCATCATTGCCGGCGGCGGCCGTGTCAACCTCGATCCCGACAATGTGGTGACCAGGATCGAGCGCATCCTTGGCGGAGTTGATGTCCCCGACGAAGTAGAACATCGCCAATGTGATATCTTGAGGATGCAGGTGATGGACGGAATTTGCTACCAGGCCAGAGACATGGAAATGGAGCGGTTCCGCGGAGGTATCATGCACGCGATTGCACACCGTCAAGCTCTTTTGGAAGAGGCCCAACAGCCCCAAGAGTCTCCCAGCACCAGCAGCTCCGTAGGCAGAGGCGGGTCGGGACACTTGGAATGAACGGCTGCAAGGGTGCTATGTTGATCATGGAGTCCAAGAAGACCGTCGTCGGAAGGCCGCCAGCTCAGCCTTTTAGCCTATATTTTATTATAATTGTATGCATATGTAGGTCGTGAGTGTTTTGGGCGTTGCCGCATGTGGCATTTTAAATTATCCTGAATATATAAGACAATTATTAACCGTTGCCATTGTAAATTTGCCTCAATGGCGAGCAGAGCGTGCGCAGGGACGCCAGAGTGGAGCGTGCCGCGGCCGCCTCAATGGCGAGCAAAATGCGCAGACAGACACGAGCAGAGCGCGTCGCGGCTGCCTCAACGATGAGCCGAGTACGCCACGGCCGCCTCAACGGCGAGCAACCATGTGGTCAACCTTCTGGCACCCCGTGGGAGGCGCGACGGCGCATCCATCGGACACGATGGTGATATCTTGACCATGTGTGATAGTTGGCAGACACGTACACGTACATCCGAGAACGCGGGCCCACGTTTCGGCCTTCCGATGCGTGGCATACAGTTGATCCATAAGAACTATTTGCGATGAGCCAGAACAACAGAAACGGGCTTTGTAGGCCCAGAACCATCAATAGATTTTGACCTTGTTTCTCGTCACATTGCAGATTACAACGCAATAAGTAATTGCAAATCTGTTCACACCGATCAAACCAATATGTGTTCACACTTAGCACTGGGCTATAAAAACTACCCACTCGAAAATTACTTCACAGTTCCTCTCCTCATCACCCACAAAACTGGTCTTTCCTGTCAAGTCGTTCCGCCATGACCGGTAGGAGGAGTTTCGGGTGGACATATAACCAGGGAGCAAAGACCAAGGCCGCGGAAGCACTAGAGAGGTCCCGACGCCACGCGGCAGCCGCAGCAGAGATGTCCCGGCGCGCCGCGGAGCCCTCGAACAAGCTCTCACCGGCACGCGAGGGCTCTCACAAGCGCACTCGCCGCGTCGGTGATCGCGATGAGCTGGCGTTGCTGAAGTCCTTGGCCAGCGACGACGACATTCTCGCTGGCCTCATTAAGCAGTAGGAGCTGGTCGATGGCTTGATGAAGCTGCTTGAGATCAGCGATGCCTCGGTTGAGAAGGCGACCGGCCTCGTCGAGCAACTCATGGGTGACAATGCAAAGCTCCTCAAGGCGCTTGCTGAGAAGGAGGAGGAGGCCGCCGGCTGGAAGATGCTGCATGAGCAGAGCAGTGCCTCGGGGATGACGCTGACAACGGTCGTTAAGGAACTGATGGGTGACTTGAGGAAGCTCCAGATCGAGCGCGAGCAGCAGGTGGAGGAATACGTGGCTGCTTTCAAGCAAAGTCGTGAGGAATTGAAGAAGGAACTGGAGGATGTCGTCATCCGACGATCCATCGAGGAGTAGAGACAGTAGCGACCCAGATCTTTATCTGCGATTTCCTTCTTCTCTTGCCCCCGTGTTTTCCGGGCTTTGCCGCATGTGGCATTTTAAATTATTCGGAATATGTAAGATAATTATTATCGGCGCCATTGTAAATTTGTCGTCGTATTATCCGCTGCCATTTTATTTGTCATCGTATTATCCGTTGCCCTATGTGGCATTTTAAATTAGGCCGGAATACGAGTTGAAAACACGAACAAAGCAAATGCTAACGTTGAGCGGGGCCATGGGATCACAAGCAAACACCCTCCGTCCAGGTGCTTTAATTAACCGCGTGTTAAACAGCGGCTCGACCGCCATTAATGGAGAAGTTGTGAGCGAGGCGGGCGGCTGGTGGATGGAGGTCAAAGAGCTCGCTTCCCGGTGAGCATGGGCGGCCTTGCTGCTTGCACATGTCCCGTCGAGCCTGCGAGGTGGACATGATGCACGCGTCTCGTCGAGCCTGTGCGGCGGACTGCTCGCACGTGTCCCATCGAGCCTGCACGACGGACTTCTCGCACTCGTCTCGTCTAATCAAACAGCTGCACGCACGTCATCGAGTATGGTTAAATTTTGGCACAAAATACAAAGATGACCAATGAACAAGGACGGAGGTAGTATTATCCCATAAGAAAAGAGGGACGCGTGGCCGCACTTAAATGGTTACGGGAACACACGGTTCATATAATACAACGGTTTGCGATATTAACGTGTTAGCTATTTGTTTCAAAAGGACTTCGTTGGCTATTAATGTGTGCGCCTTGTCTCAAACTGGACGATTTTTTTACCACGGCATATATGTGCCATCTTATGAAACCATGCCAAGTTTCATGTTTTTTGGGTGAGTTTTCGATTTACTGGGATTTAAAAACCGAGATTCTCAATGTTTCAGGACGACGAGAAGTTTGTAATTCATTCCCATTCCTTCAATGAGAGCTAAACATGCACCCAATGACACATGTACGATTTTCCACCCATTTTGCTTCACTGGAGCATGTGATTGTAGTTCAAATTTGAATTATGGACTACATTAAATGCCTAGAAAACTCAATTAATATATAAAATGGCCAAATGAACCCTGAATAGTTTCAAATTTTAGCACGACACTCCTGTTATTCTATGTTGCCTGTAGAAAACAAAGTTCAAGGCGAGAAGAGGCAGCGATTATCGTTTCGCCCACAAGAGGGGCATGTTTCCCTACCGGAACCACGAGGGTTGCGAGAAGCTTCGGTTTGTAAGAGGCTTGTAATATAGCTTGGTCCAAATTGGACAATTATTTTACCATGACATATATGTGCCATGTAGTGACACCATGCCAACTTTCATGATTTTTCTGGTGAGTTTTGGATTTACGGAGATTTAAAAACCGAGATTCGCAATGTTTGTGGCCGAGCCAGGATGCCGAGATTATTGAATTCATTCCCATTCCTTCCATGGGACCTAAACATGCACCCCAAGGACACATATACATTTTTTCTAGCCATTTTGGTGCACTGGAGCATGTATTTGTAGTTCGGATTTGAATTGTGGACATTAAATGCCTAGAAAACTCAATTAATGAATAAAAAAGGTCAGACGAACCCTGAATAATTTCAAAGTTCAGCGCGAATCTCCCATTGTTCCATGTTGCGTGTAGAAGAAAATACAAGGCTAGAAGAGGGCACAAGGGGACATGTTTCCCTATCGAAACCATGAGGGTTCTTGCGACAGGCTCCAATTTGTAAGAGGTTTGTAATAAAGCTTGGCCCAAATTGGACAATGTTTTTACCATGACATATATGTGCCATGACGCCACACCATGCCAACTTTCATGACTTTCTGGTGAGTTTTGGATTTACGGGGATTTAAAAACCGAGATTCCAAATGTTTGAGGACGAGCCAGGACGCCGGTACGGTTGTAATTCATTCCCATTCCTTGCATGGGACCTAAACATGCACCCAAGGACACATGTATAATTTTTCTAGCCATTTTGGTGAACTGGAGCATGTATTTGTAGTTCAGATTTGAATTATGGACATTAAATGCCTAGGAAACTCAATTAGTGTATAAAAAGGCCAAACGAACCTTGAATAATTTTAAATTTCAGCACGGATATCCTGTCGTTCCATGTTGCCTGTAGAAGAAAATACAAGGTGAAAAGAGGTAGTGATTATCGTTTCGCCCACAAGGGGGACACGTTTCCCTATCGGAACCACGAGGCTTCTTGAGAGAAGCTCCAGTTTGTAAGAGGCTAGTAATAAAACTTGCGCCAAAATGGATAATTTTTTTCCTCGACATATATGTGCCATGTCGTGACACCATGCCAAGTTTCATGATTTTCGGGTGAGTTTTGGATTTACGGGGATTTAAAAACCGAGATTCTTCTCACGAAATGTTTTCAAATAGCACACGGTTCACTCACGAAAGCCGTGTGCCTACCAAACCGTGGCCGATGCCCCCCTGCTGCGCGTGTGATCTGAGTCGTGTGTTCTGATTGGCCAGAACCCAAACCCCACGGATCGTACGTCTGCACCATTGGATGCTCCCAGATCGAACGGCAATCCTCATCCCTTTCGACAACACATGCAGTTCCGGTTGTGATTTTATTTATATGGGTAAGCACTGTGCCCATGCGTCGTGCTAGCTCACGCTTCCTTCTCTACTAAGTTTTCTATATTAATGTTGTTATATATCTGTTGGGGATATAACCCCGAGGTGTGACCCGCCCAGGAGGGGCCGGGTTACACCGTCGGCGACTCAATGAAGAAAGCCCAGTTAAGCCCAAGGAGACGAAGTGTGAAGACGACGGCTCATAGAGGCAGGTCTGGTGGTGGCCCAAGACCCAGACGTGTGAACCGCCATATGGTGGCTTGCCTGGTAAGGCAAGGCGACTTAGGAACTAGGCTGGTCATGTTGTGTGATCCGGTTCAGACTCTTGTAAAGCCTCGGGCCTCAACCTGTGTATATAAAGGTGAGACCCGGCGGCGGGTTAACTCAAGAAAAACTAATCGATAGCTAGGTCAAGCGTGATCGCTCCCTTGTAATCGAAACTCAAGCAATACAACTAGAAGTAGGACGTAGGCTTTTACCTCGTTGTGAGGGGCCGAACCTGGGTAAACCTTTGTGTCCTTTGTCCCGTTCAACCCCTTCAAGCTAACCTACGCTGCGATGGCTCCACACCTAAGTCCTTTCACAAGGGCATCTGCCGTGTTAAATCCATGATAGTTGGCTCCCACCGTGGGGCCAGAGCACGGTGGTTTCGAGTTCTTGAAGGGTAACTTCTCAGGGATCGAAGGATACGCCATGGGTCGGATGACTAAGAGTCGCCGCGGCAAGATCTACATCGACGACGCTGGCTGGGGCCCCTCGGCCGGCTCAATCGAGTACGGGTACCGGGTCCCCTTTGGTGGAATTCACATCTTCATTGGCAAGATCAGTGAGTCAGAGCCTGAGGCGGACACCTGCACCGACATCATCGAGACAGCTCAGCGCGCGTGACTCGCCAGGGTTCAACCCGACCGGAAGCAAGTCTTTATTGGCTTTGTTCATGGGGCGGATCTTGAGGAAGGTTCTGCCTCGGCTAGTGAGGCGGCCATCTATTCAGGTGATGAGTCCTCGGCCGGAGAAACCGAGTCAATCTATCAGCTTCAGGATGGCGGGCTTGGGGGCTATTCCGATGGTGACAGTATTCCAGACCTTTATGAGCCGCCAAGTAGGGCCGCTATTTTTATGGCAGGTACGCAGCCGGTTCTGAACTCACCAACAACTGCTGCTATGACATCCGGTTCAACTGCTGCTACAACGGCTGGAGCAAGCGGTTCGGTTCGGCCGCCGGCTCAAGTCTTTTCTGTGCTCTTGGGCACTTTGACGACACTGTTGGCCATAGAGGTGACTCCGGCGAATCAAGCAAAGCATAATGCAGAAATTGCAAAGGTGCGGGATGAGGTGGCTAAGGCCTAGGAGGATCTGAATGTGGAGAATGCCAGGATGGCGATGGAGCGAGTTGTGATGGATGCCGAGTCACAGCGGATAAGAGCAGAAGCCTTTCGTCTGAGTCTGGATCAGAATGCGTCCAATGCTGTTCTTCGAAGAAGGCACGAGAGCCGCCTACCTTCACAGTTTGAGGGGTGGAATCTTTTTAACACGCCAGGGGCAGGAACGAGCAACCCGCTCGTTGTGACCCGGGTTGTTGAGGCGCCAGGGACCGGAGCGGCAACCCAACCTCGTGTGCCAGACCCACCTCAAAGGGATTTGACCCCACCTCAACAGGTTCCAACACCCTCTGGCCATTATTCTAATCCGGTGGATAATATGATAGCAGCAACTACACGGCTGGCGGCTATCCCGATCGAGGGTGAATTCCAGCGGCGATAGAGACCCGGAATGCGGTGGAGCTTCTTCATATAGCTGTAGCACAGCAGGCGGCTTATTCATACAGTAGTGAGCATGTCCATTCAACTCCCTGCCCAAGTCGAAGCTATAGCCGGCGCATTGAGTTGCCGACGGTTTCTAGCAGTGAGCGGTGTCATAACCCGCCTCATAATGATGACCCGCCCCATGGACATAACCTGCCCCATAATGATAATAATGCTTAGGACCTTGTGGATCAGGCTCGAGCCCGTCATGAGGCAGAGTTGGCGGCTCATCAGCAATCTCCAGTACACACTTCGGCGACCGTTGCAGCTGGGATGACTTCTAGGACTGTTGGTGTGCCTTGTCTAGTGCCGGCTCTACGCAATGAATGTTTGCCTAAGAATTTTAAGGGACCTCATAAGGTGCCTAATTATACAGCTAATCTTCCTCCTAAAGCTTGGATTGAGAGCTATGAGCTAGCTATGGAGATGCTAGATGTTAATGATGCTGTATGTGCCAAGTATTTCACCATGATGTTGGATGGACCGGCTCAAACCTGGTTGAAAGGCTTACCCGCCAATTCCATCAATTCCTGGGCTGAGTTGAAGGCGCGCTTCATTCAGAACTTCAAGGGAACATGTAAGCAGCGTTTGACGATTATTGATCTGGATAACTATGTGCAGCGCGAGGATGAGTCGGCCCACCATTGGGTCCGCCGGGTCTCAACTATTATTCATTCATCAGATAGCATTGCGGTGGGTTCAGCTGTTCTGGTCTTAGAGAAGAATTGTAACTTTACACCTCTTAAGTAGAAGCTTGGGCGGCTTAAACATCATTGTAAGGACATGGGAGAACTTATGGAGGCTCTCATTAAATATGCCGACTCTGATACTACCAAAGATCCTGGATCTGATGATGAAAAGTCCAACAAGGGAAAGAAGAGTGGTAATGGTAAGGGTCAGCAGCAGAACGTGACATGGCATAATGGTCACAACCAGGGAACGGTGGTAAGTGCAGACACCCTGACGGCGGGTCAGATCTTGTAGCTAACACCAACACTAGATATAAAAACCAGCACCGTGGTAAGCAGGCCTTTGGAGGGCCAAAGTTTAATATTGAGGCTATGATGAATGAACCTTGCCCGAAACACAGTCTGCCCAATAAACCAACGGCTCATGCTTGGAAAGACTGTTTCATCATGAAAGAGTACATGAATTTCTACTTCAATCAGAATCATGGCAACAACAATGGCCTGCCTGGCGGGTCAGGATCCGGCTCACAGGGGCCCGGTTTTGGTGGTGGCGGCTCAAATTCTGGGTAACAAGGACAGTGCAACCAGGGTGGTTATAGCCAACAGTCTGGTCAGGGGAACCAGCAGCATCAGTCAGGGTACCAGAGTAATCCAAAGCAGCTTAACAGTGGCCAGTATCATGTTTTTACCACAAGTCTCTGCAAACAAGATTAGAAGGTTCATAAACACGCAGTAAGTGCGATTGAGCCGGCGGTACCTCAGTATTTGCGATGGTCAGAGCAGCCAATCACATGGAGTCGAGAGGATCACCCGCCCCGGGTTGATAATCTGGGTCAATTGTAATTGGTGGTAGCCCCTCAGGTTGGGGGTTATAAATTCACTAAAGTACTCATGGATGGTGGTAGCAACATCAATATCCTTTATTATGATACCTTTCGTCGTATGAATTTAACTGATAAGGAGCTTAAGCCATCATCTACAGTTTTTCATGGTGTAGTACCTGGTAAGTCGGTGTATCCAGTTGGTAAGATTGCTTTGGAAGTGGCTTTTGGCGATGACTATGACTACAGAGCAGAGACCTTATGGTTTGAAGTGGTTAAGATCAAGAGTCCTTATCATGCCTTATTCGGGCGGTCGGCTTACGCCAAGTTTATGGCACGACCAGGTTATGTTTATTTGCAGCTTACGATGCCAGGATGTAAGGGAACTATTACGGTCCATGGTAATCGAAAGATTGCCTTGGAATGTGAAGGAGACGCTGCTTATGCTGAATCAGCCTGTGCTACTGAGGAGCTTAAATTTTATAAGGATAATGTTGACCCAACTGACATGACCCCTTTGAAGAAGCCTACCACAGAGCAAGACCCGTTGTTGAAGTTTAAGTCGGCTGATGATACTAAGCAGGTTGACTTTGTCCCTGGAGACTCATCTCAGCAGTTCACAATAGGGGCTAACATGGATCCGAAATAGGAAAGCGCGCTCATCGAGTTCATCCGTGAGAATCGGGACATCTTTGCATGGAAACCTTCTGACATGCCGGGTGTACCGAGAGAATTCGCTGAGCACAATCTTAATGTTGATCCTAAATTTAAGCCGGTCTAACAGTTCCTTTGTCGTTTTAATGAGGAGCGGCGTAAGGCTATCGGAGAAGAGGTGGCCCGGCTCTTGGCAGCAGAGTTTATTGTGGAGGTCTTTCATCCGGAGTGGTTAGCTAACCCAGCGCTAGTGCTTAAGAAGAATGGCACTTGTCATATGTGTGTTGACTACACAGATCTTAATAAAGCTTTTCCAGCTAATCCTTTTGCTCTTCCCCGTATTGACCAGATTATTGATTCCACGGCGGGTTGTGAGAGTCTATGTTTCTTGGATGCTTATTCTGATTATCATCAGATCAAGATGGCAGTTAAAGACCAAGAGAAGACATCTTTTATCACCCCTTTTGGAGCTTTTTGTTATGTCTCCATGCCTTTTGGGCTTAAGAGTGCCCAGGCGACTTATCAACGCTGTGTTCAAAATTGCTTTCACAGTCAAATTGGGCATAATGTGCATGCTTATGTAGATGATATTGTGGTCAAATCTAGGAAAAAGGAGACGTTTTGGATGATCTAAGGGAGACTTTTGATAATCTCCGGGTCTATAAGATGATGCTTAACCCGGCCAAGTGTGTTTTTGGTGTGCCTGCAGGCAAGCTCTTGGGTTTTCTCATCTCAGAAAGAGGTATTGAAGCTAACCCGGAGAAGATTAAGGCCATTACTTCATTGGCTAAGCCGGCATGTGTCAATGACGTCCAGCGCCTGGCGGGTCGTATTGCAGCTTTGAGCCGGTTCATAAGCTGCCTGGGCGAGAAGGCGATTCCTTTGTACCAGATGATGAAGAAAACAGATCATTTTGTCTGGAGTGATGCTGCTGATGAGGCGTTTGAAACGCTCAAAAAGCAGTTGGCTAAGCCGCCCGTCCTTGCCGCTCCTATGGAGAAGGAGCCTTTACTTCTATATGTGGCGGCTAATGGTAAAGCTGTCAGCGTGGCAATCGTTGTGGAGCGCAAAGAGGCGGGTAAGGAATACCCAGTCCAACGGCCGGCTTATTATGTCAGTGAGGTGTTGATTGAATCCAAGCAACGATACCCACATTGGCAGAAATTGGTATATGGGGTGTTCATGGTGAGTCGCAAGCTGAAGCATTATTTTCTTGGTCATCCTATTACTGTGGTCAGTTCGGCCCCATTAGGAGACATAATCCAAAACAGGGAGGCCACAGGCCGGGTTGCTAAATGGGCAATAGAACTCAGACCTCATGGTTTGAAATATGTGCCATGAACAACTATCAAATCCCAGGCTCTGGTGGATTTCATCAATGACTGGACGGAGTTGCAGACACCGGAAGAGAGGCCTGATAACACATATTGGAGAATTCACTTTGATGGGTCCAGGCAGCTAGAAGGATGGGGGCTGGGGTTATATTGACCTCCCCACGAGGTGACAAGTTTTGCTACGTTTTGAGGTTAATGTTTCCTTGTACTAACAATGTAGCTGAGTATGAGGCCTTACTCCACGGCCTTCGAATGACCAAAGAGATGAATTTGAGCCGGGTCAGGTGTTTTGGCGACTCAGACCTTGTGGCTCAGCAGGTTTCAGGTACATGGGATTCGAAAGACCCTCTCATGGCGGCTTATTGTCGAGCGGTTGATAACATTGCTGGTCACTTCAAGGGTTATCAAGTGGAGCACCTTGATCGACGAAAAAATGAGGCGGCTGATGCCTTAAGCCGGCTTGGGTCTCAATGTAAGCTGGTACCTCCTAATGTATTTCTTAATGTATTGCATAATCCTTCAGTCATGTTACCATCAGAAGAGGACATTGCTGTTCCTGACCCGGAGGCGCAGTTGGTGGCGGATCTCCATGCTATTCCTGATTGGACACTTCCCTAATTGGCTTATATGACCCGGGGCGAGTTACCTGAGGATGAAACTTTGGCAAGGCAAATAATCAGGAGATCCAAGTCTATGACTATTGTTAATGGTGAGTTACACCGATGCAGTGTGACAGGTGTGTTTCAACATTGTGTTTCTCCTGAGGAGGGCCATGCGATTTTAAGAGAAATCCATGAAGGTGATTGTGGTCATCACACCAGCTCAAAATCTTTAGTGGCTAAAGCTTTTCGTCATGGGTTTTATTGGTTGACGGCTCATGCTGATGCAGAGGATATCATTAGTAAATGTGACGGCTGTCAGAAGTTTTCTAGACATGCTCATGTGCCGGCTCAAGAGTTGAGGATGATTCCAATTACTTGGATGTTTGCGGTCTGGGGACTTGATATGGTTGGACATTGCAAGAGGTCTAAAGATAAGAAAAACCACCTCTTGGTGGCGGTTGTCAAATTTACCAAGTGGGTTGAAGCAGAGCCGGTCAGCAAGTGTGATACAGCAACTGCAGTCCAGTTTATTAAAAAACTGATATTTCGTTTTGGTTACCCTCATAGTATCATCACTGATAATGGCACTAATTTGTCTAAGGGTGCTATGAAGGAGTTTTGTCAGCGAGAGCATATTCTTCTTAATGTTTCGTCTGTGGCTCATCCACAGTCTAATGGTCAAGCTGAGAGGGCTAACCAAGAAATTTTGAGAGGCATAAAACCCTGGCTTATGGTTCCTTTGAAGCAAATGCCGTGTTGTTGGGTTGAGGAGTTACCTTCAGTGCTCTGGAGTATCAATACCACCCCCAATAGATCAACAGGCTATATGCCTTTCTTTATGGTCTACGGGGCAGAGGCAGTTCTTCCAAGTGATATCCATCATGACTCGCTTCGTGTGGCAGCTTATGTTGAAGCTGATAATGAAATAGCACGTCAAAACACGCTCGATGCTTTGGATGAAGAGCGTGACCTTGCGGCGGCTCGTTCGGTGATATATCAATAAGACCTGCGTCACTATCATAGTCGCAGAGTCAAGACTCAGGCGTTTCAAGAAGGCGACTTGGTACTCCGGCTGATCCAAGATCAAACAGATATGCATAAATTATCCCCACCTTGGGAAGGAACCTTTGTGGTCAGCAATAACTTGAATAACGGGTCTTATTACCTCATTGATATATGAGAACACAAGGATTCACGCAAGTCCGATGAGGAGACCCGCCGGCCCTGGAATATTGCTCATCTTCGGCCTTATTACACCTGAGCCACCGGCTCTTGTCTTTGCACATATATTTGTCAGTATATATATATATATATATATATATATATATATATATATATATATATATATATATATATTTTATGATCAATATAATAAAGCTGGCATCCTTGATAATTCAGGGCCTTTGTCATTTCATTTCTGTGTATCTGAGTCTTTATTATTTGATCATAAGGTCACTTGGGGGCTTCCAACCCACCGGGTTTAGCTTTCATACCCTCTTGACCAGGCGTGGACGCTGAATCCTGAGTTATCCTGCCTGTTTGCAACTTGCTACTCCGCCAGGTGACCCGCCGAACTCTTAACAGTCAATCTTT
The DNA here is from genome assembly GCA_011799875.1 of Thinopyrum elongatum. Lineage (NCBI taxonomy): Eukaryota > Viridiplantae > Streptophyta > Magnoliopsida > Poales > Poaceae > Thinopyrum > Thinopyrum elongatum. The sequence goes on from CM022299.1 coordinate 417,311,282, forward strand.
TTCAAGACCCTGAACTTGTTAAGGTTAAAACGGTGGCTTCTGTCATGTGAGAGCCGGCTTACAGTGAGCTAGGATTAACTCACAAGCTGTGCGGCCTTTGAAAGCACATGGCTTTATGAGCCAATTTGTTTGGTCATGCTTTGGTAAGCCGGCCAGGCAATTCTTTGTGATTTTTTGAATTTTGAGATTTTTGGATTTGTGTCTCCTAAAAAGATCTTTTCTGTTAAGTGCATTTTTTACAATCCGGATCATGACGCTCTGATTGTATGACTCATATTTAAGTATTTTGGGTTTGGTTACCCGCCCTGGCTATGGAGTTTAAGTCGCCAGTATGCTCGGGTTTTAACAATTAAGGTCCTGATAGTAAGTGTTTGGGTTGTTACCTGCACTAGATATGGAGGTGTAAGCCAGCAGTATGATCCAAATCTGCAGGTATGTTTTTCAATTGTTATATGAATATTTGAGGTTTGATAACCCGCCCCGGCTTTCGACTTTAAGTCTCCAGTATGTTTTGGCTTGAATGGCCTTAATTCTAGTCTTTTCCGTAATTGCATAAGACTATATTATGTTTGGGTTGTTACCCGCCCTGGCTTTTGACGTTAAGTCGCCAGGGCATGTGTTGTTTAAACTTTGTGTAGGACATGCAAAACTTCCAATGGAAATACGAGTACTGGCATGGCCTATATGAATGAGTACATCAGGCAGGTCCTAAAAGATTAAATTGGCCACTCAAAAGTCAAAAGTTAACATGCATGAAGGCATGACATGGCAGATAATTGTTTTCAACTATTCTATTACAAGGCATTGAGCCAGCAAAAGTTTTCAACTTCAAATGTTTTTTGGAGCTGCGCTCCCTTACTCCGGCCTGAGAGCCGCCTAGATCATCATCTCTATGATCAGCTTTCTTCTTGTTGCTTTGATGATTGTGGATCATCCTACGCCGGTTCTTCTTCGTCCATCATCTAAAGATCAGCCGTTGTCCAGTCGATGCCGGTTAAAGCTTCAAAAGTGGCCTCGTCATCGAGTATAACAGAATGATCGACGTCAGGGGTGAAGATATGCTTACACCGAGGAGGAGTAAGTTTGAAAACGTCATGAACTGGCGGCTTAATCTTCTGGTTCTTCTCGTCGTAAGCCGGCGTATAGTGGTCTAAATCCAAATCTTCAATCAGCTTGCAGGTGACGGGTCGCATCTCTCTGACGCAGTTGTTGAAGTCTTGTTCCTCGAAGGCAGACCCGTCGTCCTTGAATTCTGGGCAACCAGTGGCTATTTCCACTGGGTCAAGTTCTGACTGCCACGCCTTAGCTCGGCCTAGTGCACAAATGGCTCCAGCTCGGGTGGCTGATAGTTTGTATTCCATAACTTGAGCCGGCGCTGTTGAGAGTTGATCCAGCACGGTCTTGATCTGCTTTGGAGGTCTCTTCCCACCTGATAAGGCCACAAGGCTTCACAAAGTTCCAGCGTATAGCTGCTCAGTCAATGAATATATTGCCTTGAGCTTCATCAGCATGTTTTCGCCAAGGCTGGTGCTTCTGGGGCCTATTTGTAAGTTGCCAAGCGAGTTCAACAACATGAATTACGAGTCACCAGGCGGATCAACATACTATTAGCAAACGGCGTTGAAGTGCATATAAGTCTTACCAAAGATGGCAGCTGTCATACGGGTGATATGTTGTTTTAAGCCGGCAAGTTCATCAGCAACCGACTTAATTCGTGCTTCCGCCTCTTAAGCTCTCTTCAATAGTGCAGTCTTGTTAGATTCCCAGGCAGCTCTCTCTGTATCAAAACTTGCTTTAAGCTTCTCGACTTCCTCCAACGAAGTTTTCAGCTCTAGCTTGGCCTTGGAAGTCTCTGCCTGCTGCAACTTTATATTCCTCTTCAAATCGCCTACTTGTGATTCCTTCATGCTCAATTCTTCCTGAAATACAATGATAAAATAATGGTTAAAAAGCAAGGTTAAACTGTTAGTGATGGTATTCTATTAAAGTCCCAAGCACACTACAAGTACTCTACTTGGTACTTGGGGGCTAATGTGGGTCAATTCACTTTTTTGATTGAAACCCGGCTCATCTTGTCAGATTAAGCCGGCCCTTGGAGGCTATAGGTTTGATTTTGCTAAAGGATCATTGATGACCCGGCTTATCTTGTCAGTTTAAGCCGTCCCTTGGGGGCTACGTGTTTGGATTTCTTAAGTGACTATAAGTCTCGGCTCAACTTGTCAGTTTAAGCTGGCCCTTGGGGGCTACGTGTTTGGATTTCTTAAGTGACTATAAGTCCTGGCTCAACTTGTCAGTTTAAGCCAGCCCTTGGGGGCTACGTGTTTGGATTTCTTAAGTGACTATAAGTCCCGGCTCAACTTGTCAGTTTAAGCCGGCCCTTGGTGGCTACATGTTTGGATTTCTTAAGTGACTATAAGTCCTGGCTCAACTTGTCAGTTTAAGCCAGCCCTTGGGGGCTACGTGTTTGGATTTCTTAAGTGACTATAAGTCTCGGCTCAACTTGTCAATTTAAGCCGGCCCTTGGGGGCTACATGTTTGGATTTCTTAAGTGACTCAAAGTCCCAGCTTAACTTGTCAGTTAAGCCGGCCCTTGGGGGCTACATATTTGGATCTTAAAAGTTAAGTTGGCCCTGTTTGAAGATTATTCTTAAGTCTACAACATACTCATTTCCTATGCTCTAGACTTGGTGGCTATATGAATACATATGGAAGGAGGTTAATTAGCAACATACCTCATAGCGTTCCTTCATAAGGTTCACTAAGCCGGCTTCCAGATCACGGCTAGTGTGAAGGCGGGTCAGATAGCCTGCATGGATATCACTTGCGCCAAAGCTAGCATAACTTTCTAGATCCAACTTCAATTTACCCTTGTCGGTGGCTAATGGCTCTTCTTTGGCGCTGTGCTTCGCCAGGACGGTAGGATTTCCGGGCTCAGTATAGCCTGTACTACTGATGATAACATCATCAGCGATCTTGTCAGAAGGGACCTCTTCAGTAGTTTTGGCAGGGCTTGGTGGTCCAGGACTTGGTCGGTTATGCGTAATTGCCGGGTCAGCTTCAGTGTGCAATGGTTCTGAGGCTGTGATATCAACTTGTGATGGCGGGTCATTGATAAGACTGTCAGGATTCCCTGACGCCTCAGTTGCTGCTAGCGTTTGTTTCTCCGGCTCAACAGTTTGGGGGTCTTTGGAAGAACCACCCACCTTCTGTTTCTTGCCTGCTTTGGCCACACTGCTGCAACAAGAGAAGGAATTAGTAAATACATTATTGCAAGTTATGTATGAAACAAGTATAAATCCTTACCCAAGGGCAACTCTGAAGACATGCATCTAAGTCCCAGTAGACTCGCCAGATGATGAATGAGGTGTTCCCTGGTAGTTTGAATCGGAAGAGTTAAGTGGTTGACAAATGAGACCCGCCTTTGGAAAGGAGAGGGATGGATTATGTGGCACCTCATTTTGGCACTTACGAGGGGCAGGCGTGTTGGGTAAGCCGGCTATGAGGTCTCCACCACCGCTGCTCCAGGTTGTACGCTTTGCCTCGTGCTGCTGCTTTTTCAAAAGAAAATTGGGGTCTAGATAAGCAAGAGGATGGGAAAATCTTACTTTTCGCGAGACCCGCCGAGTTTTTTTTGTCTTGGCAAAGGTTCTGAGTCGGCGGACATTATGGTTACCTCTGCTGCGTCTGCATGGCTGGTCTCTGCATCGTCCTGATAGGAGTCCGCGTCAATAAGTTGCATAAAAAGAAAGCCAAGAGAATCAAGTTCTACCTCTGACTCATTGTCAAGGGCAAATAAGTCTTCAACATCCTGTTTCTTCCCTTTGGTATTTTTTGGAGCCCGAGTTTTTGCTTTGGCCTTTTTTGCCGGTTTGTCTTGCAGCTTCTTGTTCCAGAAGGAAGAACCAACCTGAGAACATAAAGGACAATGAGAAGATGTGTAGTTTATGAGAGAATGATAAATGAGTTAGAGAACGGCTTAAAACACTTACGCTGGGAGCCGGATTAAGAGCGCAGAAGGGGTTCAATCCCGTTTTACTGCAGCTTTCTAAGGTCTCCCCGACCAATGTCTTGGTCATTTCATTGATTTGCCAATCTTCGAGTTGTACTTGGCTATACCGCTGCGGGTCCTTTACATCACATGTATATTGGTACATTAAGCCGGTGCGGCGGCTCAAAGGCAAAATCCTCTAGGCGACCCAGCAGCGGACCAGGTCAACTCCGGTTAAGCCGTTGGCTAGTAAGGCCCTTATCTTTGAAAAAGTGGGCGCATATTTGGCCCATTCTGCTGTAGTGATCCGGTCAGGGAGTTCATGCCTAGGGCTAAGCCGGAAGGAGCGGAAACCCGGCAGAGGGTTTTCATCAGCAGGAGAGGTATCTTGGCAATAGAACCAAGTCTGGTTCCAGTCCTTGGGGTGACTGGGTAGTGAAGCTGTAGGGAAGACGGCGTCTCTCTGCCTTTGGATAGAAATCCCGCCGAGTTCAAGGCTAGGCCCGTCTGTCATCTTGGTCTGGCGGTTCAGGTAATAGTACTCTCTGAATAAGTCAACGCTGGGCTCTTCCTGAAGGTGCACCTCACAAAAAACTTGAAAGTTGCATATATTGGAAACAGAGTTGGGGCCAATATCTTGGGGGTGTAGCTTGTAGAAGTTTAGAACGTCCCGAAAGAATTTCGACCCAGGCAGTGAGAAACCACGGAGGAGGTGATCTGCAAAGACTATAACTTCACCCTCTCTAGGTTGAGGTTTAGTTTCAGCCCCTGGAACTTGCCAGTGAATAACGTTTTTTGCTGATAAAACGCCCATCTCAGCATATTCATTGAGAGATTGCTCAGTGACAGTGGAAACAACGCAATCACAAGAGGTGGTGAATTTAGTCATTTTTTACAGTGGATGCCTAAGAATAAAGAGTTGGCGGGTTAATATTATAATGTTAAACCGCTCCATGATCAACGACCGGTGATAAGGTACAAAGTCTGTCACAATGATGAGTAAAAATAAACCGCCCAAATGAGCCAGCTATATACTGGCAGGTTACAAGTCCTGATTATAAAGGACAACCATCTTGGCGGGTCATGGAAAAGATTATAAACTACATGGATAAGCCAGAAAGATGCCGGCAGGTTATCGGTTCATGATTAAAATCAAATAAGTGTTGGCGGAATGCAAGGTTGCCGCTATAAGTCACCTGGGCAAGGGATGGTGGATAATTTGTCTAAGGATTGTAAAGCTATTCAAATTTTTGATAACTGTGGATAAAACAGATTTCACAAGTTGCGGCTACAATTACGGATCGAACGCAGTTCAGGAAAAAGAAAAAATTTAGACCTAAAACATATGGCCACAGAAGAACTCAGGAACTATATATTGACTGTAAAAGGAAAGGGATCTACCTAAGATCGAAATAGCTAAAGTGGATACCGTTACTGATTTTCCTAGAGTACGGATTGAACTATGTTTTCTAAGTAATGTTGGATGAACTTGGAAGGGCTTGACGGAACAATGATGAACTCGACGAACTAGGGCACTATAATGTGGATCTAAGAAGAAGATGGGATAATACCTGTTGGAGTTGATGGAGAGCGGGAGTGCACTGTGGTTTTCTGGTTCGTTCAGGTTGATGCAGCGGCCCTTGTTGGAGTCGCCGGTGAAGGTTGGCCGGAGTGGCAGAGCTCTGGCGGCGAAGATCGTGAGGAGGAAGAAGAAGTGGAAGCGAAAGGGGGTAAAGGTGAAAAAGAAACCCCCTCGGGCCTATTTATAAGGAAAAAGGTTGAACAGTGAAATGGCAGGTGCGGGAATCAAGGAGATGTCATGATTATCTAAAATGCTGGAGGCGCCTCGATTATCGGATAACCATTTAATGCGGAAAGATCCGTTGTGATGTCATGGATTTTCTCTATATTTATTTTGCATGACGTCATGGCGGGTTATATGATTTGTTCAATATTAAACTTTGAAAGGAAGAATTGCCAACTTGGAGCAGTGAAGATTGACATGAACAAAGTTCAAATCAATCTGGGGAATAATGTTGGGGATATAACCCCGAGGTGTGACCCGCCCAGGAGGGGCCGGGTTACACCGTTGGTGACTCAATGAAGAAAGCCCAGTTAAGCCCAAGGAGATGAAGCGTGAAGACGGTGGCTCACAGAGGCAGGTCTGGTGGTGGCCTAAGACCCGGACGTGTGAACCGCCATATGGTGGCTTGCCTGGTAAGGCAAGGCGACTTAGGAACCAGGCCGGTCATGTTGTGTGATCTGGCTCGAACTCTTGTAAAGCCTCGAGCCTTGACCTGTGTATATAAAAGCGAGACCCAGCGGCGGGTTAACTCAAGAAAAAACTAATCGATAGCTAGGTCAAGCGTGATCGCTCCCTTGTAATCGAAACTCAAGCAATACAACTAGAAGCAGGACGTAGGCTTTTACCTCGTTGTGAGGGGCCGAACCTGGGTAAACCTTTGTGTCCTTTGTCCCGTTGAACCCCTTCAAGCTAACCTACGCTGCGATGGCTCCACACCTAAGTCCTTTCACAAGGGCATCTACCGTGTTAAATCCACAACAATATCACATGCTACCGTTTCCTGCCACTCCTCCCATTGGTTTCCCGCCTTTTCTCCCATCGTTTTCCCGCTGCCAGTGTCAGTGCTCATTGAAGGCTAGGCGGCGACACACCGGCCATGTAAATATCGCACACAGTTTCTAAAAGCACAAATGTGTGTGATAGTAGGGAGTAGGTCCCATAGGGTGACCAGCGTGAAATGCCTTAAAGGCAAGGAGGCAACTCCTATCAGCAAGGGGCGGCTTCCCATCCGCTAGCCTAGTCGAATAGAATGCAGAAGTTAAGCGTGCTCGGGCTGGAGTAGTCTAAGGATGGGTGACCCGATGGGAAGTTGCATATCTCAAGCTTCATTTAAATGCTATGATACGGTCATTATAGAGATAAATGTCTCTATAGTGACCTATCATGGCGATTATATAAACCTTGGGATCCTTGTTTTGCTAATTTGTAGACTATGTTTTTATTGGTTATTTTTTGTTCTAAAAAAAATCAAAGAATGATCGACTCTATAGTGACCTGTCATGGCGATTATATAAACCTTGGGATCCTTGTTTTGCTAATTTGTAGACTTTGTTTTTATTGGTTATTTTTTGTTCTAAAAAATCAAAGAATGATCGACATCTGTAGGCCCACACAAATTATCCCTTTGACTCAACACACGAGAAGGGTTTACTCTTTGCTCCGTGTGCTATGTTAGAGCAAATCAAGTTTCAGCACATGCATTGGACGACACCCGGCCCCTACCCCCCCCACCCGCCTCGAAGTTGCGTTCCTGACATCGTACGTCTTTAACCTGGCCGCGGGGGTATGATGTTTAGTTTGTAATGTTACTGATGTAGTTGGTGCCCCATCGAACTTGTGCTTTCGGGATTTGAACAAATCACACACCAAACCCATACATTTTTTTGGGTCGCATGCAGGGTATAGGGGCCGGGTGTTCTGATCGAGCATGTCTCCCTTGTGCGGTTTATAGATGTCACACATATCTGTGGGCTCCCCGAGGTATATATATTATCCTTGACCGATAACAAGGGGGGCCCACACAATCTATCCCTTTGACCCAACATACGAGAAGGGTTTGACCATGATGGTTTCCTATTGCTATGTGTGCCATGTTAGACCAAATAAAGTTTGAGCGCATGCGTTGGACGACACCCCCCCCCCCGCCGCCTCGAAGTTGGGAAACCAACATCGTACGTATTGAACCTGGCTTGGGTTCGGGTACGGTGTTCGGTTTGTAATGTAGTTGGTGGCCCATAGAAGTTGTGCATTCGGGATTTAAACACATCACACACCACCGTACCCATACACATTTTCATGCCGCATGTAGTGTATACGGGGTCTTCTGATCGACCATGTCTCCCTTGTGCGGTTTTTTGTGATGACACACATATCTGTGGGCTCCCCGAGTTTATATATATCATCCCTTTGACCGATAACGAGGGGTATGTGTTGGCCATGAGTGGATTCCTCCTAGTTCATGTTATGGCCGGTCACCGTCACATGTCGTTCAACCAAAGCTCGAGCTCATGCATTGTCAGGATTCCCTCCCACATGCTCAGATTGCTGGGTTCAACCGACACCGTACCCTGCATATTTCGTCCTTAACTACCTGGCTTTCATGGTTGTTGTCTCTATCGAGAGGCAGGTGCCACATCTAAATTGTACATTATTCTATGTTGAAAACACACATCACCCCTTCCAACGTACATCATTTTGGGCCGCATGCAAGCGGTGCTGGTTTTGTGGTCCCTCTCATGCGATTTTTTATGATGGTTCAATCTATTGGCTCAAGCGGTTTATCGACAACAACAGTTGTCGTTTGACCAGACGATAGATTCACTGGTCCGTCTTATGGTAGGTCATGGCGACATGCATGTATGACCACAATATCATTACGTGCATCCGCCCCGCTGACACGAAGTGGGAGGTGGTTCAAGCATCCTAGCTAGCTACGACATTATGTCATTATAGATATATTCAAGGGTGCTTTCGGGTTTGCGAGGCAGGTGCCACCAAAGTTGTGCATTGTGTATTTAAAGTTTTAAACATCACACCCTATATTCCTACATATATTTGGCCACTTCCAGGTGGCTCTTGACTTCTGGCCCCTCTCATCGATCTTCGAGGACGCGCCCAACCATGGGCCCGCGTGGTCAAAGTTGTGCATTGTAATTTTGAACATCACAGACCACCCATTTCACTCATATATATTTGGGCCACATGCTGGTGTGGCTGTCTTCTGACCCTCTCTAACATTTTTTTTGCTGCAAAGACTCTGATGACGCTCAACGGACACGGGTATAATGTCTTAACCGTGTGCGATGCAAGTGCGCTGTGAATCACCACTACTGCGCAAGCAAGAGCAAAGGTGGAGGTACTGGCTTAACCGTGTGCGATGCGAGTGCGCTGTAAAATCACCAACTGCGCAAGCTAAAGGCGGGTAGTTTATTTAGATTGAATTCCACGTCTGCGTCTGAAAATTAGGACGAACCGTGTGCGATAGACCAGCTAGCTAGAAATCTAAAAACAAACTACCTGCCTTGAGCGTTGCAAAAATCGGCGGTTCCGCCACTTTTCCTTATTATCATACATGCATATTCTTATTGGACCGTGCGCGATCTTGGGTACTCCCGTCCCGCATCAATTCCTTTACCCAAATTTTAGTAGCCGCCGTACTTTAACCGTCGCCCACACTCCTCCAGCACCGACCTTATAGTAAAATTGCAGTAGCCGAGGCATTTGAACCGTCGCCCTCCCTCGTCCACCACCATCTCCACCCACCATTACTAAAATTTTCAGTAGCCATGGCGTATCCTCAAACACCACCCCGCCCCCCTCCACAGTCACCCCACCAGGCCCCCTCCCCCCTCGAAACCTAGCTCACCGTCGGCGCTGGCGCCGCCGCCACCAACCCCTGTCGGTCTGCCCGTTCCTCCTAGCTTAGATAATAAAGTTCAGGTTACTCAGCGATTCCCATACCGTCGCCCCACTCCCCTGAGTTTTTAGATGAGGCCTGCGGTGTCCCTCCCCGCCAGATCCACATCCCCTGCTCTAGAATGTCGCAGCCTAAGCTCGACCACATATCCCGGGGAGCCCGACGAGCATTCGGCCAAGAAGAGGTTTATCATGGCCTCTCCGGAGGACATTGGCGAGGTGGCCGCCGTTCGCCCCAACCTGTCGATCCTGGAGCAACACCTCACCGCGGAAGCCGGCGTAGACGTTGACTACGTTGCCATGCCGAAGGCTTCATGTCAGCGGGCTAGCATATTACTATATCTCGGGAAAGCTGGCTACGACATCAAGCTCGTCGACAGCGATGGCTTCACGCGGGCCATGTCACAGGTTAAGTGGTCCATCACCAACCCCTCTGGTTCAACCACCGTCGATCTCTTCGACGGCCCTGCCGCTGATCTCCTCCATCACATGGTCAAGGATTTGTGATCCTTATATGCCATTGAGCCCATTTTGTCATTTCTGAAGGACACGTTCTACGGCGGCGGCTTGGGATCCTCAATTGCCAAGTCAGATGTCATCGACCACGACCACGAGGAGGGCACCCACAAAGGTTCTTCCAAGGTGAAACAACCCATCTGTGACATCAGAGAGCGTACCATGGGTCTGTGCTCTTCCAACTGGAAGGATCCCATCCATGACATGTGAGGCAACATCCTATCAGCAAATCCTACCTTTTCTAGCTTTCCAACCCATACCCTTTGTTGTAGTAGCATTTGCCATGCGGTGTTTTAACTGTGCCATATTTAATTATTTCAGTTATGCAAAAATGTATTGTTCAATAGGGCTATGTGATGTTTAAGTATGAATTGTCCACTTCAGTTTCACGAATGGCTATATTTGGTTGTTTATAGTGAGTAGATGCCTTGTTTATCTGTATTTGGTTGTTAGGTTGCTTGCAGTGAGCATTTTTCCAGTTATCGAGCAAATGCCTTGTTTATATGTATTTGGTTCTTAGGTTGGTTGCTGTGAGCATTTGTCCAGTTATCATGCAGATGCCTTGTTTATTTGTATTTGGTTGTTAGGTTGGTTGCAGTGAGCATTTGTCCAGCTTTCAAGCAGATGCCTTGTTTATCTGTATTTGCTTGTTAGGTTGGTTGCAGTGAGCATTTGTCCAGTTTTCAAGCATATGCCCTGTTTATCTGTATTTGCTTGTTAGGTTGGTTGTAGTGAGACTATGTCCAGTTTTCAATGGCTATATTTGGTTGTTATACTGATCATTTATGCCTTGTTTATTTCAGTCATTCACAATGTGATGTTCATTATGTGCAAGTCGGACCTGTGCCGCTCGATTGCATCAATACTAGTTTGAACGGCTGTATTTGGTTCCAGTTATGCCTGGTGTAGTTAACACATGCCCTTTATTTCAGTTTTACACATTTATCCAGTGTGATGTTTAAGCATTACCTACGTTCTATTCATTTTCAACATTACCAGTTTGAATTGCAATATTTGATGGCTATTAAGCCTGTTGTAGGTAACATTGCCTTCCATTTTATATCTGCTTTAACAGCATGCTGAAACCAACACATTCAAGCTATCATTTGGAGATGATGTTGTTTACCTTTGCTATACTTGTTTGATGTTAAGGTTGCTGTACTTATCATGCCTTTCCACTACTTATGCAGGACAACACCGGGAGTGGCCACCATTTTCCGCTGAGGTTACCCTCGGCTTGTACTCCCCCCGTCGTTCCATAATGTAGTGTATATAGATCCAGGCCTGGACACTTGTTAGCTTCTAATATTGACTTGTTTCTTGTAGGTACATATGCCCTTGGCAAGGATCCACGCATCGACCCTTTTTGCATATGGGGCAATGAGATATTCATGAACAAGCATCAAGTGAGGAAACTGATAAGGATTATTAGCAAAAAGATACGAACGGTAGCAACCAAATTATTTGTTTATGCTCTATCCAACACAACAGTGAGCTGTAGGATGGTAACTACAAACTCTGCAACCTTCTCTTTTTACTGCCCATAATGAGTTGTTAGACAACAATGTCTGAATCTTTTTCGTTCGCAGTGGTTCCCGAAGCAGTTCACTCAAGATTACCTCGCAAAGTACATGATTGGTGGACACACAATGAAGGTTAAAGTATTTCATCCAGACTACAATGAGCATCGAGAAGTCCTAATGAAGACAGTGAAGGATGGACGGGCAGCCATCACAAGGGGTTGGCCTAGAGTCGTGCGCGCATTAAGCATGAAGGAGGGCACAATATGGGCATTCCGCTTCACCTTCTCCAGCAACCAGAATGTCTTTCGCCTCTCTCTTTACAGTCTTTAGTACAACTATGGTTCATCATTCTTTACTTGGTGCTTCTGTAGTTCTTCAGTATATGTACCTGTGTATCAAATTGTGCATTCGTGGTTGAACCTATATTTGTAATAAACATGGTTGGATATGAAATAAGTGATTGCCTACTTTCAAATTCAAAACATGTGATTTTTAAATTAGGGATTAATTAGGGATTACACTGCACACGGTTTGCGAAAGTGAAACATCTGCGATAGACGTGGAGATCATACATGTTTCTAGGATCCACTACGTGTGCGATCAATCTCTACTGCACACACGATCAGCCAAGAAAAAATGTGTGCGATTAACAACAACATCGCACATAGTTCTTTCTTATTAAATGTTTGCGATAGTTACCTTATCACACACGCTTCGCAATTATGGACTGTTTATGATGTTGTGCGCATCGCAAACATTTGGTCATAGAAGAACGCGTGCGATAGGTCTTCATCCGACGCGGGTACGATGGATGAATCGTGTGGAATGTATTCAAGCTTCGCATACAGTTTTATAGCAACAACTGTGTGCGCTCTTACATCGAATCGCATACGGTCAAGGAAAAGTAAATGTGTGTGATTGTCTGCTTCTATAATCATGAACTATTTGTGATGGATCGCGCATCATAAACGTAGCACCCCAGAATACCGACTGTGATGGCAATGCGAGCACAAGCGAGTTGCATAGATGGAGCGTTTTAGATATTCGAGATATCAGAAACAATTTTATAGGGACAACTGTATGCATCAAGGCTCCCTATCCTCGACCCTTTCTGGGTCGTGTGGGAAGGACCCCCCTATCGCAGTCACTCACTTGGCGACGGTTCAACACGCCGTCACAGAAAGGGGTTAAAAACCGTTTGTATAGCACCTCGCTGTACCAGTGCAAGACCCACTGGAGGGGGGGGGGGGGGGGCTGGCTGCCCACAAGACACCAGGGTGCGCCACCCCCTCTGGTGCACCCTGGTGGAGGGTGGGGCCCTTGAGGCCTCCCTGACCCTAATTCTGACGCTATAATATCTTATTTTTTGAGAAAAAAATAGTAGAGGAAGTTTCATCGCGTTTTACGATACGGAGCCGAAGCCACCTCCTGTTCTTCATTGGGAGGCCAGATCTGGAGCCCGTTCGGGGCTCCGGAGAGGGGGATCTTTGGTCTTCGTCATCACCAACCATCCTCCATCACCAATTTCATGATGCTCCCCATCGGGAGTGAGTAATTCCTTCGTAGGCTCTCTAGTCGGTGAGGAGTTGGATGAGATTCATCATGTAATCGAGTTAGTTTTGTTAGGGTTTGATCCCTACTATCCACTATGTTTTGAGATTGATGTTGCTATGACTTTGCTATGCTTAATGCTTGTCACTAGGGCCCGAGTGCCATGATTTCAGATCTGAACCGTTTATGTTTTCACCATTATATCTATGTTCTAGATCCGATCTTGCAAGTCATACGCACCTATTATGTGTTATGATCCGTAAACCCCAGGGCGACAGTAATTGGGTACTTTCCGGTGATGACCGTAGTTTGAGGAGTTCATGTATTCACTATGTGTTAATGCTTTGTTCCGGTTCTCTATTAAAAGGATGCCTTAATATCCCTTAGTTTCCTTATGGAACCCGCTGCCACGGGAGGGTAGGACAAAAGATGTCATGCAAGTTCTTTTTCATAAGCACGTATGACTATTTATGGAAGACATGCCTACATTATATTTATGAACTGGAGCTAGTTCTGTGTCGCCCTAGGTTATGACTGATATATGATGAATATCATCCAACGAATTCACCGATCCAATGCCTACGAGTTTTCCACATATTGTTCTTGCTAAGTAACTATTGCTATTGCTACCGTCACAACTGTTACAAAATTATTGCTATCACTATTACCATTACTGTTACTGTTAGCACTGCTATCAAACTATCATATTACTGTGCTACTAATCACTTTGCTGCAGATATTTAATCTCCAGGTGTGGTTGAATTGACAACTCAACTGCTAATACTTACAAATATTCTTTGGCTCCCCTTGTGTCGAATCTATAAATTTGGGTTGAATATTCTACCCTCGAAAACTGTTGCAATCCCCTATACTTGTGGGTTTTCACCAACTCATGTCTAAGTTCGTCGAAGGTGCGTGAAGCCACCATGTCGATGTGTAGTCATGGAAGTTACTTGTAGCGCATTTCACTTGATCTTCGGAGGGAACTTGATGTAGCTCGAGGTAGTCGTCCATCTTACGCTCCCACTCAAGATACTCCTCAGGGTCTTGAGTCCCATAGAAAGGAATCTCGTGGTCGGTGTCGAGGTCGTAGTAGCTCGTGGAAGACGCGGACTTGAGCTTGGAAAGCTTGTCTTGAGCGTAATCTGGAGGTGCTTGTTGGCAAAGATGTCATATGTCCAAAGGTGAAGATGCCTTGAAGTCACTTGGCGAAGATGCCAAGGTAGGTGGTGAAGTCGTAGAGCGGTTGTTGGTGTTGAGCTCTTGACTTTCACATTCTCTGCGGTGATGGTGTCGATGCTGATGTGACCTTGCCGGAGATGGTAGCTCAGAAGCATGTGCACTTGAGCATTTTCTTGAAGATGAGGAAGACCTCTTGCCGGTTTTGATGAGGGCTTTGAGCTCCTCCATTTGAGCTTCCATCTTGGCGTCGATGAAGTTTTTTGTGGCATCAAACTCGTCGTTGTTGGTGTAGACCGAAGTAGATGTGCTTTGCCTATCCATCACAAGACTCGAGGAAAGGTGAGTAGGAAATTAGATAAACAATACCAAGACACCTTTTCCCAAAGTTGAGGATGTATCCCGTTTCACTCAATGTGAAGTGAAAGAATAGTGGAATTGGCACCGGACTTGTTCACTCACACCTACAAAGTAAAGCTTATCGAGTGGCTTGGTTAGGACAAGTGTCACAAAATTCAAGCAATTGTTAGTAAGAGTCAATAATGTTGAAAGAGATTCACAAATTTTCAAGTGAAACAACTAGACCAATAGCAATGAATGGCACACGAAAACACACACACGGATAGATAAATGTGGTCGTGTAACCAAGGAATGAGCACAAAATATGGAATCCATGGAAAACGCTCTTGTTGCACAACACTAGAGAGGCGCTAGCACGATTGCTCAATAAAACTTGTGCACAACCTATGAGAGACAAAAGGTATCGACTTTCTATCCCAAGTATGCTATGTATGTATGGTTCCCGGTGTTGTACTCATGATGATCCAAGATGATCAATGATGTTATATGATATGCAATGTGGTATGATGCTATGGATCTTGCTTACAAGCTCTTTTTTCTCTTTGCTTAAAAGCTTTTTTTATATGGCCACTTATGCGAAATTCCCAAACCAAGATAGCAATTATGTATATGCGGGAACAATGTATGACACAAGAGTTGATATGATGATATGTGCACGCTATGATAGCTATGCAGAACAAGTATCACTAATGTGCACAAGTAACATTGTCCGGCAATACTCAAATGGCTAGTCTCGATAGGAAAGTAACGCAAAGATGGCTCGGGGGTTAACAATGCAATGGAAAGGGAGAATATACAATGATGTCATTGAGGTTACCGTCCTTGCTTACGGTTGCGTTGTCAAAAGGTGAAGAAGTCGTTTTAGATGTCGATTTCGTGGCGATGATGAGTGGTGGTGTTCTCAATGTCCAACCATTCCTAATTATCCTAAACACCTTAGGAAACAAAAAAACCATGAATGCAAAATCTCAAACGACAAATGTCAAATGGTGGTAGAGGAATGCGGTGATGGTTTCGGAGTTGGCAATGCGGAAGTGGAGGTGGTAGGTTATGCGAGTCGGAGTTGAAGTCACCATCCCTAGGTAGCCGAAACACCTTAGGAGACACAACCCACAACTCAAACAATTTCAAACAAAATTGGGTTAAGGTGGTGGAAATGTATGATGGGCAAGGTTATGCAGAAGTTATGGTGGTGGTTGATGAAGAAGTAACCGTCCCTAAGTAGCCGAAACACCTTAGGAGACTCAAATCACAACTCAAGCAACCACAAATGAAATAGGGATCAAAATTGGGTTAGGTTGCGGAAAGCTATGGTGATAATGCAGATGATATGGTGGAGGGCCTAGGCAAAGATGCCAAAATGCACAAAATTTGATGGAGTCAAATGGTGTTGGAACCTATCTAGATGGATGGGGAATGTTAATAGCTATCCAACGAGCTAAAGAACGCGAAATTCGGACTCCGGATGTGAAAGTTATGGTCAAATCAGTGAAACACGGGAGGCTGACCCTACAGGGGTCGGATGTCCGGGGGGAGCCCGGATTTCCGGGGCTGTCTATCCAGAAACCTGTGCATTTTTGCGCTCCAGGAGTCGGATATCCGTCCGGGGACCCGGAAGTCCGGCCCGACAAATCTAGATCTCAATTTGGGGCGCTTATCTCATTTTGGGGCGGAAATGGATGATTCCAAAGGCAAAATTGGACGAATTTCATGGATGGAAATGGTGAGAAAGATGGAGGAAAACTGGATCGACTTGAAACACTTCGAATCCATGGATCAAAATCAACAAAATCTCATCAAACCAACAAATCACAAATATTTTGGTGGGGCTATTTTTGGTGGGGATTTCGAATTAGGACAAAACAAAGCAAAATTGAGCTAGAAAATGAAGGTGAGGACTCCAATTTCATGATCAACGTGGCTCATGATACCAAGACGATGTAGGGTGGAACCCTAATGGCCGATCTTTCATGAATTGGAGGGGGACTCCTCGAAGAACATGAAGAACACGGGGAAGAACATGGAGAAATCACAAGAGGAACACTCAAGAACAAGTCCAATCACACATCCACTAGACTAACAAACACTTGGACCCACAAGGTACATGAACAACAAAGGTAAAGATACAAGGTAGAGTTCATCCCAAATCCAAAGGAGATGGGGTCTTGATGATCTAGATAGATCCTTCCCACAAGGGGGTCTTGAATCCCTCGGGATCTTCTCACATGCTCACATGGAGGTCTTGAACTCCATGGGAGTGGTCTCTCTCTCTCTCTCACTCTCTCTCTCTCAAGAAGAGAAGGTAAGGAGAAAAGCTCAACTAAGATGAGCTATCATATTTGCTAACCCTAGAATGGAGAAGGGGGGTGTCTATATATAGTCTAAGCCATGGATGGGAATGTGAGAGAGGGGGGTACATGGGCCTCTGGCCCGTCTTTGCGCGTAGGCTGGCGCCGGATGTCTGGGTGTTCGCGAGACACTGGATGTCCGACCATTTGATGGCCTTCGCTGCTGTTCTCCTCTATCAGATTTTCGTGGCGATGCCGGATGTCCAGCTCCTGCAGCTTCAGCAGCTCCGTTTTCTTCCGTCTCCGCTTCCATGCTTCCCTCGTGGATGGTGTAGTTGTTCCTTGGCACTTGTACTCCTCCTTGTCATCCGCGAAGCTCCGACAATACCTATACATGCACACGGGAGAAGTGTCAAGTAGCATACCATCCTCGAAGGGGTCATGAACACGTGTAAAGGAGATGATTCACCTTTATGTATGTGAAGTAGACGTCGCACGTGTCACTTGCCAAACGGACTCTTGACATGGTGATGTCCGTAGGTTGCTCCGCATCACGCTGGCTGGCCTAACCAAACATGGTGGCCACACCCTAAAGTTAAAGCATGCTTTGCAAGATTATGGGCCTTCACATTTGAGGTCCTAAACTCATGATTAAAAGTGCAAGAAGAACAACTACTAGCCCTGGCTACTATTTCTTGAACTATGGCACCAAAATTTGCATAAATCCCTTCTTTGATTGCATCGATGGCCACTTTGCAGTCCGAGGCAACAAGCATCTTATTTATGTAAAGATCATCCGCCAGTGCTAGTGCCTCTTTGATAGCCAATGTTTGAAGAACCCGAGGGTCAACTATGTTTCTGATCACTACTGCCGATGTACCCAAAAACAATCCCAGCCTCGTCCTTGCATATAGCACCAACCACACCAAAAGTTCCAGATCTGGACACTACTGCATCCTGGTCTTCATATGTTCCTGGGGCTGAAGTAGCCAAAAACTAGGCCTCGACACCAATATCGCATGTGGCCGATCAGTCTTTTTATGCAAAAACTCAATGTTCGCCAGATATGATGTGACGAATCTATCCATGGCAAAAGGTGTTTGAAATATGTCCTCGTGTGTCACCTTTCTCCTAGAACTCCATATGGCCCAGAGAGTTACGATCGTCAAAGTGAATTGCTCTAGCAAAGAGAATTGCTCATTGCAAAGAGCCAAAGCTTGGCATCTGTCTCTGTTGTCATGGTCATGTGCTCGACCAATTCTTCATTGGACAGTGCCCACACACACTGGGAGGCACTACACCCTATAAACGAGTCTAGTCAGTTATCAACGGAGGCACACATGGAACAATGGCAGTTTGTTGACATGTCATGGTGGAGAAGAACATCCCGTGTGGGGAGCGAGTGGTGAGCCAATCGCGATGCAAGAACTTAAAGCTTAGGTGGAACCGAGGTCTTCCCCAGTGACAACCATCCGTTCGACACAACCTCTAAATTTGAGGGGTCTTCCCTCTCCTCTAGCCACGCCTCTCTGCTGAGCTTCATTCTGACAATCATTTTGTATGCTGATCGGACTGAGAAACGACCTTTGGGATAATCATGCCATGCCCCGAAGTCATCGACATGTCGAGTGTATAGTGGGATTTATAGTATTACTTTTGCATTGACTAGGAGAAAAACTTCCGAATCCGGTCCTCTCGCCAGGTGGCCGACGAGTGATTTATAATCTCTAAAATGAGTTGGGGTGCATCAGGTACAAGATAAGTATACGGTTTCATGATCCCATTTATCGGTATCCAATTTTGTGACCAAATGCTCGTTGAAGCTCCATCTCCTATTCTTCATACTGCAACTTTCCTGATAATATCCCTCCCATCGAGGATGGCGCACCACACCTGGGACAGATGGGGTCCCAACTCAGCCTCCAAAACCGATCAAGTAGGGAAGTACACTGCCTTGAGGATCCTGGCACTCAACAAAGTTGACTCATTCATGATTCTCCACACATGTCATCATAACAGAGCAAGATTAGATATCTATGTCCCAGAAGCCTAGACCACCTAGATTCTTCGTCCTTGTCACCAAGCCATAGGATAAACTGGTATAGCCTGAGCCATTGATTTTACAACACCTTCTTTCCTGTTGCAGACAACAATTTCTCCATCCAACCTTTCACCTTCTCCCAAACTCTATCTCTCAGATATTTAAAAGTACTGTTTTTGGCTAACCCACATCTGTTGGCATACCCAGATATTTATCACTCATAGACTCATTTTGTGCATTAGAAGAGTTGTTTATTTCTAGACGAAGGTTGGCAGGGCACCCTTTGCTGCAATTTTTTTGAAGACCTTGTCATGGTTGACTCTCTATCCTGAAGTTGCACTATATGCATCAAGCAAGTTTGAAACATTAGCACCCTGAAACTAGACTTAAAAAGCAGCAGACTGTCATCTGCAAACAAAAGGTGATTCACTGCCAGAGCTTTGGGGGCCACTTTTATATCACAGAGCATTGATGACAGAGAACTATGTTTTAAGAGGCAGGAAGGCCCTCCGTTGCAATTAAGGAAAGGTAAGGGGAAATAGGATCTCCCTGTCGAATTCCTATGGTTGGCTTGAATTGTTCCAACTTCTCTCCTTTGAAAAGTACTGAAAATGTGACATATGTGATCATGCTCACTACTGTGTCAACCCACTATGGTGCAAAACCTAGCTTAGTCATAATAGCCTAAAGATAAGGCCACTCTAGCCTGTCATAGGCTTTCATCATAGCCAGCTTGAGGGCACAAAACTAGTAGAGTTTTACTTGCTCCTCTTCATAAAATGTAGGCACTCGTGAGCACAAATAATACTATCGATTATTAACCTTCCAGGGACAAACACTGTTTATTCATCTGAAATAATTTTAGGCAGGATCAGCTTCAATCTGTTTGCTACCACCTTTGAAGCAATCTTATAAAGTACATTGCAAGGACTGATTGGTCTGAACTAGGTTAGATGAGCGGGTTTAATATCTCAGGAATTAACACAAGAACTATGTCATTAATGCGTGTTGCGCTCTCTTTCCCTCTTACTATCTGCAGAACCATGTTAGTTACCTCCTCCCCACATATGTCCCAGTGTTACTAATAAAAGTGTGCTGGCAAACTGGCCAGACTTAGGGCTTTACTGGGATAGAACTTGAAGCTGTCAAGAAGGCCCTGGCAGCGCAGCAACAAGAACATGAAGCTGTGAAGCATCTCCAGCCAGATGTGCAACATCAACTTGAATCTGTCAACAATACCCTTCTAGAGCAGCAAAAAGTACTTGAAGATGTCAAGAATGCCCTACCAGAGCAACATGATGACATTGAGGACCTGAAATTGGGGGTTTTTGATCAGCACAACCATATTTGATCTATCAATAATGGCCTCCAAGAGCAGGAGGAAAAACATGCAGTCGTCAAGAATGTGAAGGAAGAGAAAAGTACGACCATCGAAAAGAGACTTGATGAACTTGATGTGATGTTTAGGAAAATCTGTTGGGTTCTACAGTAGGGTGCGTCGACTGCAAATTAAAAATTTTCCTACGTGCAGAACAACCAAGAACATGCTACGGGAGATGGATCACAGATCGTTACCACGAGAGGCGCAGTGCCGTGCAGCGGAAGAAGAGTTGGGGCAGCGCGTCCGCGTGGTTCGTCTCCTCCTCGTCCGATCTCCCTCGAACAGCCGATCGTCGGATCCCACGTACAGGTTTGCCGGAGCGGCACAGGTGCACTACCTCTAATGGTATCCACGCGTGCAGGAGGAACACCGTGCGACGGACTGCTAGGTCAGATCACACAGTCGGTGGTGAGTGGAGGTGGCTATTCGCAGCACGAGCAAACCCTAGTGACAGCGTCGAAGCGATCAATCGAATGAGTGTGCCACACCCCTACTTTATATAGGCGTCCATCGCGAGCTCAACACTTGGGCCTCGCACGGACCCTAAAGCCCAAATTCTGTTCTTCCGGGATCCGAGTCCGAGTAGGATCACATCTAACTCGTGGAGTCGGATCGGGCCTCACAGGTTCCTTCCCTTAAGCGCGCGACCCCTTAGGTTCAAGTCGTCTTGGTCGCAGGTCGGATCACCACTGACGTGCTCAGCCAGTAGCGGCCTCTAACAAGGCGTGCCGACCACCAAGTAGACAATGAAGCCGGTTGGCGAACCTGTACAACATGTCACACTTCTGTTCCCTTTGCCACACGATATATGTTGTCGGGCTCAAGGCGAGTCTGTCATCCTTGTGCTATCCCGGCCTCTTTCTCGTTCCTGTGATGCCGACCACAAACCGGATTATCTCATAATCTTTGTTGCATGGCCATGCTTATCTTGGTCAGATCACACGAGGGGCCGAGAGTATATCTCTCCCGATTAGAGGGGCAAATCCCATCTTGCTCGACCATGTCTCACAGGATGGGTCTGGACAAGCCCGAAACCTACCTTTGTAACTACCCAGTCACGGAGTAGCATTTGGTCGGCCCAAAGTAGGTCTGTCACCATCCCGAGTACACGCGCCAGCTCAGGTCTTAGGACATAGAACGTATGTTGTACTAGAGACTCACAGATGACATATCGCTGCGTCTCATAGTTGGATCTGTCCGACTTGGACCTTATCTCAACTCAGATCCGACAACGTCGAATCTGACCAGATCCTTCCGAGTCCATATTATCCGACTAGCATCCAATGCTCCATGGCTAGTGAGGCCAAGCCATCCACCGTGTCATATGCTAGTCTAGTCGGCTGCGCATCCACACAACCCTTTCGACTAGGGACCTTTGAGGACAGTCATCATACAATGTATAATCCCACAAACAAGTCACATACTTGCTGATACACATCATTGATAACATCCAGGGACTATCTTTATTCATAAACACATAGGAAATATCATCATGCATGATTGCCTCTAGGGCATATCTCCAACAGTCTCCCACTTGCACTTGAGTCAATCAAATAGACATCGTATGCCCATAGCTCTAATGTGCCCTTCATGCTTGGGTTGTGGAAGCGCCTTAATAAACGGATCCACAACATTTGCATCCGTGTGAATTTTGCATAACTCTACATCACCACTCTTTACGATCTTCCATAATAGGTGATATTTCCGATCTATGTGTCTGGTCTTGTGGTGATTCCTTAGCTCCTTGGCTTGTGCGATGGCACCAGAATTATCACAATAAAGATCCAACGGTTTTACCGAGGTTGAGAAAACACCAAGATCATCCAGAAAGTTCTGGATCCAAACACCTTCCTTTGCAGCTTTACAAGCCGCAATGTATTCGACTTCTGTGGTAGAATCGGCCATCGTATCTTGCTTGGAACTCGTCCAGCTCATTGCTCCTCCATTCATGACGTACACGAATCCGGACTGTGATTGACAATCATATCTATTGGTTTGGAAACTAGCATTGACGTAACCCTTTACGCAGAGCTCCTCCTCACCTCCAAAACTAGGAACATCTCTTTAGTCCGTTTGAGGTACTTTAGAATATTTTTCACCGCCGCCCAGTGAATCTCACTGGGGTTGGCCTGGTATCTGCTTGGATGCAACATCAGGCCATGTACATATCATGGCATACATGATGGATCCGATTGCCGAGGCATATGGAATCCTACTCATCCTGCTTCGCTCATCAGATGTCGAAGGACTCTGAGTCTCGCTTAGCCTTATACCATGTGAGAGTGGCAAGAACTCTTTCTTAGCCTCACTCATGTTGAACCGCTTCAACACTTTATCTATGTACGTGCTCTGGCTCAAGCCGAGCAGCCTCCTCGATCTATCTCTATAGATCTTAATGCCCAATATGTAAAATGCTTCACCGAGGTCCTTCATCGTAAACTTGCCATTCAATGACTCCTTGACCAATTTCAACATCAAAACATCATTTCCGATCAGTAGTATGTCATACACATATAAGATCAAAAACATTATCGAGCTCCCACTTAACTGCTTGTATAAACAAGTGTCCTCTTCGCTTTTGATGAAACCGAGACCAGTGACGACCTCACCAAAATGAATGTTCCAACTCCGAGATGCTTGCCTCAACCCATAAATGGATCTCTTGAGCTTGCATACCTTACTAGCGCTAGTCTGATCGACAAAACCCTCGGGTTGTACCATATACACGTCCTCAGTTAAATTTCCGTGAAGGAAAGCCGTTTTGACATTCATCCGCCATATCTCGTAATCGAAATATGCAGCTATAGCTAGAACGACCTTACCGACTTCAGCATTGCTATTGGCGAGTAGGTCTCATCGTAGTCAATTCCTTGAACTTGTCCATAACCTTTTGCGACAAGCCGAGCTTTGTGGATCTGAACATTTCCATCTACGTCGGTTTTCTTCTTAAAGACCCATTTGTAGCCAATGTCCTTTACGCTAGGCGGCGGATCAACAAGTCCCATACTTGATTCTCATCCATGGACTTTAACTCGGATCTCATGGCCTCTAGCCATGCCTTGGAATCTGGGCTCACCATCGCTTTCGCATACGTGGCCGACTCATCGCTTTCTAGCAATAATACATCACACACTCTGTGCAATCTTTCCGACCTTTGTGGTTCCGGTGCCGCTTCCACTACGGGTTCCCTGGCCGACTCTGGTATGATCTCATCACCAGCCAAGTCGTCCCCGAGTGGACCTCGAATTTCTTTGAGTCGGACCGTCCTCCCACTAGCCTCCTGACTGAGAAACTCTTTCTCAAGGAAAACCCCATTCCGAGCAACAAACACTTTGTTCTCTTCGCAGTTGTAGAAGATATACCCCAAGGTTTCCCTCGGATATCCCACGAATATGCATTTATCCAACTTGGCTGTAAGATTGTCTGACATGAGTCGCTTGACAAATGCTTGATACATGTCCGTCGTATCTACTTTTCCTAACGCTTTTCCTCTTGTTTTGGACTCTAATTTGCACGATTTGAATGAAACTAACCCGGACTGACGCTGTTTTCAGCAGAACTACCATGGTGTTGCTTTTGTGCAGAAATAAAAGTTCTCGGATTGGAACAAAACTTTGCGAGGATTTTTTAATATAATAAAAGAAAATTTCTAGAGCCAAGAACCATAGGAGGGGGGCACCTGGGTGGGCACAACCCACCAGGGTGCGCCCCCCTCCAGGCGCGCCCAGGTGGGTTGTCCCCACCTAGTGGCCCCGCAGACTTCAACCCTGATACTATAAAATCACATATTTGGAGAAAAAAATCAGGGAGAAAGAATTATCACGTTTCACGAGATGGAGCCGCCGCCACCTCCTGTTCTTCATCGAGAGGCTAGATCTGGAGTCCGTTTGGGGCTTCGGAGAGGGGGATCTTCGATCTTCGTCATCACCAACCCTTCTCCATCACCAATTCCATGATGCTCCCCACTGGGAGTGAGTAATTCCTTCGTAGGCTCGCTGGTCGGTGAGGAGTTGGATGAGATTCATCATGTAATCGAGTTAGTTTTGTTAGGGCTGGATCCCTAGTATCCATTATGTTCTGAGATTGATGTTGCTATGACTTTGCCATGCTTAATGCTTGTCACTTTTGGCCCGGGTGCCATGATTTCAGATCTGAACCGTTTATGTTATCACCATTATATCTATGTTCTAGATCCGATCTTGCAAGTTATAGTCACCTACTACGTGTTATGATCCGGCAACCCCGGAGTGACAATAGTCGAGACACTTCCCGGTGATGACCGTAGTTTGAGGAGTTCATGTATTCACTATGTGTTAATGCTTTGTTCCGGTTCTCTATTAAAAGGAGGCTTTAATATCCCTTAGTTTCCAATAGGACCCCGCTGCCACGGGAGGGTAGGACAAAAGATGTCATGCAAGTTCTTTCCATAAGCACGTATGTCTATTTACGGAATACATGCCTACATTATATTTACGAACTGGAGCTAGTGCTGTATCGCCCTAGGTTATGATTGTTATATGATGAATATCATCCAACGAATTCATTGATCCAATGCCTATGAATTTCTCTCATATTGTTCTTGCTAAGTTACTACTGCTGCTGTTACTATTGCACTTGCTACAAAATCATTGCTATTACTGTTACCGTTACTATTGCTGTTGCTACTACTATCAAAACTACCATACTACTTTGCTACTGATTACTTTGCTGCAGATAATTAATCTCTAGGTGTGGTTGAATTGACAACTCAGCTGCTAATACTTGCAAATATTCTTTGGCTCCCCTTGTGTCGAATCAATAAATTTGGGTTGAATACTCTACCCTCGAAAATTGTTGTGATCCCCTATACTTGTGGGTTATCAAGACCTTTTTCTGGCACCATTGCCGAGGAGCATAGCTATATTTGTTGAGTCACTTGGGATTATTATTAAATTATCACTATGAAGAATCTAAAGGATGCTAAGACTAAGATTTTTCCCTCTAAGACGAGGGGAGGTAAGGAACTGCCATCCAACTCCGCTTTAGATTCACCTTCTGTTATAAGTAGACTTGCAACACCACCACATGCTATCAATTATGATATGTCGCAAGTTATTAATGATGCTACTTTTGCTATGAATGCTACTCATGATGATGCTAGTACCTTGCTTGATGGTAATGTGCCACTAGGTGAATTTCTTGATGAACAACTTGCTAGAACTAAAGCTTTTGAGAATGCTGAAACTGATGAAATTATTGAAACTGATGAAGGGCTTGAAACTAAAAATCTGGAAACACCTATTAGACCTAGTTCTCCTAGATATGAATTGCCAAAGGTACCAGAAGGTTATGTTATGGATGAGGAGACAACTAGAGACATTCTTGCTTGTAAGGATAGAGATGATCTGAAAAAATTACTATGCAAGTATAAAGAAAAGACTTTGAATGCTAGAATGAAATGTGACCTAAGTTTGCTACTTCACCTATCTTTGTTGATGATAAGGATTATGAATTCTCTGTCGACCCATAGTTGATTACTTTGGTTGAATCTGATCCTTTCCATGGTTATGAAACTGAAAC
Organism: Thinopyrum elongatum; assembly: GCA_011799875.1. Taxonomy (NCBI): domain Eukaryota; kingdom Viridiplantae; phylum Streptophyta; class Magnoliopsida; order Poales; family Poaceae; genus Thinopyrum; species Thinopyrum elongatum. The sequence continues at coordinate 417,337,168 of CM022299.1, forward strand.
TGTTGTGGCACATCTTACTAAGTTGAATGACATAGCCACCCTATTTGCTCATGATGAGAAAATTCGCTACTATTATATTCTCAAATTATTTCCATTCTCATTAAAGGGTGATCCTAAGGCTTGGTACAATACTCTTGCTCTTGGTTGTGTGCGTAGTCCCCAGGATATAATTTATTACTTCTCTGAAAAATATTTTCCTGCTCATAATAAACAAGCTGCTTTACAGGAAATATTTAACTTTGCGCAAATTGAAGAAGAGAGTCTCCCACAAGCTTGGGGGAGGCTTCTCCAATTGCTTAATGCTTTGCCTGATCATCCTCTTAAGAAAAATGAAATACTTGATATCTTCTATAATGGACTAACCGATGCTTCTAGGGACTTCCTAGATAGTTGTGCTGGTTGTGTTTTCAGGGAGCGAACTGTTGAACAAGCTGAAGAATTATTGAATAACATATTGAAAAATTATGATAATTGGATCCGTCCTGAACCATCACTTAAACCTACTCCAAAGAAGAGGGGTATCTTATATCTCAGTCCTGAAGATATGCAAGAGGCAAAGAAATCCATGAAGGAAAAAGGTATTAAAGCAGAGGATGTTAAAAATTTACCACCTATCGAAGAAATACATGGGCTTGAAACACCAGCACCACCTAAGGTGGTAGGGGTAAATTCTTTACTAAAGTTCGATGAAGGTGATATTCCTGATAATAAACATCCTAGTCAATGCCTTTATGAGTTTGATAATTACATTAGAAAGCAAGATCACTTCAATGCAAATGTTATGACACAATTGAAATACAATTCTGATATGATTGCTCACTTGAGTGACTTGTTATTTAGAATCTCAAATGATGTTAGAGGTGTAGGAAAGCATGCTTCTATGGTTCAAACTCAATTAGAACAAGTTGCTAAATCTCAAAGAGAGTTGCTTGATGAAATGAATAATAATATCAATGATCATGCTGTTAGAGTAATGACTAGAGGAGGTAGAATGACTCAGGAACCACTTTATCCTGAGGGACACCCAAAACGAATTGAACAAGACTCTCAAAGAGTTGACACTGATGTACCTAGTCCTTCTAAAAAGAAAAAGAAGAAGAAACATGATAGGACTTTGCATGCCTCTAGTGAACCTGAAGTTGACAAACCTCCTGATAAGGATAATGAAGTCTCTATCTCTGATGCTGAAACTCAATCTGGTAATGAACACTCACCTTCTGATAATGAAAAAAGACAATGATGAGGTTCATGAAGACACTCAAATAAATAATAAAGAACCAGATAATGATGTTGAGATAGAACCAACAGTCGATCTTGATAACCCACAACCCAAGAATAAAAGATATGATAAAAGAGACTTTGTTGCTAGAAAACATGGTAAGGAAAGAGAACCGTGGGTTCAAAAACCTATGCCCTTTCCACCTAAGTCAACCAAAAATAAAGATGATGAAGAATTTGAACGCTTTGCTGAAATGCTGAGGCTAGTCTTTTTTGTGTACTCGCTTGGCTGATATCTTAAAAATGCCTCCTTAAGCAAAGTACATGAAAGACATCATCACCAATAAGAGAAAAATACCAGAAGCTGAAATCTCCACCATGCTCGCTAATTATACTTTTAATGATGGAGTACCTAAAAAACATGGAGATCCGGGAATACCAACTATACCTTGCTCCATCAAAAGAAACTATGTGAAAACTGCTTTATGTGATTTAGGAGCAGGTGTTAGTGTTATGCCTTTCTCTTTATATAAAAGACTTGATTTGAATAAACTTACACCTACTGAAATATCTTTGCAAATGGCTGATAAATCAACTGCCATACCTATCGGTATTTGTGAGGATGTGCCCGTTGTTGTTGCTAATGTTACTATCTTAACTGACTTTATTATACTTGAGATGCCCGAGGACGATAACATGTCAATTATCCTTGGTAGACCCTTCTTGAATACTGTAGGGGCTGTTATTGATTGCAATAAAAGCAAGGTCACTTTTCATATCAATGGTAATGAACATACGGTGCACTTTTCGAAGAAACAATTCCAAGTGAATGGTATTAATGTTATTGAAAAATCTCCGACAATCACTATTGGAAGTTTTCAACTCCCTCTACCTACTATCAAAAAGAAATATGAAATACTTATTGTTGGGGATATGCATATCCCCGTTGAGGTAACTTAGTGTTTTACGAAAGTTCTTCGGGTTCATGTTAATCGAAAGTGATTGTTAATAGGACTTGATCAACCTTATTAATGGATTGTTTTCGGGAGGCATGTGGTCGATGAATTTAGTAAGCACAACTTTCTGTCCCTACCTTTTGTTTTCTGTTTTTCTTAGTTAAATAAAATAAAATGCCATGTTTATCCTGTTTTCTGAATTTTCCGTGCAATAAAAAAGTGGTCAAAAATAAAAGTGCTCAGAATGACCTGAAATTTTAACATGATTTTTTTCTGAATATTTAAGAATTTCTGGAAAAAATAACATCAGAGGGAGGTGCTCCAGGTGGGCACAACCCACCTGGGCGCGCCAGCACCCCCAGGCGCGCCCTGGTGGGTTGTGGTCCCCACGTGGGGCCCCTCACTTATCCCTTCACTCCATATCATCACCTACCTCCAGAAAAAAATCACCATTTCTCTCTCTCTCTCTCTCTCTCTCTCTCGTGTTCTTTCTCTCAAACCCGTGGATTTTGATCTCTTTGCTCGAAGTTCCGTTTTCGAAACTGTTTTGGGGGATTGTTGCTTGGTATGTGACTCCTCCATTGGTCCAATTAGTTTTTGCTTTAGTGGTTTATATTTAGAATAATTAGTGACTCTTGGTGCTGCTGTAGATGAGCTTGCATGTTGAATTCTTAGAGTTCTAAGTAGTTTGGATGCTTGATATGGCCTCTATGCATCCCTATGAGTAGTTGCTATCAATCTTGTAAAGTTTTGTTGATAAAAATTTGTGACCCAAATTTTTTCAGAAAATTGTACGCGAATATGATGAACCTCTTTGGGAGGAGTTCTTTGAGGTGGAGGTCCTCGGAGGCATCTTCTAGTAGCAGCTCCGTTCGCCGGTCTTATGTTGAACCAAGTGAAAATTTCATTCGAGATGCCACCACCAAATCATGTTTATGGCCATGCAATGATTATATGGTGCGTGTGGGCATTAAAGAAGAATTTGAGCAATATGTTCACAATGCTGAGCTCGGTCCCTACATTGCAGATAAGTGCAACCAACACCTCAGCCTCACTGAATCATTTACCAAAGAATTTAAATTCCATCCTCGTGAGTCCAGAGTATCATTTAAACTATATGGCAATTCATTTACTATACCTCTAGAGACATTTTCTAATCACTGCAAAATTCCATTTTGGGGTTCATTAGATGAGCCACCAAGGTCGGAGTTTGAGATATTCTTGACTAGCCTTTGCTATGGTGAGACTAGAGGAGTGACTCATGGTAGAATAAAGAGCATTCATTTTCCCTCAATCCAATACTTTGCACTATTTAATGGAAAATGCATTGTAGGCAAACAAGATTGTAGTACACTTTGTGCTCCAGACTTGAGCCTTATCCGCACCGCTCTCACCGGTGACAAAAGTTATAACCTTGGAGCGATAGTGGCATGTAGATTGCAACACAATGCTGGTAGTGGATATTTTTATGGTGGGATTTACGCCACACGCTTAGCAAGAGAGCTAGGTGTTTCACCTTGGCCTTATGACCCCATCTTACCCACGCAATACCTTGACTTCGATGCTATGAAACGTCATAAGATCCTTAGTGGTGAACACCATAATTTTACTTATAACCTATTGTTTAATAAAAGTTTCGTTGTGGACACCTTTTTGCCTGCACCTGCTCTCTTTGATGTTCGTAGCAAGGGAAGATATTATGTTCTTGAGAGCGAGGCCCGGGCACATAACGCGGCAGTTGTGGCTGCACGACGGGCTGAGACATCTACACCTAGAGCCTCCATGAGCTATCACTCCGACCATTATGCAGGCTACTGATGGAGATTACCAAGTTAGGCCAAAAGCCTAAGCTTGGGGGAGTACGTATTTCCACCGACATTACATTCATGATCACACATTTCATTCCAGTTGTCGGTGTCCACACTTTTTCATTGTATTATCCATGCTAGATTTATTTTCTCACCTTCTTCTTGTGTGTTTAAAAAACTTTGAGAAAATACAAAAATATTTCCTGCTTCTTTTTTTTATTTTTCTTTCTAGCATAATTAGCTGTAGTATTTAAAAAGAAAACCCCAAAAGATTTCCTTGTTCTTCTTTTGCTTGTTGGGAGCTCTCCCGTGTAAATAGTTTTTCTTGTTTTTATTTTTCCTTTCTTAAATTTCCTTTCTTTCAGAAAACCAAAAACTCTAAAAATATTTCAGTGTGTTTCTCTGAATTTCTTTTTATTGAGTCATACCGAGGAGAAGACCACGATGAAAATGTTCAGTGGCTCTCATATGCATTGTTGTTGATCTAACAGAGAGCCCATATTACCTTGTTTTCTTCTTTTTGAATAAAATGTTTGCAGATTCCAGCTTAGTCCACGGCACTCTTGCACTATTATTATTATTATTATTTTCATATCGTTCGGTCGTGCAAGTGAAAGGCAATAATGACGATATTTGATGAACTGGCTGTGGCAGAGAGAAACGGGTATGAACTCAACTTGTTCTGTTTTTGTAAATATGTTTAACCTAGTATTCATGATTCAGCTCATTATGATCAAACATGTTTGCAATGACCCTTAGAGATTATAGTTTCTCATGCCATGCTTAAGTAGCTAGGAGTGGATAATGTTTTATCTTGGATGTCAACATTGCGTTAAAATAATCGTGATGTAGTATGATGATATGGTATCCTCCTCTGAATGTTCGAGTGGCTAGACTTGGCACATGTTCATGCATGTAGTTGAATCAAAACCAACATAGCCTCTATGATATTTATGTTCATGGTGTTCATATCCTACTCATGCTAGTATCCAATGTTACTTATGCATAATGCATGTTCATGACCGTTTTCGCTCTCTAGCTGGCCGCTTCTCAACCTAATTGCTAGCCTTCACCTGTACTAAGTGGGAATTCTTCTTGTGCATCAAAACTCTGAAACCCAAGTTATTCCAGATGAGTCCACCATACCTACCTATATGCGGTATTACCCTGCCGTGCTAAGTAAATTTGCATGTGCCACCTCTAAAAACTTCAAATAAATATCCTTTCTGTGTGCCTGGATTGTTCATAGAGCGACAGGAGGTAGTCAGTATCTTCCATGCTAAGCGGGTTATTCTCATGATGAGTGTTTATTCACTCGTCTTTGCACGAGAGGGGCGATAATAGGGATTCCCAGTCCCGAATTCAAATTACAAATAATTAAACAAAACTCCCCCAGGAATGTTGTTGGTATGGACGGCACTCATTGTTTCGGACAAGCCGTAGAGTGATTGTTGGTGGAGGGGGAGTAAACCTTTACTTTTATCGCTTGGGAACCGCCACTAATGTGTTTAGCATGGAAGATACCGATAACTAATGGTCGCGAAGTAAATAAGAAGGGTGCATTTCTCAAAATTTCATTTACCTTTGTTTTAAAACTTGAACTCTAGCACCTCTGCAAATCACTGCTTCCCTCTGCGAAGGAACTATCTATTTACTTTTATGTTGTGTCATCACCTTCTCAAATAAGCGCCAGAACCTGAGAGCACTATTGTCATCCTCATGCATTGTCTATAGCTAATGTTGGGTGCATCAGGACTGGATCTTTTCTACCATGAATTACAATGTTTAGTCGCTGCTCCGACTTTGGAGGTGCTCTGCATTTATGTTTTGCGGTCTCAGAAAGGGCTAGCGAGATACCACCATTGTCATATCATGGTTGTTTTGACAAAGTGTTGTTGTTTGAGATATCTTATTATTGCTCGCTAGTTGATTATGCCATTGTTATGAGTTAATATAATTTTTAAGAGTTATTGTCGACATGGTTAGTGTAACATCCCAATTTTCAATTTGGATGTTAATCATTAGGTCATAATATGCATTCATGCTCTTTGCATTTTTATTTGTTTGGACATTTTGATCCTAGGGACCTTAAGCAACTCAAGGACCATTTGAGAGAGTTGGAGGTTTTCATAAAATCCATTTTTGAATTTTTCAAAATTGGTAAATGGGATCAAAGTGATTTTTATTTGAAATTATTTTTCTGATTATTTTGAAAATAAATAAAATAATGAGAGAAGATAATATGACTTCTTCAAATAGAGGAAATATTGGAAATTTAGTTTTAAATAAAAATAAAGTTTATTCAAATTTTATTTGAGTTTTATTCGAGTAAATTAGGGAAAAATTGCATTTCAGCCCAGAAAAATGTTCACGTTGTCCTAAATATTAGGAGAGGACCGTGAAAATTATTTTTGGAATTTTAGGATTTTTATTCGCGGCGAAATTTTAAAAAAGAAAATTCGAACTGGGCCGGCACAGCTAGCGCCAGGCCGCGGCCCAGCCACCGTCGCCCGCCACCGAGCTCGGGACGGAGTCCCGAGCAGCGCCGCCACCCGCCGGAGTCCGACCCGGACTCCACCTCGCCGCCGCCTCCTTTGCCACTCCTCCAAGCCGCCACACCCCCCTCCCCGCCTTTATAAGCCGCCCCAACCCCCCTCTCCACCCCGTCTCGAGCCGCGCCGTCGCCGCACTTCCTGCGCCGCCGCCGCCCTTAGCCACCGCCGCCTGAGCCGCCTCGCAGCGCCGCCGCCGCCGCCGCCGCAGCCGCGCCGCTCGCCGTCGCCGCCGTCGCCGCCTCGCCCTGCTGGAGCCGCGCTGCCTCGCCGTTGACCTCAACCGCCGCCGCCGGCCGAAGACCAGTAAAAACCCGTCCCGGTTCACCGGTTTATTTTCGGTTTAAAAAAAAATTGATTTAGTTAGATCGGCCGGTTTATTTTATTAGATCGGTATTATATAGCGCACGTTCACCCGTTGGAATCTGTTAACGAACGAATTCGTTCGTTAGTTTCTGTTAGCGGACGTTCGTCCGATAGATTTTTCTTTTTCTGTTTATTTTTCGGCCAGGGACCTATCCACGAATAGTTTTCTTACCGATTAGTCCCTGATTTTCAAACCCTCGTAACTTTTTGCTCGTTTATCCAAATCCAGTGAAACCAACGCCAAGTTCTTCGTCTTGTTCCCCTCTGTCCAGATTTTCAACTTGAACATGATTTTGAAAATTTAAAATTTGGTTTCAAGCAGATTTGAATTTGAACTTCTTTTGATCGTAGTTTGAGTTTCGTGACTCCGATTCGATTGATTCTTTTTGCAAATCGAAGCCCTTCACTTGAACTTTCTGTTCAGACCTTTTTTTTTGGGTTTTACCTTTGAATATTATGCTTGAGTGCTTATGTATGCTATTGTTTGTTCGCGATAGAGTTTTCGGAGTGCGAGGCTTGCTACTACGAATCACTAGGGTTTTCCGATCGTCAGCAAGGCAAGTAACACTTTGATCATACCCCTTTATTACCCAGTTTTTATGCATTAGTTTCAATCCTCAAACACTGCATGGTTAGGGTTTGATAACATGTGGGTACTGGGAAGTAGTTGATGAGGTAGGAACCTATTGTCCTTTATCAAACCATGGGTATTACTACGTTATGCTTACTTTGCTATGCTATGCTCGTAGACGTGGTTTGGTTTGAGAGAATTCATGAAAGATGTGAGAGTTATTGTTAACTAAGGTTTAACTTAAGGTGGCTACTTTAATACACATCTGGGTGGAATGGTTGGGGCACCCTGGGGATACCAGTGGCTTGCCCGGACACCTGGGGAATCCAGTGTTGTCCAAGGAGATCCCGGGGAATCCGTGTGATCATCCTATGGTTCGCCACCCAGGCTCAAAGGGATCATAAGATTATTCATGCTAGAAACTTCCGTGTGCAGCCACATGCCATTATGGGCTCTAGCATAGTTGAGTAAGTTGTGGGAATCCTTTCCATGATGCGCTAGCAGATGTAGGGGAATTGTAGGTGTACCGGCCTATCTATCGGTTAAGGGGACCTCTTCGGAAAGACTGTGTCTCGATCATCCGTTTCTCAAACATCATGCAGTGCGAGAAATACAATGGAGGAGATTGAGTCTTGTGGGGAAAAGTGCGCAAACCTCTGCAGAGTGTACAAACTAATCATGGTTAGCCATGTCCCCAGTTATGGACATCTTGAGTATCTGGTACTTGAATTATTGATTTGATCTCATCACATTACTTAATTAATTTGATTGGGTTGTCAACTTTTAATTGGGATTGAGTTGGGGTTACCTTCTCAATGTTTTCAACAAACTTTGTAGTTAAATAAAATATATTCCTTTGTTGTAGGGAAAAATTAGCTTTATGCAAATGATAACCGTAGAGCCTCCACCAGCCAAATATGCATGTAGTGATAGCTGTTATTCCGTTCATTGCTCTATAGTGTTATCTTGCCAGCATATTCCATGTGCTGACCTACACGGCTGCAACGTATCATGTTGCCGAATTTTCAGACGAAGAGTAAGGTGCGATAGGTCGTTGTCATGCACTCAGCTATGCCGTTGGAGTTGATGGACTCATTTACCTTCGAAGCCTCCGCAGTTACTTATTTTAGATGGCCTTCAGCCATAGTATTGTAATAAATACTCTTTACGAGGATTTTCGATGTAATAAGTGTGTGATTGAACTCTGTTATAAATCCTCGAGTACTGTGTGTGTCAGCATACCGATCCAGGGATGAAGACGAAGCTGGAGCTGATATTATGGAGTCTTCCACCGATCAAAACTCTAGTCGACCACCATAATACCATTAGAAGTACTTCCATGTATATAGTAATAGTTCGCGAGATTTTGTAATGGTAACTTAGATCAATTGTTTGAATCTTGTTTGAAATTGAGTGGTGTGGAATGAATATGTTTGTCTCATATGCATATGGGTAGTGAAATCTCTCATTAGACCTATTCTATTCTGTTCTCACCCCTCTAACCTATCAGATGCCTTTGAGACGTGACACCGGATTCACTTTCCCGCCGGAGCTCACCCAGTTGATCCAGCAACAGAATGCCTTGATGCAGCTGTTAGTCCAGAACCAGAACCAGAACCAAGGCAACAACAACAACAACAACAACAACAACAACCCACCGCCACCACCCCCAGTTGACAACCTAGCCCGTTTCCTAAGGTTGAATCCGCCGGTGTTCTCTAGCAGCACCAAGCCAATTGTTGCTGATGATTGGCTCTGCAAGATTGGAAGGGAGCTGGCCACTGCTGGATGCACTGATGCTGAGAAGGTGCGCTTTGCCGCACATCAACTGGATGGACCCGCAGCCTCATGGTGGGAGAACTACACTGCCACTTTCCCCGTGGCCAATGTTACATGGGGTCAATTTTAGCAGGCTTTCCGCACTGCACATGTCTCAGCTGGAGCCATGGGTATGAAGAAGCGTGAATTCCGCAACTTACGCTAGGGGAATCGTACTGTGGCGTAGTACGTGGATGAGTTCAGCAAATTAGTACGCTACGCCCCAGATGATGTGGCCACAGATGCCGTGAAGCAGGAGAAGTTTCTTGAAGGACTGAATGATGAACTAAGTATGCAGTTGATGGTGGCAATTTTCACCAACTACCAGGAGCTGGTAGATAAGGCCCTCATGATTGAAGGCAAGCAGCAGCAGATAGATAACCGCAAGAGGAAGTATGGACAGGGGAAGTATAATTCTGGAGCTCAGCAGAAGCCTCGCTATACCCCGTACTCGGGAGGACACACTCATCATAACCATGGAGGACATAACCCTGGAGGACATTCTCATCCTGGAGGAAGTGGACATAACCACAGTGGCCCTAAGAATGGTAATGGGAATGGAGGAAGCAACAGTCAGAAACATGCTAACCCCGCGACACCCGCTAAGAAGGATTTGAGTCACGTTACCTGTTACAAGTGCGGGAAGACTGGACACTACACCAATGATTGTTCTGAGGCAAAGAATGGAAATGGCAACGAAAGCTCAGGAAAGAAGCCAAATCCCTTCACCCAAGGTCAGGTGAACCACGTCAACGTGGAGGAAGTTGAAGAGCAGCTTGATGCAGTTATTGGTAAGTTTTTGATTAAGTCATTTACAGCCCTTGTTCTTTTTGACACTGGTGCATCGCATTCATACATATCAAGGGGATTTGTAGACAAGTTTAAGTTGCCAACCGTAGCCCTTAAGACACCTATGTTAGTAAGCTCACCAGGAGCGGAGTATATGGCTAGCCGAGGATGTTTTCAGCTGCCATTGACCATAGGTAGGCATGTTTTTCTCACAGACCTCATTATCCTGGAATCACAAGGATTGGATGTGATACTAGGCATGGATTGGCTATCCAAGTACGAGGGAAACATCGATTGTGCTAGTAAGTCGATTCTTCTCACCACCCAGAAGGAAAACGGATCAATTATGTGTCTAGGCATGCGCCAAGGAGGACTCAAGTAAATTCACTCTTAGGAGTTGTTCAGGAGGAAGTGCCAGTTGTGAAGGATTATCCCGATGTATTTCTGAAGGAATTACCAGGCATGCCACCAGACCGAGACATAGAGTTTTTGATCGAGCTGTTGCCAGGCACCGGACCAATATCAAAGAGACCGTATCGGATGCCCGCAAATGATCTGGAGGAAATTAAGAAGCAGATTAAGGAGTTATTGGAGAAAGGTTATATACGACCAAGTTCATCACCGTGGGGAGCCCCAGTGCTCTTAGTTGAGAAAAAGGACGGATCTTTGAGAATGGTTGTTGATTATCGTGCGTTGAATGAGGTGACGATCAAGAACAAATACCCACTACTGATGATCAATGATTTGTTTAACCAGCTGCAAGGAGCTAAAGTATTTTCCAAGATCGATCTTCGATCAGGATACCACCAGCTGAAGATCCGAGAACAGGATATACCCAAGACAGCTTTCACCACAAGGTATGGGCTATATGAGTACATAGTTATGTCATTTGGTTTGACCAACGCCCCTGCCTACTTTATGAGTATGATGAATAAGGTGTTCATGGAGTTCTTGGATAAGTTTGTTGTGGTTTTCATTGATGATATATTGGTTTATTCGAAGAATGAAGAAGAACACAAGGAACATTTGCGTTTGGTTCTTGAGAAGCTCAGGGAACATCAGCTATATGCCAAATTCAGCAAATGCGAGTTCTGGTTGAAGGAAGTTGGATTTCTCGGACATGTTATATCAGGAGAAGGAATAGCAGTAGACCCTTCCAAGGTTAAATCTGTCACCGAGTGGTTGCACCCACCTCAGTTGGAGAGATCTGAAGTTTTCTTGGACTCGCATGTTATTATCAGAGATTTATTGAGAATTTTTCCAAAATTGCGAAGCCCATGACAGAGTTATTGAAGAAGGACACCAAGTTTAATTGGACCGAGGATTGTGAGGCCAGTTTTCAGGAGTTGAAGAAACGTTTAGTTACAGCCCCAGTGCTAATTCTCCCGAACATACGCAAGGATTTCCAAGTATATTGCGACGCTTCATGTCAGGGACTTGGAGGCGTTCTTATGCAAGAAGGAAGAGTTGTTTCATATGCCTCACAACAGCTTCGACCTCATGAGTTGAATTATGCCATGCATGATTTGGAGTTAGCAGCCGTAGTGCATGCACTCAAGACATGGAGGCATTTTCTTATCGGAAATCGTTGTGATGTTTACACGGATCATAAGAGTTTGAAGTACATCTTCACACAGAAGGAATTAAACCTCAGGCAGAGGAGATGGTTGGAGCTCATAAAGGATTATGACATGAAGTTGCATTATCATCCAGGAATGGCCAATGTTGTAGCAGACGCGTTGAGCCGCAAGAGTTATGTTAACACTCTCATAACCGGAGGATTACCTCAGGAGTTAGCCGATGACCTCCGAGAACTTTGTTTGGAGATAGTTCAGAGAGGTTTTGTTGCGGCATTGGAAATTCAATCCACTTTACTAGGAAGGATCCGAGAAGCCCAGAAGACGGACAAGGAGATTGCAGGGATAAAAGAAAGGATGAGCAAAGGAAAGGCTAAAGGTTTTCGTGAGGATGAGCATGAAACTTTATGGTTTGAGGATCGTATCTATGTGCCCAATAACCCCGAGATCATGAAGTTAATACTTCAGGAGGCTCATGATTCGCCATATTCGATTCACCCAGGCAACACCAAGATGTCTCTGGATTTGAAGGAGAGTTTCTGGTGGACAGGAATGAAGAAGGATATTGCGGAGTATGTAGCAGTATGTGACGTATGTCAGGGAGTTAAGGCAGAGCATCAGAAGCCAGCAGGATTACTTCAGCCTTTGCCGATACCCGAATGGAAGTGGGATAAACTTGGCATGGATTTCATCACCGGATTACCCAGGACTCGTTCAGGATATGATTCTATCTGGGTTGTAGTTGATCGCTTGACTAAAGTGGCTCACTTCATCCCCATGAAAACCACTTATACGAGCGCGAAGTTGGCCAAGATATATATGACCAGGATCGTATGTCTGCATGGAGTTCCGAGGACCATCGTATCAGATAGAGTAACACAGTTTACTTCGAAGTTTTGGAATCAGTTGCACGAAACTTTGGGAACCAGGCTAGAGTTCAGTACAGCCTTTCACCCGCAGACAGATGGACAGACCGAGAGAGTCAACCAGATTCTGGAGGACATGTTGAGAGCTTGTGTGCTAGATTATGGATCTAGTTGGGATGATAATTTGCCTTACGCAGAGTTCTCATATAACAACAGCTATCAAGCCAGTTTGAAGATGGCCCCTTTCGAAGCCTTGTACGGAAGAAGGTGCAGGACACCACTGTCGTGGGATGAAGTTGGAGATAGACAGTTGTTCGGACCAGACTTAATCAGAGATTCTGAAGAGAAGGTTAAGTTGATTCGGGATAGACTCAAGATAGCCCAGTCCAGGCAGAAGAGTTATGCAGATACTAAACGCAAGGAGGTAACCTATGAAGTCGGAGACATGGCATACCTTCGTGTATCCCCACTTCGAGGAGTAAAACGATTTGGAGTCAAAGGAAAGTTAGCACCACGATTTGTAGGACCATACAGAGTTTTGGAACGTATGGGTGAAGCTGCCTACAAGTTGGAATTACCCGAAGGTTTGTCAGGAGTCCATGATGTGTTTCACGTTTCCCAGTTAAAGAAGTGCCATGCAGAGATGGCTGATATTCCTCTGAGAGATACAGTGCCTCTGGAAGCAATCCAGTTGGAGAGTGACCTGACTTATGAGGAGAAACCCGTCAAGATTCTCGAGTTTGCCAGCCGAGTTACACGCAACAAGGTTATCAAGTTGTGCAAAGTTCAGTGGAGCCACCATACCGAAGAAGAAGCCACCTAGGAGCGAGAAGAAGACCTACGGAAAGACCACCCACACATATTTTCTAGCCAACCCGAATCTCGAGGGCGAGATTCATCTTAAGGGGGGTAGGTTTGTAACATCCCAATTTTCAATTTAGATGTTAATCATTAGGTCATAATATGCATTCATGCTCTTTGCATTTTTATTTGTTTGGACATTTTGATCCTAGGGACCTTAAGCAACTCAAGGACCATTTGAGAGAGTTGGAGGTTTTCATAAAATCCATTTTTGATTTTTTCAAAATTGGTAAATGGGATCAAAGTGATTTTTATTTGAAATTATTTTTCCGATTATTTTGAAAATAAATAAAATAATGAGAGAAGATAATATGACTTCTTCAAATAGAGGAAATATTGGAAATTTAGTTTTAAATAAAAATAAAGTTTATTCGAATTTTATTTGAGTTTTATTCGAGTAAACTAGGGAAAAATTGCATTTTTAAAAATTGAATTTTAGCCCAGAAAAATGTTCATGGTGTCCTAAATATTAGGAGAGGACCATGAAAATTATTTTTGGAATTTTAGGATTTTTATTTTATTTTAATTTGGATTTTTCTTCGTGGCGAAATTTTAAAAAATAAAATTCGAACTGGGCCGGCCCAGCTAGCGCCGGACCGCGGCCCAGCCACCGTCGCCCGCCACCGAGCTCGGAACGGAGTCCCGAGTAGCGCCGCCACCCGTCGGAGTCCGACCCGGACTCCACCTCACCGCCGCCTCCTTTGCCCCTCCTCCAAGCCGCCACACCCCCCTCCCCGCCTTTATAAGCCGCCCCGACCCCCCTCTCCACCCCGTCTCGAGCCGTGCCACCGCCGCACTTCCCGCGCCGCCGCCGCCCTTAGCCACCGCCGCCCGAGCCGCCCCGCAGCGCTGCCACCGACGCCGCCGCAGCCGCGCCGCTCGCCGTCGCCGCCGGAGCCACCTCGCCCCGTCGGAGCCGCGCCGCCTCGCCGTTGACCTCAACCGCCGCCGCCGGCCGAAGACCGGTAAAAACCCGTCCCGGTTCGCCGGTTTATTTTTGTTTTTTTTTAAAAAATTCGATTTAGTTAGATCGACCGGTTTATTTTATTAGATCAGTATTATATAGCGCACGTTCACCCGTTGGAATCTGTTAACGAACAAATTCATTCGTTAGTTTCTGTTAGCGGACATTGGTCCGATAGATTTTTCTTTTTCTGTTTATTTTTCGGCCAGGGACCTATCCGCGAATAGTTTTCTTACCGATTAGTCCCTGATTTTCAAACCCTCGTAACTTTTTGCTCGTTTATCCAAATCCAGTGAAACCAACGCCAAGTTCTTCGTCTTGTTCCCCTCTGTCCAGATTTTCAACTTGAACATGATTTTGAAAATATAAAATTTGGTTTCCAGCAGATTTGAATTTGAACTTGTTTTGATCGTAGTTTGAGTTTCGTGACTCCGATTCGATTGATTCTTTTTGCAAATCGAAGCTCTTCACTTGAACTTTCTATTCAGACCTTTTTCCGTTGGGTTTTACCTTTGCATATTATGCTTGAGTGCTTATGTATGCTATTGTTTGTTCGTGATAGAGTTTTCGGAGTGCGAGGCTTGCTACTACGAATCACTAGGGTTTTCCGATCGTCAGCAAGGGAAGTAACACTTTGATCATACCCCTTTATTACCCAGTTTTTATGCATTAGTTTCAATCCTCAAACACTGCATGGTTAGGGTTTGATAACATGTGGGTACTGGGAAGTAGTTGATGAGGTAGGAACCTATTGTCCTTTATCAAACCATGGGTATTACTACGTTATGCTTACTTTGCTATGCTATGCTCGTAGACGTGGTTTGGTTTGAGAGAATTCATGAAAGATGTGAGAGTTATTGTTAACTAAGGTTTAACTTAAGGTGGCTACTTTAATACACATCTGGGTGGAATGGTTGGGGCACCCTGGGGATACCAGTGGCTTGCCCGGACACCTGGGGAATCCAGTGTTGTCCAAGGAGATCCCGGGGAATCCGTGTGATCATCCTATGGTTCGCCACCCAGGCTCAAAGGGATCATAAGATTATTCATGCTAGAAACTTCCGTGTGCAGCCACATGCCATTATGGGCTCTAGCATAGTTGAGTAAGTTGTGGGAATCCTTTCCATGATGCGCTAGCAGATGTAGGGAATTGTAGGTGTACCGGCCTATCTATCGGTTAAGGGGACCTCTTCGAAAAGACTGTGTCTCGATCATCCATTTCTCAAACATCATGCAGTGCGAGAAATAAAATGGAGGAGATCAAGTCTTGTGGGGAAAAGTGCGCAAACCTCTGTAGAGTGTACAAACTAATCATGGTTAGACGTGTCCCCAGTTATGGACATCTTGAGTATCTGGTACTTGAATTATTGATTTGATCTCATCA
This sequence comes from Thinopyrum elongatum, assembly GCA_011799875.1. Lineage (NCBI taxonomy): Eukaryota > Viridiplantae > Streptophyta > Magnoliopsida > Poales > Poaceae > Thinopyrum > Thinopyrum elongatum. The sequence continues at coordinate 417,352,898 of CM022299.1, forward strand.
CATTACTTAATTAATTTGATTGGGTTGTCAACTTTTAATTGGGATTGAGTTGGGGTTACCTTCTCAAATTTTTCAACAAACTTTGTAGTTAAATAAAATATATTCCTTTGTTGTAGGGAAAAATTAGCTTTACACAAATGATAACCGTAGAGCCTCCACCAGCCAAATATGCATGTAGTGGTAGCTGTTATTACGTTCATTTCTCTATAGTGTTATCTTGCCAGCATATTCCATGTGCTGACCTACATGGCTGCAACGTATCATGTTGCAGAATTTTTAGACGAAGAGTAAGGTGCGATAGGTCGTTGTCATGCACTCAGCTATGCTGTTGGAGTTGATGGACTCATTTACCTTCGAAGCTTCTGCAGTTACTTATTTTAGATGGCCTTCAGCCATAGTATTGTAATAAATACTCTTTACGAGGATTTTCAATGTAATAAGTGTGTGATTGAACTCTGTTATAAATCCTCGAGTACTGTGTGTGTCAGCATACTGATCCAGGGATGACACTTAAGCACAGAGACTTCGATCCATTGGGATCGGGTCGCTACAGTTAGTTATAATCTTTGCTGAAAACGTGGGTGCTACTTAAGCTTATTTATGTAAACAAGAGCAAAACAGTTTGTAAAAGTTTTTCTTTTTCACTTTCAGTTTATCAACTGAATTGCTTGAGGACAAGCAAAGGTTTAAGCTTGGGGGAGTTGATACGTCTCCATCGTATCTACTTTTCCTAATGCTTTTCCTCTTGTTTTGGACTCTAATTTGCACGATTTGAATGAAACTAACCCGGACTGATGTTGTTTTCAGCAGAACTACCACGGTGTTGTTTTCGTGCAGAAATAAAAGTTCTCGGATTGGAATGAAACTTCGTGAGGAATTTTTTTATAATAAAAGAAAATTTCTGGAGTCAAGAACCACATGAGGGGCACCTAGGTGGGCACAACCCACCAGGGCGCGCCCCCCTCTAGGCGCACCTAGGTGGGTTGTCCCCACCTGGTGGCCCCGCAGACTTCAACCCAGATACTATAAAATCACATATTTGGAGAAAAAATTAGGGAGAAAGAATTATCGCGTTTCACGAGACGGAGCCGCCGCCACCTCCTGTTCTTCATCGGGAGGCCTGATCTGGAGTCTGTTTGGGGCTCCGGAGAGGGGGATCTTCGATCTTCGTCATCACCAACCCTTCTCCATTGCCAATTCCATGATGCTCCCCACTGGGAGTGAGTAATTCCTTCGTAGGCTCGCTGGTCGGTGAGGAGTTGGATGAGATTCATCATGTAATCGAGTTAGTTTTGTTTGGGCTTGATCCCTAGTATCCATTATGTTCTGAGATTGATGTTGCTATGACTTTGCCATGCTTAATGCTTGTCACTTTGGGCCCGGGTGCCATGATTTCAGATCTGAATTGTTTATGTTATCACCATTATATCTGTGTTCTAGATCCGATCTTGCAAGTTATAGTCACCTACTACGTGTTATGATCCGGCAACCCCGGAGTGACAATAGTCGGGACACTTCCCGGTGATGACCGTAGTTTGAGGAGTTCATGTATTCACTATGTGTTAATGCTTTGTTCCGGTTCTCTATTAAAAGGAGGCCTTAATATCCCTTAGTTTCCAATAGGACCCCGCTGCCACAGGAGGGTAGGACAAAAGATGTCATGCAAGTTCTTTCCATAAGCACGTATGAGTATTTACGGAATACATGCCTACATTATATTTATGAACTGGAACTAGTGCTGTATCGCCCTAGGTTATGACTGTTATATGATGAATATCATCCAACGAATTCACCGATCCAATGCCTACGAATTTCTCTCATATTGTTCTTGCTAAGTTACTACTGCTGCTATTACTATTGCACTTGCTACAAAACCATTACTATTACTGTTACCGTTACTATTGCTGTTGCTACTACTATCAAAACTACCATACTACTTTGCTACTGATTACTTTGCTGCAGATAATTAATCTCCTGGTGTGGTTGAATTGAAAACTCAGCTGCTAATACATGCAAATATTCTTTGGCTCCCCTTGTGTCGAATCAATAAATTTGGGTTGTGTCGGCGTGCGACACCTATGGGACCCTCGAAGAATCCCTTTACGATTCGGCAGGGGGAGAGGTATGCGCAAAGAGCAGAACCAACGATCGACGTGGGGCAATTTTACCCAGGTTCGGGCCGCCGATCAGCGTAAAACCCTACTCCTGCCTTGTTTTATTATCGGTGTTCTTGAGCCCAGGCTCCAGGAGCGCTCGCAGTGAACAATATGTTCAAAGAGCAGCTAGGCATGCAGAATGGGCCAGAAGATCCTCTCCCCTGTAGCAGTTGCCTTGGGCCTCCTTTTATATCACCAAGGGATCACCACAGTGGCGAAATGTACATACATTGAGGTGTAAAGTAGCTACAGGGTCATCATACCTAACCCCTGACGGATTAGGACGAACGCATTTAATGCACCGTGAGGTGTCCGTCTAGGTGTCCTCACTTTCTTGGGGATGGAAAAAGGGGCCATCCCATCATCACCGCTTAAGCTCTCCTCCACTGGCGCGTCGCCATGCATCCAAAGAAGGACCCAGAATGTCGGGTTTGTTGCTCTGCCAGAGCGGTGGCACAGCAACAAAATCTTGCCGGGCGCTGAATCTTGCCGGGCGCCGAACCTTGCCGGGCGCCGAATCTTGCCGGGCTTCACAGGCCAGCCCGGCAAGATCTTGCCGGGAAACTGGCCTTCGGATTCCAGCCCTTCTTATCTGCTGATCCTCAGATCTTTGACTTGAGGATTTCTTTGGTGGCCTGAGTCAACCTCGAACTGTTCCCCGACAAGCCTTGCCGCGAGTATGGCTACAACTGCCCGTGCACAAGTACGGGGTACTAATGGCCCAATACTTAGTACACCGACAGGAGCCCCCGGGCCTAGGCCACACACGAGTGCGAGGCGTTGTTGGGCTAGGCCCAAACAGTGCACGGGCACACGTGGCAGGGGATTAACTGCTCGTAAATATCCCGTTTACTGTGCCCCCCACTACGCGCGCCGAACACGTGACGTGGGAAGCGTGCCTCAAAAGCTGCAACTGCAACACGCCTGCAGAGGCGCATTCACATTGGGGAGTAAAAGAGGCGGCCCCGCTCCTTCCCCATAAAAAGGAGAAACCACAGAGGCACAGCCTATTTACCCCCTTCTTCTTCTCAATCTGGCCGTCGCCATTGCTTTCCTTCTCCCGAGCTCAGAGCAAAGCTTTCCCTCATCCGCTCGTCGCCTCCACGCCCTCTTCATCCCCGGCTTCTGCCCTTGCAGTCACCATGCCGCCCAAGACCAGCAAAGGCAAGGGCAAGGAGACGAAAGCCGATGTCCCGGAGAGCGAGCTGGTGAAGATGCGGAAGAAGTATGTCGTCTTCGCCCCGTCGCTTGATGCGGAAGCTTTGAAGAGGCGGTACCAGTGCATGTGGGCGAGGGAGACGCAGGCTCACCCCGCCACTCGCGTGATTCTAGGTTCTTGCTCCAAGAGTGGGTCAGACAGATATCCCTTCTTCGTCGCATACTTCTATTGCGGGCTCTGTCCTCCATTTTCTGACTTCTTCAACAACATTATGTACACATACGGCTTCCATCTTCTCGATTTCACGCCGAATGCGGTATTGTGCATGTCCATCTTTGCGCACCTTTGTGAAAACTTTGCCGGAGTGGTTCCCAATACTGCCCTTTTCCGCCACTACTTTTTCCCTCGTATCCAAAAAGGGGAGGCCCTCTCTGGTTCTATCTTCTGGATTCCAAGGGCTTGGAATAAGGAAATATACCCAGAAGGGGTTTATCGCGAGAAGTGGGACGAATGGCGGGCTGAGTGGTGCTGGATCAAGGAAACAGATCCCCATCCATTCTGTCTGCCTCGACAGCAGAAAGCGGTCCGCGGCAGTGGCTGGAGCAATCTTGCTGCTGAAGATGAAAAACTCACAATCGCCGCCACCAGGATTCTTCGCCTGAAAGCTGCCGGGCTAACAATGGAGATGATTGGCTTCGATTTTCTCCGCCACCGCATTGCCCCCTTGCAGAATAAAGGAAGACCAGCTTGGGAATACCGAAACGCAGCAGACATCATGAGACTGCGCCCCGGGTTGAACAATAATTTGACTGCTATGCAACTTGGCGCTCTCCGTCAAAAGCTGTTCCAGCGCGACAACAAGCATCGGTTGCCGGCAAGGATTGTCCCTCTGTGCAACAACTCTGCCCTGGGGTCAATTATCGCTACCATGCCACTGTTCAATGCCCACAGTCTCGACGCGACATGGGTTGAGCCATCCGAGGAAGAGGCACAAAAGTTCTTTGATAACTTGACGGAGAGGGCCGTCCGGGAAGAAGCAGACTTCATTCGAGCCACCACCGACGAAGAGGTGGCATACATCGCCACTAGGGCGAAGGAGGCAAATCTTGCCATGGAGGCTGGCAGCGCCGGCTTCACAGAATGGGAAACCAGTGACGCAGAGGTAGTGGTGGAGAAAAATCCTGCCGGGAAGGACAAAGCTGCCGGGGAACAGAGCAGCACAGCCGCTGAGAGCTCGTCCGACGAAGACGCGGCTGAAGAAGAACCACAAGAAGAGCTCCCAGCCCCGAAGAAGACAAAGCGTGTTCTTCGAAAGGCTGCATCTGGCATCCCGGCAAGCCAACCTTCCTCGAGCAGCGAGGCTCCCGGCAAGAAAGCGGCCGGCAAGACTGCGCCGCGGTAAGGAGTTCGACAGCAACCTGCGCGGCATGCGAGACCCACATCAGCGGCAACTGCTGAGGCGGCAGGGGTGTCTCGCACTACCGCACCGGAAGCTGAGGTGACAGAAACACGCCAACCCCAGTGCTTGCTATAGCCAAACGACCTAGGACCCCTCCTCCGCCTCCCCACACAGACACCGCAACGGAGGTCGATTTTGACATCTCCGGCTTTAGGCCGGAGCAAGAATAGGAAGAGTGAGTACCTTGCCACAGCCTTTACCTTCCAATCCTGGATCAATCTTATTGACTTGCTTGTATTGTCTCTGCAGTGATGCAGAAACCTTGATGGAGAGGATGGCGAAGAGGACAAAGACTTCTATAGGTGACGAGCCTATGGCAGGCTTCGTGAGCGCGCCGGAAACTACTACCATCAGCCCAGATCTTAGTCCTCGACGCAGCCCCCAGCGCAGCCCCCAGCGTAAGTTCATTATTCTTTTCGGTTGGGGAATGCTGAGGTTCCTATCCTTGCCGCTAATATCTTTGGGCTTGCAGGAGAAGGACGACAACAAAGGGAGTTATCAGGAGATACCCTCATCGCGCCACCTCTATCAACCACATCGCCCACAAGCGTGTCCCCGGCAAGTGATCACACCGACGAGCTTGTCTTGGTTGAGGAGGAGCCAACAACCATGGATGCTGGCATCTTACCCCCGACAACCGAGGTTGTTGGGAGGGGCGAGGCCACCTCTCGACAGCCCGATGCAGGTAACCAATTGCCTCAGCGTGCTTGCTATTCTTTCATTTATCTTTCTTTCTTTTGTCTTCTTGAACTTTGATCTTGATCTCATTCTGTTTCTCCCCCTTGTCCTTTAGAATTCCCTGAGATGGAAGACATGAACATCGACGCTATCATCGAGGAGACCGCCAGGGATGTTGCCGTCGAAGCCGACAAGATCGCTGCCAGCGAGGCCGCCATGGATGCCACCGTAGAAGCCGACGGTGCTTTTGCCGAGGAGGCCGCCAAGACTGCACAGGAGGAACCTGCCAAAGAGTCTACCGAAGAGGGCGGCAAGGAGGCTGGTGACCGTACTGACGGCATTCCTGCCGCAGGAGCGCCAGGCGCTATGCCGGCCACGGAGCCCCTTGCTACTGGTGAGGCGGTTGTTGAGGATCAACCGTCAACATCTGAAGTCCCCTCATCCAGCAAATATCTCAAAGTTGGCGAGAACCTGTTTGTCAACTTGCCAGGGACGACAAGCATTGGGGCACCGACCGAAGGGGAAGTCTTTGATGAAGAAATCATCGCTGCTGCCGGGCTCGAGGTTGTTGATTATCCAAGCGCTAGCAGCGGCAAATCTGAAGAGGATCAGCTCCTTCAGGCCATGGGCGAAAATTTCCGCAAGCTCCAGGCTCTTCACCGCGCCCGGAAAGAGAAAGCGGATTCCAGAATGGCAGTTGTTGAGGCGGCCGAAGCAGATTTTCAGAGGCGCGTCGAACAAATGCAAGTCTGGTACGCCGAGGCCCTCCAAGAGTTGACTGCCGGCCAGGAACAAGTGAGCCAACAGTGGACAGAAATCCTCCTGAAACAATATGACATGGAGAAGGCGCAAGAGGAAGCTACACAAAGAATTACTGCTGAAGATGCTCTCCTGACGGGGCGTCGCATTGCGCTTGATGCTCATGAGGAAGACCTTGTCGCTCGTGAACAGGTGCTCGCCGCCAAGCTTCGTAGCAAAGATGATGATATCAAGAAGCTTGTCGCGCGGCGGACCTAGGAGCTGGAGCAGAAACACAAAGAGGCGCTCGAAGCTCTAACTGTAGATAACGCCGGCAAGCTCAAGGAGGCCATCGATGCTGCCGAGGCTGCAGAGGCCACCAAGAATGAGCTGAGCGCAAAGTAAAGAAACTGGAAGTGGATCTCGAAGAACACGGCAAGAAGCTCTCAAAGCTCAAAGGTGATAGGGAAAAAACCCTCCACACCCTGGCGGAGATGCAAGTTGCCATGTCTAACAAGACCAAGCAGCTCTCCTCAGCAAATGATGCTATTGCCGTTCTGGAATTGAAGCTGACCATGTTGGAGAAGTCTCTCGAGGCCAGCAGGGCCCGCGAGAAGGCCCTGCTCAAAGATCTCCAGGGAGAGAGGAACCTGCTCAAGAGCGCTGCCACCGCCCAAGTTGATTACGAAAAGGGGGTGAAAATCTGGACTGGACGTCTCATCGACGCTGCGGAGAAGCTCACGGCAGAACTGTCAACCATGGGCCTGTCAAACTTCAGGTATTCTTCCGAGGAAATGATATCTTCGAGTGCCAGGTTGACGATGTTCTTCGAAAGCATCATTGATGCCCTGAAGTTGCTTCAGTCTAACCGGGCGACCCAATTGGCCAATGAGTCCCGCTGGCTTTGCCGGGCCGTCCTCCGCAAGGTACTTATCAAGGTGGTGCATAATAATCCTGGCATCGACCTCTCCAACGTGCTTGGCCACCTGCCAAAGGACGCAAATCTCGAGGCACTTGAAGAGCTTGTCGCACCTATCCTTGAGAAGGTGGATTCAATCAAAAGAGTCGAAGGCCAGCGCAGAGATTAACTGCTCCACCTCTTCTTGCCGTCGTCATTCCATGCCAAAGACAATTAAGTCTTAAGTTAGAACTGCGGCAACTTATTAATGTAATATAACTTGCTTATGTTTGGGTACATGCATGCTATCTCCCTTGTCTGATTCCTTTATGTATGGAGTTCACCCTACGCTTACTGAAAAACTTGCCGGCGCGCAACCTGCCACGAGCGCTGGGTGCGGGACTTCAGTAGCCTGCTGGAGGCGCAGCGGCCGGCAAGACTCCTTGGCATTCTTAGTGCAGCCACTTAAATTGTTGAGTGGACTCGAAACAAAATAAGGGCGCAACCGATTACAGCAAGGGTTCCTTCGCGTGCAGATTTTCCATACAAAAGTCAAAATCGTCCAAGGAAATAACTTTGCAATAAAGGAAACTTGTTCTAAGTTTTAGAACTTAGCTTTCTGTCGCTGTCCTTCCTCCGGCAAGCGTCAATTCTGAATGTCGCCAACTGGTACTCATATCTCCCTTCCCCCCCGGCAAATGTGCACGTGAGGAATCCTTCTGTCTTTTGAGAAAAAGAAAGAAGAGAAAATAAAGATATGAAACCTTGGCGGTTCGTTAGAACTTACCGGGAGTAGGTGTCATACAACATCTTAGACACACATGCATATATATATGAACATGGAAATCAATAAGGAAATGTACAACACTTAAATTTATTCATCTGTGCTCAGGGTCTGCGCCTGGCTTTGTACAAAGGATTATATGCCTTGCCGGCAAGACTTGTACAAAAGGGGGGTTGCCGGGGGCCCCCGGCAACCGCGCCTTATGGGTAGAACTTGCGAAGATGTTCGATATTCCAGGAATTGCTCACTGGAACGCCATCTTCGGTCTCCAGGCGGACAGCGCCGGGCCTGGTGATTCGTACTACCCGATAAGGGCCTTCCCACTTTGGCGTCAACTTGTTTGAATTCTTGGCGGACTGAATCCGTCGAAGAACAAGGTCGCCTTCCTCAAGGCTTCGGGCATGAACTTTATGGCTATGGTAGCAGCGCAAAGCTTGCTGGTAGCGTGCAGCTCGCACAGCAGCCTGAAGACGATTCTCCTCAAGGAGCACAGCGTCATCTTGCCGCAGCTGCTCTTGCTCAAGCTCGTCATAAGCAAGCACTCGAGGTGATCCGTACGTGAGTTCCGTGGGGAGAACTGCTTCCGCTCCGTAGACCAGAGCGAAGGGTGTCTGGCCGGTGGCTCGATTTGGTGTCGTTCTGATTAACCAAAGAACCGCCGGCAACTCATCAATCCAGCGTCTTCCGCACTTTTTCAGCCTGTCAAAGGTTCTGGTCCTGAGACCGCGCAGCACTTCAGCATTGGCCCTCTCCGCTTGTCCGTTGCTTCTCGGGTGAGCAACAGAGGCAAAACAAATTTTGCCGCCAAGGTCTTGGACGTACTGCATGAAGGTGCGACTTGTGAATTGCGTGCCGTTGTCGGTGATGATCCTGTTGGGCACACCGAAATGGCAAACTATCCCTTTAAAGAACTTGACGGCTGATTGTGCTGTCACCTTCCTCACTGCTTCCACCTCCGGCCACTTTGTGAACTTGTCGATAGCAACGTACAAGTACTCAAAGCCCCCGGTAGCATGGGGGAAAGGGCCCAGTATGTCGAGCCCCCAGACCGAAAATGGCCAGGAGAGAGGGATTGTCTGAAGATCTTGAGCTGGTTGATGCGATTTCTTCGAATGAAACTGGCACGCTTCACACTTAGTTACTAGTGCAGTTGCATCCTGGAGAGCGGTGGGCCAAAAGAAACCTTGCCGGAATGCTTTCCTGACAAGTGCTCTTGATCCTATGTGAGAGCCACATATGCCTCCATGTATTTCTGCCAACAGCTCTAGTCCATCCTCCCGAGGAATGCACTTCAATTTCACACCGTTCGGTCTCTTTCTGTACAGGACGTCATCGACGAACTTGTACATAACAGACCGACGGGCTACTCTTTCCGCTTCTTCCTGTTCCTCCGGGAGTTCTCCTGTTTGAAGGAAATGGACAATGTGCTGTGCCCATGCTGGAGCCTGGGGCTCGACAGCTAGGACTAAAGGCATCTCCTCTGCCGGGGGAACATTTGTCTCGACAGCAAAAGCGTGAGTTTCCGCCGGAGCCTGTCGTTCCCCGGCAGGTTTGTCGTTGATCCCGGCAAGTTCCTTGCCGGTGGCTCCGGGGAGCTCTGCCGGAAAGTACTGTCCAGTGTTCAACTTTCTTCTCTTTTCTTGTCGCATTGATGGCACCACGGATGGTTGAGTCAAATGGAGCACAAAAGTTCCTGGTTCCACAGGCAACTTGAGGGCAGCACGCTTTGACAGGTCGTCAGCAATACTATTCTCGGCACGAGGGATGTGCTCCATTTGCAGACCGTCAAAGTGCTCTTCCATTTTTCTCACTTCATCCACATAGGCTTGCATCAATGGACTCTGATAACTCTTATTAACTTGCCTGACGACAAGCTGTGAATCGCCTCTGATGACGAGCTTTTTGATACCAAGGTCTGCCGCGATCCTGAGACCGGCAAGCAAGCCCTCGTACTCCGTAGTGTTGTTCGTCGAACTCTCCCGGGGAAAATGCATTTGGATTACGTACTTAAGGTGCTCTCCGGTGGGTGCGACAAGCAGCACACCAGCACCGGCGCCTTGCAGCAAAAAAGCCCCGTCAAAGTACATAACCCATTGCTGGTCAATTTCCTTGCCGGGGAGAATTGTTTCTTGAACCTCCTCGTCTGGCGTTGGGGTCCATTCCGCAACGAACTCTGCCAAGGCCCTACTCTAAATTGTCGAAGTGCTTTCAAACTTGAGACCAAAGCTCGACAACTCCAACGCCCACTCCACAATCCTGCCGGTTTCTTCTGGATTTCGCAAAATCCGTTGCAACGGAAAGCGAGTGACGACGGTGATTTCATGTGCTTGAAAATAATGGCGCAGCTTCCTCGAGGCCATAAGGAGGCCGAAAAGCAACTTCTGCATGCCAGAATATCTTGACCTAGCTCCTTGTAAAAGAGAGCTAACAAAATAAACTGGGCGCTGCACCACCTTTTTCTTCTGCAATGATTCTTCTGACTGCAAAGATCTTTTCTTGCCGGGATCAACCCTTGCCGGGGAAGATCCTGCCGCGTCACCTGACGGTCCTGCCGCTGGTGTTGCTTCCTCATCAGCTTCTCTCTGCGCCACTAATGCAGCACTAACCACTTGATTTGTTGCTGCCAAATATAGCAGCAACGGCTCTCGTTGTTTAGGCGCGACTAGCGTCGGCGGAGAAGAAAAGTATTTCTTCAAATCTTGCAGCGCAGCCTCCGCCTCCGGAGTCCATTTCATCGGACCTGCCTTTTTCAAAATTTTGAAAAAGGGCAGGGCGCGCTCAGCAGATTTGGAAATAAACCTGCTTAGAGCAGCAACACAGCCGGCAAGACGACGGACGTCCTTGACGCATCTTGGTGCTTCAATCTGCTCAATAGCTTTGATCTTGTCGGGGTTCGCTTCGATTCCCCGACAAGATACAAAGAATCCGAGGAGCTTGCCGGAAGGAACACCGAACACGCACTTCTCAGGATTGAGCTTTAAGTTGATCTTCGCAGATTTGCAAATGTTTCTTCTAAATCTTGTATAAGCGTCGCTTTGTCCTTGGTTTTGACCACTATATCATCCATATATGCCTCTATATTTCTATGGAGCTAAGGCTCAAAACCAATTTGGACCGCTCTCGCAAATGTAGAACCAGCACTTTTCAACCCGAAAGGCATTCATATAAAACAATACGTACCACATGGGGTGATAAATGCAGTCTTTTCTTCATCTTCTTTCGCCATGAAGATCTGATGATACCCTGAGTAGGCATCAAGGAAGGACAGGAGATCACAACCAGTGGTGGAATCCACAATCTGGTCGATGCGTGGCAAGGGAAAGGGATCTTTTGGACAGGCTTTATTGACACCTGTATAATCGATACACAGCCTCCATTTCCCATTCGCCTTGCGCACTACAACCGGATTGGCCAACCAGGTTGGGTGAAGCACTCCTCTGACCAATCCTGCCGCCTCCAGCTTTCTGATTTCCTCGGCAATGAATTCTTGCCGCTCCAAGGCTTGCTTCCTGACCCTCTGCTTGACGGGCCGCGCATGAGGACAGATAGCAAGGTGGTGCTCAATTACCTCCCTGGGAACACCGGGGATGTCAGACGGTTGCCATGCAAACACGTCGACATTCACCCGTAGGAAGGCAACGAGCGCGCTTTCCTATTTGTCATCTAGGGTGGAACTTATGGTGAAAGTTCCTCCCGTTCCGTCCTCCCTAACGGGCACCTTCTTGGTCTCTGGTGGAGCAGCCTTGGATTTCTTGTTCTTGCCGGTGGAACTCTCTGGTGCATCCTCGACGGAAGCGCAGCACTCCGAGGAGGCGCGCTTACCGGAGTTCGCGCCAAGATTCTCGCCGGTCTTCTTCTTCCCCCCGGGAGTTCCAGCGGCAGGAGCAGATGCCTTGACGGCAGGTGCTGCAACTGCTTCCCGGTAGAGTTGGTCGGCACCGATGAGCGCATCCTTCTTATCGGAATGGATAGTAATGACACTCAATGGCCCGGGCATCTTCAAAACATTATACGCGTAGTGTGATGCCGCCATGAACTTAGCCAACACTAGCCGACCAAGGATCCCATTGTATGACATAGGGATCTTGGCGACATCAAACACTACCTTCTCGGTCCTGTAGTTGAGCTCGCTACTAAATGTCACCGGTAGCGTAATCTTGCCCTTTGGCTGAGTTCTTCCTGGATTGACCCCTTGAAACGTGCCCGTTTCTTCGAGATCTTCATTAGGAATTTGAAGCCTCTTGAGCACATCTGGTGAGATTAGGTTTAGCCCGGCCCCACCGTCAACTAGCATTTTCGTCACCTTGAGGTTGCGGATTGTTGGTGAGACCAACAATGGCAAGCACCCGACCGCAGTCGTGCGATCAGGGTGATCCTCGGCGTCGAAAATGATAGGCGTGTTGGACCACTTCAGGGGCTTACATGCATCTGGTGACGGCTTTGTTGCATTGACTTCCCGCACCCACTGTTTGAGTCGACGGTGAGAAGAATGCAACGAGGCGCCCCCATCGATACACATGGCCTCTGTAGCTTTCTAGAATTCTTGCTCACTGGACTCATCGTCTTCTTCGTCATCATCTTCTTCCTTGTCTCGGCCTCGAGCGGGCCTCTCCCTCTGTTGCTTGGCCTTACCGCGGCGACCCCCTCGGCCACCGCGCTTCTTGCCGGATCTGTCAGCACCGTCATGGGCCTTCTCCTTATCTCACCTTTCATACTCAGCCCTCTGTTTCTCGGCAAGCTGTTCAACTTGCCGGCAGTTTTGGAGATCGTGGCCCTTGGTGCGATGGATCTTGCAATACTGCTTGCCAGAGCTTTCCGACTTGTCGGCCGCCGCCAAGGCCTGACAGGAAGAGCACCCGGCAAGTTCCTTGCCGGGGTCATCAACCTTGGCCTTCTTGGTGGCGCCGGGGTTGCCGGATTCCTCGACAGCAAGCACGGCCTTGCCTCTGCGTTTCTTGTTCCGCCGCCGGCCTTTCCTTGACGGGGTCGCAGCGTCTTCATCTTCTGATTCGCCCCTCGCGCAAACAGCCTCGCCAGGGAGTTTCCTCCCCTCTTCAGCTCGAGCGCATTTGTCAGCCAAAGCGTAAAGCTCGGCGATACTCCTGACTTTGTTCATTGCCAGCTCTTCCCGCATTTTGCGGTTACGCACGTTCTGATGAAACGCGCTAACAACAGCGGCCGGGTGAACGTCAGGAATATTGTACTGCACCCGGCTGAATCTCTGGATAAACTTGCGCAGGGATTCGCCCTCCTTCTGAGGGATGATATGCAAATCACTCTCTTGGCCAGGAGCTTGGTGGCCTCCAACAAAGGCGCCAACAAACTGATGGCACAGATCTGACCAAGAAGAAATAGAATTCTCCGACAGATGCATCAACCACGACCTGACGTTGGGTTTGAGCACCAACGGGAAGTAGTTGGCAAGTATCTTGTCATCTCGGCCCCCGACAGCCTGCACCGCAATGGTGTAAATGCTCAGGAACTCTGAGGGATGAGTCTTGCTGTCATATTTCTCCGGGACCTCTGGCTTGAAGGTTCGGGAGTTGGGCCACTGGACTTGCCGCAGCTCACGGGTAAACGCTGGAGTCCCTACCTCGTAAGGCAAGTCTCCTGCGTCCCCCGGCGCAGGCTCGTCGACAGTCGGCCCTGCGCGCTTATCAGACTGATAGCACGCTTCCCGTCGCCGCTCGATGGTAGTTCGAGCGTCCTCTTTGCCTCGTTCCTGGAGAACTTGACGCTGGTCGCGGCGCATCCGTGGATCGGACGACGCCATGGAATCATCATCACGGCGATCGACCTGCTGGGTTGTCGCCCGCCGCTGGTGTCGCGGAGGGGAGTGCACCGTGGTTGCACCACCTCCAGTTTTCTCCACATCGGCTCGCGCCGGATCGACGGGCCTTCGCTGTGAGGGCCCTACCTCTTGTGGCCCATCTTTGTTGGCGAAGCCAATAAGGCTCTGGATAGTAGCTCGCCACTCCTCCATCTTCTCCGGAGCAGGAGGGAAATCGAGGAGCAGCTGCGCACGTGCCAAGGCTTCCGCTGGTGTAGGCGGCGGCGACAGGTGCGAGGTACGTGAGGTGCTCTGACTCCTAGCCATGTTAGAAGGAGCACCGTCACGGTCACGCGACCGCGCGCCACCTCCACCGGCAGCTCGGTGTGCATGCTGGGCCCGCGCATCTTGGGATCGATGCGCAGAAATCTTTTCATGGGGACGCCCTGAACCACCAACGCCATGATGTCACTCGTCGTGCATGACCTGGGTAGGCCGTGACGCTTGCGCCGGCGCGGGAGCTCCAGAAGGCGTCCTCCGATCTCTGGAATTCGTTGTGCCACCCGTAGGCAACACAGCTCCGTCTCTGGAACCAGCGGCATGTGGGTTGCCGCTGCCACTACGAACGACGCCGCTCACCTGGCTTGGATCACCGGAACGCCATGGAGGCTCTAATCCTCTTCCTTCTGCACCCACGCCATCGCCCGTATGCGAAGGCACAGGCAAAATGGATGTGGATGGTTGCGCTGTCGTAGCGCTCTTCTTCTTGGGTGGCATGATAATGAAGATGATGAAGAAACTAAGGCGCCGATCACTGGATCAGGTTCACACAACCTACAATCCCCCTACCTGGCGCGCCAAAGATGTCGGCGTGCGACACCTATGGGACCCTCGAAGAATCCCTTTACGATTCGGCAGGGGGAGAGGTATGCGCAAAGAGCAGAACCAACGATCGACGCGGGGCAATTTTACCCAGGTTCGGGCCGCTGATCAGCGTAAAACCCTACTCCTGCCTTGTTTTATTATCGGTGTTCTTGAGCCCAGGCTCCAGGAGCACTCGCAGTGAACAGTACGTTCAAAGAGCAGCTACGCATGCAGAATGGGCCAGAAGATCCTCTCCCCTGTAGCAGTTGCCTTGGGCCTCCTTTTATATCACCAAGGGGTCACCACAGTGGCGAAATGTACATACATTGAGGTGTAAAGTAGCTACAGGGTCATCATACCTAACCCCTGACGGATTAGGACGAACGCATTTAATGCATCGTGAGGTGTCCGTCTAGGTGTCCTCACTTTCTTGGGGATGGAAAAAGGGGCCATCCCATCAGCACCGCTTAAGCTCTCCTCCACTGGCGCGTCGCCACGCATCCAAAGAAGGACCCAGAATGTTGGGTTTGTTGCTGTGCCAGAGCGGTGGCACAGCAACAAAATCTTGCCGGGCGCTGAATCTTGCCAGGCGCCGAACCTTGCCGGGCGCCGAATCTTGTCGGGCTTCACAGGCCACCCCGGCAAGATCTTGCCAGAGAAGCTGGCCTTCGGATTCCAGCCCTTCTTGTCTGCTGATCCTCAGATCTTTGACTTGAGGATTTCTTTGGTGGCCTGAGTCAACCTCGAACTGTTCCCCGACAAGCCTTGCCGCGAGTATGGCTACAACTGCCCGTGCACAAGTACGGGGTACTAATGGCCCAATACTTAGTACACCGACAGGGTGAATACTCTACCCTCGAAAACTGTTGCGATCCCCTATACTTGTGGGTTATCAATGCTTCACAATCCCAAATCTTTAGAAAAGACAAACTGGGACTCTTCCCGGTCCACATCTCATGTGGTGTCTTGTCTACGGATTTTGATGGTACCCTGTTAAGTGTGAAAGCTGTAGTTTCTAGAGCGTATCCCCAGAATGATAAGGGTAAATCCGATTTGCTCATCATAGATCTGACCATGTCTAACAAGGTCCGATTCCTCTGTTCCGACACGCTATTTCTCTGTGGCATACCCGGAGGTGTGAGCTGAGGTACTATACCTCGGCTTTTTCAGATGATCATCAAACTCCTCGCTCATGTACTCACCTCCATGATTTGATCTTAGAAGTTTTATAGTTTTGGCGAGCTGATTCTCAACCTTGTTCTGAAACTCTTTGAAATTTTAAAAAATTTCCGACTTGTGCCTCATCAAATAGATACACCCATATCTACTCAAGTCATCGATAAAAGTCACGAAGTACTGATAGCCACCTCTGGTAGTTCTGCTCATTGGACCACACACATCACTATGTATAAGCTCCAACATCTCGGACGCCCTCTCGCAACTCTTTGCAAAAGGAGACTTAGTCATCTTGCCGAGCAAGCATGATTCACATGTCTCGAACGACCCGAAGTCGGATGAAGCTAGGAGTCCATCATCATGGTGATTCTTCATGCGCTTCAGACTAATGTGCCCAAGCCGGCAATGCCATAAGTATGTCAGATTTATATCATTAGGCTTATGCCTCTTGACATATACATTATAGACTGGTTCCGTTTCTAGATTCAATATAAATAGCCCATCAACAATGGCTGCATAGCCGTGGAACATACCATTCAAATAAAACGAACAACCATTGTCCTTTAAATTGAATTCATAACCCTGACTCATCAAGCATGAGGCATAAATAATGTTCCGACTAAGTGCAGGAATGTAATAACAATTATTCAATTCCAAAATAAGTCCAGAAGGAAGCTGGAGCTATATCGTGCCGACCTCCAACACAGCAACTCTTGCTTTGTTGCCGACCCTGATGTCAATCTCCCCTTGTGCCACACGCCTAGTTCTTACCAGCCCTTGCATCGAGTTGCAAATATGAACAACCGATCCGGTATCAAATACCCAAGAGCTACTAGGTATCTCAGTAAGGTAAATGTCTATAACATATGTAACAAGTGTACCTTTGCCTGAAGCAGCATTTCCGGCCTTCTTGCCATGCTCAGCAAGCCACTTGCTACAGTTCCTCTTCCAGTGACCAGTCTCCTTGCAATGATAGCAAATGGTCTTCGAGTCCGGTCCTGACTTCGGCCCAGCGGCGGAGGTTACCATCTCTGTGCCCTTTGCCTTAGCCTTCTTCTTGGACCAACTCTTCTTGAACTTAGCCGGGTTCTGCACCATCAACACTTGATGCGTGCCTTTCTTAATATCTTGCTCTACCACCTTAAGCATCCTATGCAATTCAGTGAGCTTCTTATACATGTCGTGCATGTGACAGTTTGAGATGAATGTCCCATAGCTAGGCGGAAGAGAACCCAGAACTGCATCAGTAGCCAGCTCATCCAAGAGCGGGAAGCACAACCGATCCAATGCTTGCACATATCCGATCATCTTGATCACATGCGGGCTCAGTGGATCACCTTCCTTCAGCTTACAATCCATCAAGGATCGCTAGACGTTGAACCTTTTGGTCCTAGACTGTACTTGAAACATGCTCTTGAGACTCTCGATCATATAGAAAGCCCCAACATCTTCGAAATGTTGATGCAAATCGGGCTCCATACAAGCTAGCATGAGGCAGCTGATCTCGTTTGATTCATCAACGAGTTTCTGGTAGGCATTCCTGGTTGTGGCATTAGCATTGTTGGCAGGTTCCTCTACAAGTGGATCCTCTAGAACATGTTCGTGTTTATCATGCTTGAGAACAATTCTTAAATTTCTATACCAGGTGGTAAAGTTTGTCCATTCAGTTTATCCTTTTCATGAATTGATTTCAATGCAAAGTTGGGTTGAGCAGGTGGTTCCATTGATCTACAACAGAAAAATATGCAATCACTAAGCAATATGTTTATGTAGAGTAATTCAAGCCTTAAAACAGAAATAGTCCCACACAAGTCGGCATCCCTCCAAAAACTCTCAGTGATTCAGGATCCGACTAGCGCATGCGACTAATGAGCTTTAGCATCACTGCTAGCCAACATACCTATCCGGTAAGCAACTCCTTGCTAATCGTATCTCTATACGACACCTGTCGGTCGGGAAGGTATCTCATACCCCGGCTCCCAACCTTCTTTGCCACAGGGTCCAAAACCATTTTGATAGCCTTGTCAAGTTAACCTGATGCAGTGCATGTCCGTGTCCAACACGAACCCTTCAGTTCAAGGACACCTAGTAGCACCCCAATTTTATGAGCCCACCACTATACGTACTTGGCTTGCGAAGGTGCAACATCTGGGATGGCAATTTTCTTGATATTAATGAGGGATCTTTCTACCATATTAACATGCATAGAAAACAAGAAGCATAACAATCACAAATAAACACATATTTTGAAATAGTATGGCTCCTTCATGGACGTTCTTCCAGGCCGGCTCCGACTCCGATGACCAGCTAGGAACTCCATCTTGTTCGTCATGCCGGGATGCCAAGCCACCAACTTGATCTCTATCTTTCAACTACTACAACTAGTAGTGAATTTTACAGAGAATCACAAGTCGACACGCAGGTTGTTATACATTATAATGACAACACTTTGGCTTCTGTCGGCTGACAAACATGACGCGCATGCCATGTATAAATTACACACATGCATCACATACACATGAGCCATACTATTCACATCAAACCTGTAAAAAAAAGCTATGCATAGAATGGCATTCTACCGGTTTGAGTGATCGTGTACAAAATACAAGGCGCTACGCACATGATGGTCCCATCTGTACTCCGATCACGCTGAATTTTTCGATCTGATCGATCTTATCGATCATCGTGAATCCGATTCGGATTTATGTTTCACTGTTAACCCCGATGGCAGATACCAACCGGTAGGGGTAGGTTGTGTCACGACCTCATCCATTTCGATCATCAGAAAACATAGCCACATCGATCCCCATGTGTAGTTGATCTCATCAACCATGGACATAGCCGATTTCATAAACGACAACAGATCTCATCTGCCACCTCCACATATCTAATATGCATATGATCTGGATCCAAATCCTATAACAGAGGCTCTGATACCACTGTTGGGTTCTACGGTAGGGTCCGTCGATAGCAAATTAATTTTTTTCCTATGCGCAGAACAACCAAGAAGATGCTACGGAAGATGGATCACAAATCGTTACCACTAGACGCGCAGTGCCGTGCAGCGGAAGAAGAGTTGGGGCAGCGTGTCCGCGTGGTTCGTCTCCTCCTCGTTTGATCCCCCTCGAATAGCCGATCGTCGGATCCCACGTACAGGTTCGCCGGAGCGGCACAGGTGCACTGCCTCTAATGGTATCCGCGTGTGCAGGAGGAACACCATGCGGCAGACTGCTAGGTCAGATCACACAGTCGGTGGCGAGTGGATGTGGCTATTCGCAACACATGCAAACCCTAGTGATAGCACAAAAGCGATCAACTGAATGAGTGTGCCGCACCCCCACTTTATATAGGCATCCGTCGCGGGCTCAACACTTGGGCCTCGCACGGACCCTAAAGCCCAAAATCTGTTCGGCCGGGATCCGAGTCCGAGTAGGATCACATCTAACTCGTGGATTCGGATTGGGCCTCACAGGTTCCTTCCCTTAAGCGCTTAACCCCTTAGGTTCAAGTCGGCTTGGTCGCAGGTTGGATCACCTCCGACCTGCTCGGCTGGTAGTGGCCTCTAGCAAGGCATGCCGACCACCAAGTAGACAATGAAGCTGGTTGGTGAACCTATACAACATGTCACACTTCTGTTCCCTTTGCCACATGATATATGTTGTCGGGCTCAAGTCGAGTTTGTCATCCTTCTGCTAGCCCGACCTCTTTCTCGTTCCAGTGATGCCGACCAAAAACTAGATTATCTCATAATCCTTGTCGCATGTCCATGCTTATCTTGGTCGGATCACATGAGGGGCCTAGAGTACATCTCTCCTGATCGGAGGGGCAAATCCCATCTTGCTCGACCATGCCTCGCAGCATGGGTCTAGACAAGCCCGAAACCTACCTTTGTAACTATGCAGTCACGGAGTAGTGTTTGGTCGGCCCAAAGCAGGTCTGTCACCATCCCGAGTACATGCGCCAGCTCAGGTCTTAGGACATAGAACGAATGTTGTACTAGAGACTCATAGATGACATATCGCTGCATCTCATAGTTGGGTCTGTCCAACTTGGACCTTATCTCGACTCGGTTTTGACTACGTCGAATCCGACCAGATCCTTCCGAGTCCATATTATCTGGCTAGCATCCAATGCTCCATGGCTAGTGAGGCCGAGCCATCCACCGTGTCATATGCTAGTCTAGTCGGCTGCGCGTCCACACAACCCTTTCGACTAGGGACCTTTTAGGATAGTCATCATACAATGTATAGTCCCACAAACAAGTCACATACTTGCTGATACACATCATTGATAACGTCCAAGGACTATCCTTATTCATAAACACATAGGAAATATCATCATGCATGATTGCCTCTAGGGCATATCTCCAACAACATCGTCAGGGTTGTGGTGCCAGGATGTCATGAAGATGAGCCATGTGTCTAATTTTATACTGTGACTCTATACCATGGTCAGTTATTGTAATGTCTGAGATAGTCTGTTTGACAATTGTCAAGTTCGCGGTTTAACAAATGCAGTGACAACTCAATTTGCATTAAAATTCAAATTTTGCACAAATTCATATTAAAATTGTCAAATATGCCTGCCAATTTTTGCAATATAAAACAAACTAACCGCACATACAAACTATGACGGTTATGGACGCCGTCACTGGTGTATGGTCCCACATGTAAGAAGCCATGTCAGCCACGTATCTACCCGCCTGCCAACATCCATGTCAGCACAATAATGGGCCCACATGTCAGAACCGTTGACCGGTCAGACGACACATCGTCACCGAGAAGCCGATGCCTGGTCCCACATGTAAGCAACCACGTTAGCATCTTCTGGGCCCATATGTCAGCAGCGTTGACCGATCAAAACTAATGCCGAGTTATTACTGACAGGACCGTTGGCGATAAAACCATGACGGACCCACATCAAAGAAGCCACGTCAGCAACTGCTGGCCCCACCTGTCGGAACCTTTGACCGGTCAAACCCGCAGACCGATCACCATTGACGGATTATCATCATGAAAAAGATCTTAGGCAACAAATTGGGGTATCATAGGTGACATTCTGGGCCATCACCAAAAACGGCCATCGGTGGCATTTTTTGGTTCGTCACCTAAAATGCGATCTTGCGTGACGAAAAAAGTGGTACTGTCAAAATTTATTTTCTATGACGGTGCTTCAGCGACAGTGGGGGTGACGGCCGGAAAACATCACCAGCTTATTTTTCGTGATGAAAAACGGTTATACGTGACACAAGTGAAGCGTCACAAAATAGAGAAAATTTTGTAGTGAAGCTATCTTGGCGGCACGACGCTCTAGCTGCTCTTCAAGAGAACCTTGAGGAGCATCATCTTGAACATCTTGAGCTGGCTCCTCAACGTGAGCTTACTGGAGGTCGTGGTCTGGATCTTAGGCATCACTTGGTTCATCGCCATCATCATGAGGTTGAGCTTGCCCTTGATCTTCATCACATGGTTGAGGGCCTTCACTTTGTTCTTCAGAAGCGTGTGGGTCTAGTGTTGGTGATGGTTCCACTTGCGTAGAACATTATCCTTCTCCTTCCACCACAAGGGGTTCCTCAATGGGTAGGATTTGACCCACACCCACTCTTCTTATGGCTTGAGGAGGAATTTCATCACCTACATCACAAAGACCACATTGCTCCACTTGGGAGCTATTGTTTTCATCAAACTCCATGTTACACATCTCCTCAATGAGTCCATTGGACTTGTTGAGGACACGGTAAGCATATGAGTTTGCAGCATAACCAACAAATATGCCCTCTTGATCTCTAGTTTCAAATTTAGACAAGTGAGCACCTTTCTTGAGAATGAAACACTTACAACTGAACACCCAGAAGTACTTGAGGTTGGGCTTGTTGCCGGTAAATATCTCATATGGAGTCTTGTTCAAGTCTTTGCGAAGGTAGAACCTATTGGATGCATGACATGTGGTGTTGATGGCTTCGGCCCAAAACTTGTATGGAGACTTGAACTCCGCCATCACTGTTCTTGCCGCGTCCATCAACGTCCAGTTCTTCCTCTCCGCTACACTGTTTTGTTGAGGGGTATAAGGTGCGGAATGTTGATGCTTGATCCTCTCATCACTAAGGAACTCATCCAAGGTGTAGTTCTTGAACTCGATGTCGTTGTCACTTCTAATGATCAATATCTTTGCATCATGTTGACGTTGAGCTTCATTTGCAAAGTCGATCACGGTTTCTTGGGTCTCACTCTTCCTCTTGAAGAAATATACCCATGTGTATCTTGACTATTCATCCACAATCACCAAGCAATATTTTCTTCCCACAAGACTATCAAATGAGGGAGGACCAAAGAGATCCATGTGAAAGAGCTCCAAGGGCCTCTTCGAAGAAATAAGAGTCTTGGGTCGGTGAACCATCTCATGTAGCTTTCCTTTGATACAAGCACTGTAAGCACGATCTTTGGCAAAACTAACATTTGTTAATCCACGGACATGATCTCCATTTAGGAGGCTTTGCAAAGATCTCATATTGATGTGGGCTAAATGATGACGCCAAAGCCACCCCATGTCAACTTTAGCCCTTAGACAAGTCGCGGTCTTAGTGGGTCTCTCCATGAAGTTAACCACATAGAGACCATTCTCAACATGTCCAACAAAGGCTACTTTAAGGTTCTTGATCTACAAAAGGGCCATGGTATTAATATCAAAGAAAGTAGCAAAGCCCATAAGTGCAAGTTGACAAACGAAAAGTAAATTGTATGCAAGGGTCTCAACAAGCATGCCTTTCTCAATGGTTAAGTCCAGAGAGATGATCACCTTGCCAAGACCCAATACCTTAGATAATAAAGCATCACCAAATTGGACGTGGGTGGTCATAGATGTAATTTCTTGAATGTCCACCACCAAGTCCTTGCTCCCCGTCATATGATTTGTCACTCCACTATCGAGCAACCACGATACTCCACCGGTAGCAAACTCCTACATAAGATTAACACTAGGTTTTTGGTACCCATTCTTGAATGGGTCCTTTGATGTTAGTGACAAGGGTCTTAGGAACCAAAATAGACCATTCAATGTACTCATAAGGAGAACCAACAAATTTGGCATAAACATGCCCATCACTAGCACGACATAAAACATAAGACGGTTTAAAATCGTTGGCTTTGTTGGCATGAGTGGTTTTGCCACTTTTGGCAGCACCACCTACCACCTTGTTCTTATTCTCCTTAGGAACACCCTCTCCCTCTTTAAAAAATACATCTTTGAGAGGGAGAGCTTGCTTGGTCTTGCTTTTCTTCTTTGTTTTCTTCTTCTTTGACTTGGGTGCAAACCCCAAGTCCCTCCTTTGCCACAACTTCCTTTTGATTGCTGAAAAGTTCATTGAGGTTCTTCTCACCATGTATGCATGTGACAAGGCCTTTCTCAAGTTGCTCTTTCAACTTAGCATTCTCCTCAACAAGATGAGCATGCTCAAAACAAGGGTTAGTTTCATGGGCATTATCAGTTAAAACAAAAGGAGGACAAGTAGCAATCTTCTTGGTTAGCTTCACTTGGAGTTGATCATGAGACTCCTTGAGTGTAGCATGAGCACTTTTCAAGGCCTTGTGAGCCTTGTCAAGTAACTCAAACTCATCTTTGAGTCTAGCATGGCCATCCCCAAGTTCAACATTCTCGTATTTAAGCACACGAGCAAGAACTTGAGCATGATCATGGTCTTTCTTTAATTTAGAAAGGTTAACATTTTGTGACTCCTCAAGAGCCACACGAAGATCTTGCTCTTCCTTAAGAGCATGAGACGGATCCGCAATCTCATCGACATACTCATGGCTATGCCCTTCCATCTTAGTGATGGTCTCTTCATGAGACTCTATGATATCATTGGCCTCACCAAGTTGTTCCAAGAGAGCAACAAAGTGCTTCTTAGTATCACCTTTGAGCTTACCCCATAACTTATCAAAACCATTTTCATCCACCTTCGCCTCCTCACTTTTTCCACACAATCCATCAAAGAGGGATTAGTAGAAATGCTAGTTTTGATGTTGGAGGTTACCTTGTTGGTGCCCTTGGCCATGAGGCACTTGTGGGTGGTGATGGTGAGGTGGCAATGGCAATGGAGGCCGTTGCAACCACTTCACCACTAGCATCTTCATCATATCAGAGTCGTACTCTTCATGCACCTTCAAACCCTTTTGATGCACCTTCTTCGTGAAGTTGGTGTTCTTGCTTGGGAATGACTTGGACTTGTCCTTGCGGATAAGCTTGCCTCAGTTCTCTTCCCTCTTCTCATAAGGACAATCCACGATGAAGTGACTCACATTGCCACTTCTGTAGAAAGTCCTCACACATTGTCCTTTGCCTTTAGGAGTGGGCACCGTTGAAACAAAAACCCGAAAACCAAGAACCGAACCATATTAAGCGATTTGTCAGGGTTAATTCTGTGCTCAGTTTTTTGGTTCGGTGGGAAACTTTCAGCCTATTCGGTGTTCATTGTGTGTTCGGTTTTGACTGCGCACAAACCATATAGATTGGAGAAGCCGATATGTTATTTTTTTGAGTCTATTCGATATGTATGATACTGCGTATGAACTTTGTTTCTGTAAGCGCCGCGGGCCCATTTGTCGATCTGTCTAGCCCACCAGTAACAATACGGAGTAATACCTAATATAATCACGATTGTCTCAGAAAAACCTAATGTAATCGCGTGCCCCACGCTCCCTTAAAAAACTAATGTAATCGAACGCCCCATGCACTCACTTCCCATGTATGTACTCATGCACGCGCAACACCGCTAGCATGACTAATTTAATTTGATTAGATTATTTTTCTGTTGTTTGCATGCAACATAGTCAGTTCTTCTAGCAAGTAGTTAAGATTTCTACCATGCAACATCTGCCATGTATGCAAGCCTCGTGATCATGGAAATACTTACTAATTCTTGTATCATTTAGTGTATGAGCTGCTCAGTTTAGAGGAATCACATATATTATTCCGTATATAATACATGGCATGTTCCATGTGATTTACACTTAATATGTTCACTAGTTTGCTTGATCGAATTAAGCAATGAATGATGTTAAGGTTGCTAGCTCTTGTGATTATTTTGTTCATTCTATACAATGCAAATCTCTGCTTATGAGTCATTACACGTACACTGATGGGTGCATGTATTTTAGTTTTCCGGTTAACCGAACAAACCAAACTGATATATTTGGGTTAATATGGTTCGGTTTCTAATTTTTTTGTGAATATTTGGGTTTCTGTTTCTCCAAAACCAAAATTTGAAAAAAAACCCGAACCGTAATAAACATATAAACTGAACATCCAGGCCTACTTGCCTTTAGAGCCACTTGAGTTGTTCTTGGAGTTTCTCTTGTTGCCCGAAAATTGCCTTGATGCAAGAGCCATGTGCTCATGGTAAGCATATTTGGTATCTTCGGGGCAACACTCTTCTTCTTCCTCTTCAGGAATCACCTTGGCGTTCAAAGAAAGGTTGGGATTCTTTGACCATTGAACACGAGCTAGAGCGTTGTCGGCGGTCTTGTTTAAAATGTTCATACCAATGAATTCATCCAACACGTCACTAGAGGACAAGGTGTGGAAATCCGGTCTTTGACGGATCACAGAGGACATGCTCTTGTTGAAAGTCATGATAGCCTTTAGGAACTTGCGTTGACCTAACTGTCATCCGTGTCCTTGCTTGCATGATCTCGGAGTGAGACCGCAAGAGTAGTCAATCTCCGGTAAAGCTCACGGGGGTCTTCATCATCATCATACCAAACTCATCGGCCTCATCAAGCACGGCCTCAAAGTTGGAGCGTTGAATGCTCGAGCTTACCTAGTACAAAGAATTGATGTGCTGCCATGCATCTTCTGCAATAGTGAATGGGTGCGAATGAGAAAGCTCTTTGTGAGGTAGGGCGGCTTGAAGAATGACCAAGGCAGATGCATTAAGTTGATTGTCCACTTCTTCTCTTGGGGACAAGTTGCTTGGATCATGCAGATAGTAGCCTTGTTCGATGACCCTCCAAAGTTGAGTTGAGCTATGATTCAAATGAGACTTAATACAAAACACCCAATTAGGAAAGTTAGCGAAATCAAGCTTAGGAGGAGGCCCATGAGAATTTATATGAGGTGAGGGGACCGGTCCTCCATAGACCATAGGAGGGGCAACTGCGGCATGAGCGCCCAACCCATTCTTTCCTTGTGATGAGGTAGCCTTTAAGCTATTAGTCATCTCCTTGGCGGATTCATCATCTGTTTTCAAGGAAGTAGGATCAACTACTACCTTGGTATCAGTGGAGGGTTATCTATTCATGTTCACAAGGAATTTATCTAGCATGTATTGGATCTTATCCGTCTTTGATGTTTTAAGTGAGGCCATGACTCATTTAACACATCTCGAGTGACCACGGTCGAGTCCATGGCTGCGGAATTCTCCACCTCATGTTTCCCGTTGTCAACCATTCTCTTTAGGTGGTAAGGCCCTTAATAAAGAGACGAGGCTATGGTACCAATTGAAAGAATTGATATGGTCGACAAGAGGGGGGTGAATAGGCGACTAACAACTTTTAGCTTCTTTTAACAAATTGAGTCTTGACAAGAAAATAGGTTGTCTAGATATGCAACTAGGTGAACAACTATATGACAAGCTCAACCACAACACAAGCAAGCACAAGATACAAACAAAATATAAGCTTGCACAAAGTAAAGGTTAGAAGTAACCGCAAGTGGAGACGATGAAGACGAGGATGTGTTATCAAAGTTCCCTCCTTTTGGGAGAGGTACATCTCTGTTGGAGCGGTGTGGAGGCACAATGCTCCCCAAGAAGCCACTAGGGCCACCATATTCTCCTCACACCCTCGCACAATGCAAGATGCTATGAATCCACTAGCGGTGCACTTGAAGGCGGTGACCGAACCTTTACAACCAAGGTTGTGGCTCTCTCCACAACTTAATTGGAGGCTCCCAACACCACCATGAAACTTCACCACAATGGAATGTGGTTCCAAGGTAACCTCTACCGTCTAGGGTGCCCAAACACCCAAGAGTAACAAAATCCACACAAGAAAGTATGGGGGAATCAAATTTCCTTTGGTGTGTAGATCTAGGTCTCCTCCTTCAATCCCTAGCAAATCAACAAGTTTGGTTGTCTATAGAAGGAGATCAGGCAAGAAAGCTCTTAGGGTATCAATGGAGGAGAGAGAGAGATACAAGAGGTAAGTGGGAGGTGGAAGAAGCACCTCCTTAAATAGGTCCCTCAAATCCAACCGTTATGCTCGTTTTTACACAAGGGCGGTACAACTGGAACTTGGCCTAGTACTACCGCCTTTTATGGGTATCCCAGTTGCAGGGCACCAGGCGGTACAACCGGAGGTGCTACCAGTAGTACTGCTAAGAGGATCTCAGCAGGACAACCAGACAAGCACCGCCCACTACTATTCTAGCACCTGAGCGGAATCACCCGTGAGTGGTACTAGGGCCGGTATGGGGTTCGATACAATCACTGGGCGCGAGATTTTGTGGTGGGTAATTCCTGGGCAGTAGAACTGCTTCATGACCACTGGTTGTACCAGTGCGCTCATGCCATCCAGAACAACCGGTCCACCAACGCCATTCACCGCCCACCCACCAGAGCGGAGTCACCCGACCCGGTGGTTGCGACAGTACTTGGCCCGGTACAACCGCTGCATAGCACTCCAGGAGTGGTAGGGGCACTGGCGGTACAACTGCCAGGGTGACAGTAGTATAACCTCTTTGGCACCACCTGGAGCACTACTAACCCGAGGGAATCACCCCTCAGGCAGTGGCTGCATCAAAAGTACCGGACAAGCCAATACAACCGCTCCTGCAAGCGGTACAACCGCCTGTGTTTGAAAAACATCACTTGGTAGATATTGAGGCTATCTCCTTGAACGGAAGGATATATGTTGGCGCAATATAGCTAGGTACGTGTTCT
Source organism: Thinopyrum elongatum (assembly GCA_011799875.1). NCBI lineage: Eukaryota > Viridiplantae > Streptophyta > Magnoliopsida > Poales > Poaceae > Thinopyrum > Thinopyrum elongatum. The sequence goes on from CM022299.1 coordinate 417,380,515, forward strand.
GATTCACCCAGTAGCTTCAAATGCGGACCCCCTCTTAATAGTACGGATTTCCTACGACCAAAGAAACAAAAGCATCGGAAATGCTATCTTCGATCTTTTTTGTCATTAGGGGTGCCCAACCATCTTGTGACACATAGTGTATACCTGTGTTAGTCCGAAAATTGCATTGTCATCAACACCAAAACACTTAAGGCGAGAACTGCCCTTACAACAGTACTGCTACTTATTTTAGAACTTTATGTGGATGAACCTTCTATGGGTAGTACTACTACTTTTGTTTGTCGGTGAATCATGCAAACCCTCTCTGAGTATTTTGCAGAAATAGATGTATCCTCACGAGCTTTTTATGTAATATGGCATAGTGAGAGATAAAAAAATTATCGTGCGAGCAGAATATTTTTGATAAAATACTTGTTTGACGACCCTTGGTTTGAAACCTCCTATGTATCTTCCTTGAATGATGCGGTGGCATGTTTGTAGGCTAGCTAGTGATCGATCAGTACTTGTAAACACTGTGAGAGATCCATTGGTGCAACTCCCAACATGTTGGTGCAACTCACTTCTACACTAGTACATTCGATGATCGATCAACTCGCTCTCGTAGTCAGTCATGGACATATAACCAAACATCTTGTTAGGGTGGTGGTAGATGGCATCATCATATCATACCACAAGCCCACAATATACATTCTAAACGTTCACAAGCTAGTCCATCATTCAAGTTTAATATTCACATCAAACTCAACTTCACAAGATACATTCATATTCATAGCCAACATTCAGAAGCAACAACTCATAAGATTCATCTATATAAGTTTGACATGTTTCCCCCGCAAAAAAAAAGTTTGACATGTTTATGCATCTCAATGATTCACAAATAATAACCAACATTTAGTTCACTTCAAGACGTTTTGGCCCAAGCTTGATGGATTCTTCGACGTAGTCTCCGACGCATGGCTGTCGATAGAGCATGATCCAAATCCCTTCCGCCGCATCTACTCTCATCTCAAGATCACCGCGCGTCGACTCCAAAGTTGGAGTGCCCGCTCAATTGGCAGCTTATCGCTCTAGTTGCTTCTCGTGAGCTTCTCGTGTGTCTTAATGAAGCACAAGAGAAATGGCCTCTCTCGCCATAGCAGATGTGCTCGTGACTCCACCCTCGTTCTGGAGTTGATTGGCAGGCACTCCTTCAATCTCTCTTGCTCGAGCACCCATTCTTGGAGGTGGAAATCTGAGAGGCTGTGAAGCAACTGCCCATGAGCAAGGCCCCGAGCCCTAATGGCTTCATAATATAGTTTCTTTGTGCTTGTTGGGAGATTGTGAAGGGCGACATCTGTGAGGCATATGACAAGATTTTTGCCATGAATCACATGAGCTTCCAGAAATTAAATGAAGCCCTTATCACCCTGCTTCCTATGAAACCAAACGCTTCCTCGCTCGTAGACTACAAGCTGATAAGCCTCATTCACTTACTGGCTAAGCCCTTTGCCAAGGTCCTGGCAATCCGCCTTGCCCCCAAACTCCATGAGATTGTGTTTGTGAACCAGAGCGCATTCATTTCAGGGCGTAGCATCCAGGACAATCTCGTCTTGGTCTAGCAAACGGCCAGGCAGTTGCACAACATGCGCATCCCCAAGGTCCTCTTGAAGCTGGACATGACACACGCCTTCGATTCTGTTTCATGGCCTTTCCTGCTTAATATCTTGCGTCACCTTGGCTTTGTCTCACGCTGGCGAGAGTGAGGTTTTATCCTGCTTTCCACCACCAACACCCACGCCCTCATCAATGGTGTTGCTGGCCCTCCTATCCGCCATGCCAAGGGGCTACACCAAGGAGATCCTCTCTCCCCCATGCTCTTCATTTTGGTCATTGGTGAAGCCATGAACTTCCTGTTTCTTCATGCGATTGAGCGAGGCATCCTACACAGGCTTACCAAACAGAGGATGGCATCTAGCATGTCCCTTTATGCCTACGATATGGTTATTTTCTGCCACCCCGACCAAGATGATTTCCAGGCCATCCGCGAGCTGGTTCACGTGTTCAGATCTATGTTAGGGCTAAGCACGAATTTCTCCAGGTGTTGCAAAACAGTAGCACAATATCAATATCTCAATATGACAAAGCACAAACATTTGGTTTATGATGGGGAACGTTGCATGAAAATCAAAATTTTGCCTATGAATCACCCAAGATCTAATCTAGGAGATGCATAGGAATGAGAGGTGAGTGTGTCTATGTACCCTTGTGGACCGAAAGCGTTAGTGTCATAACGCGGTTGATGTAGTCGTACTCGTCGCGATCCAATCACGATCCAATCTGATCTAGTGCCAAACGGATGGCACCTCCGAGTTTAGCAAACGTACGGCTCGGCGGCATCCTCTCCTTCTTTATCTAGCAAGCAAGAGAGAGGAGGTAGATGAGATCTAAACCAACATGACGGCGTGGTGGTGGTAACGGCAGCGGAACACCAACAGGGCTTCGCCAAGCGCTGGCGGATCGAGGTGGAGGCATATCGGGAGAGAGAGGAGGCTTGGGTTTGGTGTGTCTAGCGCTTGTGCCCCCTCCGCACTATATATAGTGGTGTGGGAGGGCTGGGGGCAGACCTAGCCCCTCCTCCAAGGAGGGGAGGCATCCAAGGGAGGAAACTTGCCTCCCAAGGCAAGTGGACTCCCTCCCAATTAGGGTTTCTCCTTCCCAGGCGCATGGGCCTTGTAGGGGCTGGTTCCTTTGGCCCATTCATGATAGGGCGCCCCCCTGCAGCCCATGCTACTTTGTGGGACGTGGTGGAACCCTCCGAGGACTTCTGGACCCCTCTGGAACCTTCTGGAACCTTCCGGTGACTTCCCGGTACAATACCGAAAAAACCAGACTTTTTCCCGCAACCCCGACAACAACTTTCCATATACAAATCTTTACCTCCAGACCATTCCGGAGCTCCTCGTGATGTCCCGGATCCCATCTGGGACTCCGGACAACCTTTGGATTTTCTACTATTAATATCTCAATAATACCCTAGCGCTACCGAACGTTAAGCGTGCGACCCTACGAGTTCGAGAATCATGTAGACATGACCGAGACTCCTCTCCGTCAATAACCAATAGCAGGACTTGGATGCCCATATTGGTTCCCACATATTCCACGAAGATGTTTATCGGTTGAACCATGATGTCAGGATTCAGTTAATCCCATATACAATTCCCTTTGTCCGGCGATATGTTACTTGCTCGAGATTCGATCGTCGGTATATCCATTCCTAGTTCAATCTCATTAGCGACAAGTTTCTTTACTCGTTCCGTAATACAAGATCCCGTGACTAAACTCATTAGTCACATGCTTGCAAGCCACTTGTGATGTTGTATTATCGAGAGGGCCCAGAGATATCTCTCCGTCACACGAAGCAACAAATCCCATACTCGATCCGTGCCAACCCAACAAACACCTTCAGAGATACCTGTAGAGCACCTTTGTGATCACCTAGTTACGAAGTGATGTTTTTATACACACTAAGTATTCCTCCGGTGTCAGGGAGTTGCATGATCTCATGGTCTAAGGAACAGATACTTGACATGATGAAAGCTATAGCAAATAACTAAATGATTTGATGCTAAGCTTACGGTTGGGTCTGTCCATTACATCATTCTCCGAATGATGTGATCCTGTTATCAAATGACAACTCATGTCTATGGTTAGGAAACCTCAACCATCTTTGATCAATGAGCTAGTCTAGTAGAGGCATACTAGGGACACGGTGTAGTTTATGTATTCACACATGTATTTAAGATTCCGGTCAATACAATTCTAGCATGAATAATAATCATTTATCATGAACTGGGAAGTATGATAATAACCAATCTATTATTTCCTCTAGGGCATATTTACAATAGTCTCCCACTTGCACTAGAGTCAATAATCTAGTTCACATCGCTATGTGATTAACACCCAATGAGTTCCGGGGATTGATCATATTTTGCTTGTGAGAGAGGTTTTAGTCAACAGGTCTGCAACATTCAGTTTCGTGTGTACTTTACAAATCTCTATGTCATACTGTAGATGCTGCTACTACCTCCACTTGGAGTTTTTCCAAATGACTGCTCCACTATACGTATCCGGTTTGCGACTCAGAGTCATCCGGATCGGTGTCAAAGCATGCATCGACGTAACCCTTTACGACGAACTCTTTATCACCTCCACAACCAAGAAACATTTCCTTAGTCCTGTTTAGGTACCTAAGGATAATTTTGACTATTGTCCAGTGATGCACTCCTGGATCACTCTTGTACCCCCTTGCCAGACTCATGGCAAGGCACACATCAGGTATGGTACACAGCATGGCATACATTATAGAGCCTATGGCTGAGGCATAGGGGACGACCTTCATCCTTTCTCTTTCTTCTGCCATGGCCGAGCTTTGAGTCGTACTCAACTTCACACCTTCCAACTCAGGCAAGAACTCCTTCTTTGACTGATCCATTTTGAACTCCTTCAAAATCTTGTCTAGTTACGCTCTATAGATCTTGATGCCCAATATGTAAGCAACTTTACCCAGGTCTTCCTTTGAAAAACTCCTTTCAAACAACCCCTTATGCTTTCCAGAAATTATACATCATTTCCAATCAACAATATGTTATCCACATATACTTATCAGAAATGCTATAGAGCTCCCACTCACTTTCTTGTAAATACAAGTTTCTTCATAAACTTCATATAAACCTAAAAACTTTGATCACCTCATCAAAGCGTATATTCCAACTCCGAGATGCTTGCACCAGTCCATAGATGGATTGCTGGAGCTTGCATACCTTTTTAGCATCCTTAGGATCCAGAAAACCTTTGGGATGCATCATATACAACTCTTCCTTAAGGAAAGTGGGTTTCACATCCATTTGCAAGATTTCATTAATAAAAAATGTAGCAATTGCTAACATAATTCTAACTGACTTAAGCATCGCTACGGGTGAGAAAGTCTCATGGTAGTGAATTCCTTGAACTTGCTGAAAACCCTTTGCAGCGAGTCGAGCTTTATAGACAGTGACATTACCATCAGCGTCTGTCTTCTTCTTAAAGATCCATTTGTTCTCGATGTCCTGCCGGTCATTGGGTAAGTTTACCAAAGTCCACACTTGGTTCTCATACATGGATCCTATCTCAGATTTCATGGGCTCTAGCCATTTTTCGTAATCCGGGCCCATCATCGCTTCCTCATAGTTTGTAGGCTCATCGTTGTCTAACAACATGACTTCCATGACAGGATTACCGTACCAATCAGGGTAGTACGTGTCCTTGTGACCTACGAGGTTTTGTAGTGACTTGATCCAAAGTTTCATGATCATCATAATTAGCTTCCTCTTCAATTGATGTACGCATCATATGAACACCTTTCTGCGGTGCGCTACTTTCCAATTCAAGTGAAGGTTCGATAACCTCATCAAGTTCTACCTTTCTCCCACTGACTTCTTTTGGAGAAAACTCCTTCTCTGGAAAGGGTCCATTCTCAACAATAAAGACTTGCCTTTGGATCTGTGATAGAAGGCATTCTATGAAGACGCACTTATCCTCTTTGGGTTCGAGCTTATCAGGCATAAGTGTCGCATCCCCAAACTTTAAGAAACGATAACATAGGTTTCTTGCCAAACCATAGTTCATACGGTGTCTTCTAAATGGATTTAGATGGTGCCCTATTTCAAGTGAATGTAATTGTCTCTAATGCATAACCCCAAAACTATAGTGGCAAATCGATAAGAGACATCATAAAACGCACCATATCCAATAGAGTACGACTACGACGCTCGGACACACCATTACACTGTGGTGTTCCAGGTGGCGTGAGTTGTGAAACAATTTTCACATTGTCTTAAATACATACCAAACTCGTAATTCAGATATTTACCTCTACGATCATATCGTAGACTTTTTATCTTCTTGTCACGATGATCTTCAACTTCACTCTAAAATTGCTTGAACTTTTCAAAAATTTCAGACTTGTGTTTCATCAAGTAAATATACCCGAATCTACTCAAATCATCTCTGAAGGTAAGATAATAACAATATCCACCACATGCTTTAACACTCATCAGACCACATACATTGGTATGTAAAGTCACTTGCCCGCTCCATTGTTTCGAAAAACGGGATTTTATCATCTTGCCCATGAGACATGGTTCACATGTTTCAAATGATCCATAACCAAGTGATTCCAAAAGTCCATCAGCATGGAGTTTCTTCATGTGCTTTATACCAATATGACCTAAGTGACAGTGCCACAAATATGTAGTACTATCATCATTAACTTTGCATCTTTTGGCATCAATATTATGAACATGTGTATTACTACGATCAAGATTCAACAAGATGCCCGGTTGCCACATATAAATAGAACAACCATTATTCTCGAATAACCGTCTTGCAATAAACAAGATCCAGATATAATTTTCATGCTTAACGCAGGCACCAAATAACAATTATTTAGGTTTAAAACTAATCTCGAAGGTAGATAAAGAGGGAGCGCACCGACGGTGATCACATCAACCTTTGAACCATTGCCGACGCACATCGTCACCTCGTCCTTAGCTAGTCTCCATTTACTCCATAGCTTCTGTTTCAACTTACAAATAAGAGCAACCGAACCAATATCAAATACCCAGGCGCTACTACGACTACTAGTAAGGTACACATCAATAACATGTATAACAAATAAACCATTGTTGACGTTGCCAACGTTCTTATTTGCCAAGTACTTAGGGTAGTTCCGCTTCCAGTGACCATTCCCCTTGCAATAGAAGCACTTAGCCTCAGGTTTGGCTCCAGCCTTGGGTTTCTTCACGGGAGCGGTAACTGCCTTGCCATTCTTCTTGAAGTTCCCTTTCTTCCCCTTGCCTTTCTTGAAACTGTGGTCTTATTAACCATCAACAATTGATGCTCTTTCTTGATTTCTACCTCCGCGGCCTTAAGCATCACAAAAAGCTCAGGGATCATCTTCTCCATCCCTTGCATATTATAGTTCAGCACGAAGTCCTTGTAGCTTGGTGGCAGTGATTGGAGAACTCTATCAATCGCTACTTCATCTAGAAGATTAACTCCCAATTGATTCAAGCAGTTGTAGTACCTAGACATCTCGAGTACGTGCTTGCCAACGGAGCTGTTCTCCTCCATCTTGCAGCTAAAGAACTTGTCAGAGGTTTCATACCTCTCAACCCAGGCATGAGCCTGAAATACCAATTTCAGCTCCTGGAACATCTCATATGCTCTGTGGTATTCAAAATGTCTTTGGAGCCCGGTTTTAAGCCGTAAAGCATGCCGCACTGAACTATCGTGTAGTCATCACTTGTTGTCTGCCAGACGTTCATAGCGTCTAGATTTGTGGGAGCAAGTGGCACACCTAGTAGTGCATCAATGGTGAACATATCCATGTTGATCATATCCACTATATGACCCATGTTCGACCTTTCGGTCCTCTGTGTTCCGAGCTCATGTCTGTACATGCCAGGCTCGTCAAGTTTAGCCCAAGTATCCTGTATGTGTAAAAACTGGCTTATACATTGTATGTGAACATAGAGTCTATCACACCGGATCATCACGAGGTGCTTCGAAACGATGAAGTTTTGCAACGGTGCATCTTAGGGAGAACACTTTTATCTTGAAATTAAGTGAAGGGATCATCTTATAATGCTACTGTCGTCCAAAGCAAAATAAGATGCATAAAAAGATAAACATCACATGCAATCAATATATGTGACATGATATGACCATTATCATCTTGTGCTTTTGATCTCCATCTCCAAAGCACCGGCATGATCTCCATCGTCACCGGCATGACACCATGATCTCCATCATCGTGTCATCACGTGGTTGTCTCGCCAACTATTGCTTCTACAACTATTGCTAATGCATAGCGATAAAGTAAAGCTATTACATGGCGTTAAATCATTGACATGCATGTCATACAATAAATTACAGACAACCCTATGGCTCCTACCGGTTGCTGTACTCATCTAAATGCAAGTCGTGAACCTATTACAAAACATGATCATCTCATACATCAACATATATCACATCAGGTTTTGGCCAAACCACATCACAACATGCCCTGCAAAAACAAGTTAGACATCCTCTACTTGTTGAAATTTTTACGTGGCTGCTAGGGCAAACTATAAGAACCGTTCTTATCTATGCAAAACCACAACAGTGATTTACAAGTTGCCTTTTAACCTTCTACAAGGACCTCCTTTGTCAAATAAGATTCAACTAAAGTATGAGAGACAGACACCCGCAAAGCCACTTTTATGCAATACAAGTTGCATGTCAAACAGTGGAACCGGTCTCATGTGCGAGGACATGTAAGGTTGGTCCGAGCCGCTTCATCCCACAATACCTCCAAATCCAAATAAGATAAGGGAAGTAAGCAATCTAAACATTAACGCCTACAACAACTTTGTGTTCTACTTGTGCATATACATCTACACATAGACCTAGCTCATGATGCCACTGATGGGGAACGTTGCATGAAAAACAATATTTTTCCTATGAATCACCCAAGATCTAATCTAGGAGATGCATAGAAATGAGACTTGAGTGTGTCTACGTACCCTTGTGAACCAAAAGCGTTAGCGTCGTAACGCGGTTGATGTAGTCGTACTCGTCGCGATCCAATCCGATCTAGTGCCGAACAGATGACACCACTGAGTTTAGCACACGTATGGCTCAACGGCATCCTCTCCTTCTTTATACAGCAAGTGAGGGAGAGGAGGTAGATGAGACCTGAACCAACACGACGGCGTGGTGGTGGTAATGGCAGTGGAACACCGATAGGGCTTCGCCAAACGCTGACGAATCGAGGTGGAGGCTTATCAGGAGAGGGAGGAGGCTTGGGTTTGGTGTGTCCAGCCCTTGCGCCCCCTCCCCACTATATATAGGGGTGTGGGACGGCTAGGGGTGCAGCCCTAGCCCCTCCTCCAAGGAGGGGAGGCGTCCAAGGGAGGAAACTTTCCTCCAAAGGCATGTGGACTCCCTCCCACTTAGGGGTTCTCCTTCCCAGGCGCATGGGCCTTGTAGGGGTTGTTTCCCTTGGCCCATTAAGGCCAGGACGCCCCCTACATCCCATGCTACTATATGGGACATGGTGGAATCCTCTGAGGACTTCCAGACCCCTCTGGAACCTTCTGGAACCTTCCGGTGACTTCCCGGTACAATACCGGAAAAACCAAACTTTTTCCCGCAACCCCGACAACAAATTTCCATATATAAATTTTTACCTCCGACCATTCCGAAGCTCCTCATGACGTCCCGGATCCCATCTGGGACTCCGAACAACCTTAGGATTTTCCACTATTAATATCTCAATACTACCCTAGCACTACCGAACGTTAAGCGTGCGACCCTACGGGTTCGAGAATCACTACTGCAGGATGCTGCTAACGCGACACTTCAATCAGAGACCCTTCGACAAAACTGTGTGCGATGCATTAATTACAAACAGTGATGTAATAAAACCATAAAAAATGATACGAAACATTTGCGATGGCGGAGACATCAAACACGATCCAGATTTTAGTTGGGTGTGTGATGCGTGGTATACGGTTGATCCATACGAGCTGTTTGCGATGATCCAGAACAACAGAAACGGGCAGCCAGATGAAGGTATGTGCGATATATGACATACAGTTTGCTCCGATGAACCGTTTGTGATGATCGAGTTGAACACAAACGATTCGGCGTAACAAGATGTGTGTGATACCCGACAAAAAGGTCGGTAATCAGAATTGTGTGCGATCATTATAGATAGCGCATACAATTTTTTTGTGAACTGTGTGCTCGACAGGGCACACAATTCAAGAAACCAACCTATGGGCGATAATGTAAAAGATCTCTGTCGAATACGTATTGCTAACCGTCTGCGATGAGATTGACAGGGGAAACAAAGATAACGAATTAATATGAGCGAACGGAAACAGAGATATATACAGTCTGCTTAATTTAGTCCTTCTTCTTGTTGTTGTTGGATGGCCCCGTGACATCGTCTTGGCGAGGACGCTTCTTGCTGCTGATCGTTGGCTTTTCATAACCGCCGCCATCGTCATCATTGTTGCTGTCGTCGTCCTCCTCCTCCTCGTTCGACCATTCCTCCTCCTCATCATCGTCGTCCTCTTCTTCGTCCTTCGACGGCTCCTCATCCGTCTGGTCCATGATCTGGATATAATCGAGGTCTGGGCTCGACGCCGGACTCATGGAAGATGAGCGAGATGATTCTGATGTTGACCTATCATCGGGCGCCAGACTGCTGGCGGAACTGTCGTCCTCGCTGTCGCTCGACATGGCTGCGGTACGTATACAAACCGCGAGAGAGCGAGATTGCAGAGTGTGTGCAAGTGTGTAGCGCGCCGGCCGGGGCCGATGAAGATGGTGGACACTTAAGCGGGGTATGCAGAGAAGAGGAATGTCAATTGAAGCGGGGGATTGTCGTATTATCTAACCGCTGATATAATCAAGCACAATTATTTGTACCCATTCACTCCAAATTCCCGGGATTGCACAATTCTCAATGTGATAATTACGCACACGCGTTGGAGCATCCAAATATGAAACAAGCATTTTTCATACTACTCCCTCCATACCGGAGACCTAGGTGGGAGAAAAACGAGAGAACTTGATGATTATTTGCTAATCAATACCACTGCGTGCAGAGAGTTGACCATTGCATGATATGCTAAGTAGTCTGAAGTCATTTAATGCATACAAGCCCCATGACTCCTATTGGCTGATTTCTTTTTTCAGGAGAAAAAACAGGGAATGAGTTTTGGGATTATTTGGTTTTCGTAATGTGACTTATGCACCGGTACGAACGGAGTAGGACAGTTGGCAAGCAATACATTGAGCTCTTCTTACTGATGAAGCCAGTAATAATCAAACAAAAACCCTAATCATCATTGCAAATAGCGCATAGAAGATGTGTAGGATCGAAAATAGGTCTAGAGGGGGGGGGGTGATTAGACTACTTGACAAAATAAAAATCTAACCTTTTCCCAATTTTAGTTGTGGGCAGATTTTAGCAATTAGCACAAGTCAAGCAATCAACCTACACATGCAATGCTAAGAGTGCAGCTCCGGAAAGTAAAGCATTGCATATGAAGGTAAAGGGAAGGGTTTGGAGAGTGCAAATGCAATGATGACACGGAGATTTTTGGCGTGGTTCCGATAGGCGGTGCTATCGTACATCCACGTTGATGGAGACTTCAACCCACGAAGGGTAACGGTTTTGCGAGTCCATGGAGGGCTCCACCCACGAAGGGTCCATGAAGAAGCAACCTTGTCTATCCCACCATGGCCATCGCACACAAAGGACTTGCCTCACTCGGGTAGATCTTCACGAAGTAGGCGATCTCCTTGCCCTTACAAACTTCTTGGTTAAACTCCACAATCTTGTCAGAGGCTCCCAAGCGACACCTAACCAATCTAAGAGACACCACTCTCCAAAAGGTAATAGATGTTGTGTTGATGATGAACTCCTTGCTCTTGTGCTTCAACTGATAGTCTCCCCAACACTCAACTCTCTCTCACAGATTTGGATATGGTGGAACGATGATTTGAGTGGAAAGCAACTTGGGGAAGGCTAGAAATCAAGACTCTTGTGGTAGGCTTGGTATATGTTGATTTGAACACATGAGTAGGTGATTCTCTCTCAGAAAATGTATGCTGGAAGTGTAGGCATGTTCTGATGGCTCTCTCACATATAGAGAAGGGGGTGGAGGGGTATATATAGCCTCCACACAAAATCCAACCGTTACACACATTTGACCCAACTCGGTCAGACCGAATAGAATAACTCGGTGAGACCGATTTAGTTCAAAATGTGAACGTTAGGAATCTCGGTGGGACCGACTGGAACAACTCGATGGGACCGATGTGCTAGGGCTTAGGGCAAAGATCAACTCGGTGGCACCAATTGCATCAACTCGGTGAGACTGAAGTGAAGCAATAAGGCAACAGAGAAGATGTCAAGCCAACTCGGTGTGACCGATCACAATTTTGGTGAGACCGAAACAATTGCAACAGGCAACAGAGAGTTTGCAAGGCCATCTCAGTGAGACCGAGATCCGTATCGGTGTGACCAAACTGTTAGGGTTTTTAGCAGTGGCTATGTCATATGAACTCGGTGGCTCCAGATGGAATGGATCGGTGGGGCCGAGTTGGAGTTTAGGGTTTTGACATATTTGGAATGAGAAAGTGGCTGAGGGTTTTGGAGCAATATCACTAAGCATTTGAGCAAGCAAGCCATTAAGCAACACCTCATCCCCTTTTAGTAGTATTAGCTTTCCTATGGACTCAGTGTGATCTTGGATCACTAAAATAAAAATGAAGAGTCTTGAGCTTTTGCCAATATGTGTCCTTAGCATTTTGAGGGGTCCACATCTCTAGTCCATGCCATGCCATTCATTGAACTTTCTGAAATATTAAACTTGAATGGATATTAGTTCAATGAGCTATATGTTGTTATGAATTACCAAAACCACCCGGGGATTAGATGCACTTTCAATCTCCCCCTTTTTGGTAATTGATGACAACATATAGATCAAAGCTTCGACAAATGATAATATGAATGAAATACATCGTCGCTTTGAGAAGTATGTGATAAGCAAGAGCCCCCCCTAAATTTGTGCATTATTTAAAATTTGCGTTTGAATGCAAATGCATAATCGATTAGAATCATGGGTCACTCTTCCATGTCACATACATCTTGGTGGAGCGCACAAAATGATAAGAATAGGATAACATGCACTCATCACCAAGGATAAAAGTGATTGATCATACACAAACATTCATAGAGATAATCATTAAGCATAATGTGATCAAACACATGATCACATAAGTATCTCACGAGCATAACACACAAGTAGCATAAGTAGCAATAACCAACCAAAGTAGCAAGGCAAATAAAAACCAACAAAAGCAAAAAACACTTTCTCTCGAAGCCTATGATCTATACACTTTCTCCCCCTTTGGCAACAAGTTACCAAAAAGTTTGAAAATGTATAGTGCTATGCGGCACTCTAGGCACCATCTCCGGGAGCTCCTGAAGGGGTCTTCTGGCTTGTAGCTCCAGTGTGCGTAGACAGCATGGAGAGGACTCCATCTGCAAATGCTTCAACTAAAGTCCGTGGAGCTGGTGGAGTAGATACTAGAGGAGCAACTGTAGCTATGGTGGTAGGAGTAGAATGAGCAGGCCTCAACTGCTACTGGCTCAGCAGAAGACCTCTGTGCCCTTGGCACTGTTTGGAACCTGTCTGTAGTGGGTCTATCATCATTGTCCTCAGCATCATCCCTCAGCTTCTCCACTATGGTCTGAATCTCTGTGACCTTCACATCTAGGTCATATATCTTGCTCTCAAGAATCCTCTAGAGACTTTCCTGATTCTGAGTCAAGGTGGCCAAGCTCTTCTCAACCCTCATGGTAGCCTCTAGCAGATATGTGAGCTGATCTTGCTTGGACTTGAGATTCACCATTGAAGCATCTGGAGCAGTTGCTGCTTTTGTTGCTTTTGCAGCCTTTGCCTTCTCAATCTTCTCCTGGGCCTCTACAGATGTAGGATGTGATGCATCCATGACAACTTCATTGTCCTCAAAATCAGGCCTAAGAGGTAGATGCTCTTTGTCAAGGAGATATGTCCCATTTCCAACCTTGGAGTTGATCAACATCTGAATGTGTGGGGCATATCCACAAGACCTCTTCTTGTCAGCTGCTGTCCTCTTGAATGTCTCATCTATCAAGTTCATGACTTTGAATTTTTGGAGAATATCAAACAAGTGTAGCAAGTTGATGGAATGACCACGTATCATTCTATGATCTCCTAACTTCGGCAACAGAGTATGCCTCAAGATGGTGTTCATGGAGTTCAGTCCACCAAGCAGGTAATAGATAGATCCAAGCTTGTGAGTCTCCAGAGCTGCATCAGGAATAGGCTTATACATGTTAGCCATGGAGTTGTGATCCTTCATGGGTTTGCCATAAACATCAATGTCATTTTCATCTTCCTTTGGAGCTTTGATGGGCTCTGCCCATTCAGAGATTGATGACTGGTACCTGGTTCCCTCAGTCATCCAGACAATCTTCCCATCTGGGTAAAAGTGGGCAGTGGAGTAGAACTGCATAATCATCTCATCATTCCATTTTGTCAGTTCTTGTCCAACAAATGTATCAACTCCATTCAGCCTGAAGCTCTCATGAACATGGGGAAAATAGTCTTCATTGTCATCAATGTATTCCCAATCAACCCATTTCATATCATAGACTATGGGCTTCTTGTCCAGCAGCCCAGTCTCATAGAAGTCCTGCTGTTCTATGGTATGGAAACGATAGTCCACAGCAGTCCTCCTCCTTGTGGCATATGGATCAGTCTTCCTCCATTGTCTCAAACCTGCATCTTTTCTCAACTTCATGTTTTCAGCCACAGGATGATCATCATTATGATTTGGGATCTTAGGCTTCAATTTCCTGAGCACTAGTGGCTCATCATCCTCTTGGACCTCAGGCACTAGGGCCTTGTTCTTCTCTACAGCTGGGATATTCCTTGTGGATCTCTTTGGAGCAGTTGACTTGGGTGTAGCAGGTGGAGGTTTTGTCTTGGGCTTGGAAGGAGCAGCACCAGTCTTGATAGCATCACCCATCAGCTTTTGATACTTGGCAGGTGGTGCAACAGCTTCTTCCTCCTCCTCTTCATCCTCATAAGAATCTCTCATCATGGAAGGTCTTCCAATAACTCTGGCAATGGTCTTCCTGACCCTTTCCTTCCTTTTCTTCTTTCCACCAGTAGCTTCATCTTCTTCTCTAGGCTCAAGTGTGAATTCCATAGTCTCATGGGCAGCAGTTGATTTTATGGCTTTGGACATTGGAACTCTCTTGGCAGGAGCTTTATTGTGTAGGCCTGGCTTGGTGGTGGCAGCAGCACCAACATATTCCTTCTTGACCACTTTCTTCTTGGAAGTCACTTCTTCCTCAACCACAAAGTCCTCATCTTCACTGTCAGAATTTTTCTTATTCCTCTGTCTGGTAGCAGCTTTTGGCAAGTTGCTAGGGGTGCTTCTACTACCCTCGTCATAGCTGCTATTGGGACTAGTGCCCTCACTGAGGTTGACTTGCTCCTCTGACCTGTTCTGACTATCACTGGCCTCAGACATCTCTGCAACTGACCCTGTGAATAGATGTATGTAGGTAGAGTAGGATGAGCATCACAAAAGACAGCTGGTTTTTGCAAAAAATGATTCAAAATCTTAACTTTAGTTTTCTGCAGAAAGCATTTCGGAGCTACCGATTTGATAATCTCGGTGACACCGAAGCACTTAACAGAGCCTAAACATGCTGTTTCGGTCAGACCGAGTTGTAGTTCGGTGACTCTGAGATGCTAGGGTTTCACTGAGATATTGCTTTCGGTCTCACCGATCAGTATGTTTCGGTCAGACCGAGTTGTACATAGTACAATGGCGTGAGCCAATCGGTGGGACCGAAAACTTCAATTCGGTTGGTCCGAGATGAGTTCGGTGGAAACCTAACCCTAAGATTTTGCATCAAAACTAATCTAGAGGAATTTTTGTGTGGATAGGAAGCTTTCAATCATGGAAATAATACAGGCATTTACTTTGTGCATTGAATCGGAGAAAGGAAATTGCACAAAGGGGCCGAACCATACCCTAACTTGGTGATGGTTCGCTACGGCGGCAACGACGGAGGTGATTCCCGTTGACGGCGGCGGAGACCCGCGATGACGGCGCATAGGTGGAGACGACGACGATCCAGAGACCAAGAGTGGCAGCAATGTGGGGGGGGGGGGGGGGGGGGGGGGGGGGGGCGGGCTCGAGTGTTTGAAGAAATTTCCAAACGTCGGGCCGCAGTATTTATACCCATTAGCTGTCGGTGGCGCCGAGTGGAACGGTTCAGTGGCACCGAGATGCAAAACCCCCAGGCACGCCCTGGTGGGTTGTGCTCCCCTCGGAGCACCCCCCAGGTGCTTCCGGCCCACAGGATGTCTTCTGGTCCAAAAAAATCCACAAAAAGTTTCGCTGCATTTGGACTCCATTTGGTATTGATTTCCTGCGATGTAAAAAACATGCAGAAAACAGCAACTGGCACTGGGCACTATGTCAATAGGTTAGTACCAAAAAATGATATAAAATGACTGTAAAACATCCAAGAATGATAATATAACAACATGGAACAATAAAAAATTATAGATACGTTGGAGACGTATCAAGGAGTGAACACGGCGGCGGAGGCAGGAGATAACGTTGTAAAGGTTTTTGGAATCGATGGGACTAAGGCGTTCCCAGGGAGTTTGGATTCCCCACTTGTATGTGTCTACACGACCAATGCCTAAGCATAATTTCTAATTCGGACTCCTAAACCGCTTTATTTGTTTCTACAAGTGGGCGGAGCTAAGTACGGATACATGCATACATGCAGCAGCCCTGGCCTGTATCCCATATGCCACTACCATTCATCCCCACTCCGTTTACCGAATGGTGATTAAGGGTTTCCCCATGAACACAGCTAAAGCGGTCTCCGTTCGTCCTCTATGATCTGGGAAGGAGGGATATAAGCACTATCGCTACTGACCCCCGCTTCCCACCTTCACACCAGTAGTAATAACCTTCCATACAAAGGACGCATGTGTCAACATCAAGAAGACCATTAACATAAACATATAATAGGATATCAAATCCTATCATCATTCAATCGTAAACATACTAGGATTCCTCCATATCCCCAGAACTAGGGAAACTACTTGCACATCGAGGGCATAAACCTCGTAGAGTGAATCAGGGTGAACATGGTAATAACTTCTAAATAATACAAAGATGAATCGACACCAACTATGTATTACAAAGAGATGGGGATGGGATAGTGATGATGAAGACGGGTGTGGATGGTGCCCTCTCGATGCGGCCATGCGGCTACGGAGTCCCTTGATCAATCCCCGCTCTGGAATCCTTCCGGAGGCTAGAGTTCTTCCTTCTGGATGAGTTTTTGGTGGCTATAGGCGTGTGCTCAGATACGATTGCACAGGGGTGAAGTAGTCGACCAGGAGGTGGTGGCGGCGAGCAGTATGATCAGTGGTTTGACTACTCATGCTCATACCTGATATGTCCCAAATGTATCTAAATTTTGATTATTCCTTGCTATTATATTACCAATCTTGTATACTTTATATGACATTTTATATCAATTTTGTGGACTAACCTATTAACTTAGTGCCTAGTGCTAGTTCCTATTTTTTTGCTTGTTTCTTTATTTCGCAGAACAAACCATACCAAACAAAGTCCAAACACGATGAAAATTATAGTGATTGTTTTGGACCAGAAGAGACCTAGAAGCTTCGGTGAGAGATCATAAGATGCACGAGGGAGCGACAAGCTCAAGGGGCACCCCCCTGGGGATGCCATCAACACTTGTGGGGCCTAGGTGGCTCTGTTTGACCTAATCTAAGGCCTATAAATTTCCTAAAATCCAGAAAGCCCCGAAGCGAGACCCGAAACAATTTTATTGCCACCGCAAGCCTCTCTTCTTCCACGATCCCATCTGGAGGCCTTTTCTGGTACTCTGCAGGAAGGGGAAACCATTGGGGAGGCAATCTTCATCGACCTTTCTACCTAAATTATTATGTGTGAGTAGTTCCCAAAGGACCTACGGGTCCAAGGTAGTAGCTAGATGGCTTTCTTACTCTCATTTTGATCTTCAATACAATGATCTCTTCGGAGATCTATTCGATGTAATTCTCACGATGTGTTTTTTGGGATCCGATGAATTGTGGGTTTATGATCAAATTATTCATTGAAAGTATTTGAGTTTTTCTAAGATATATTTTTCTGTGATTTTCTAGCCATGTATTTCTCTCTAATCTAACTATCTCTTTTGGCCAATGAGATCAATTTATCTTTAGTGAGAGAGGTGCTTGGTAGCAGGTTCAATCTTGCGGTGTCCTTACCTTTGGGAAACGTAGTAGAAAACAAAAATTTCGTGCCTACAAACACCCAACATCAATATGAAGATGCATAATGGGTTGGGATCACGACCGTTATCGTCACAGAGTTGCAGCGGAAGAAGAACATGTCGGTGTAGATCGTACTTGGAGTTCCTCAAACCATAGATGGACGATCCCTCGTACCGCCCACAAATAGTCCCTTGAACCGAAGACCAGAAGTACAACCTCTCTACTTGGTTGCAAGAGTGTAGCCTTCATGATTCGGTAGCGCTTCACCGTCCAGAGCTAATCATCGCCAGAGAATTAAAGGGAGGAGATTAGAACCACACTGGGCTTCTAATTATGAGGACAAGAGGATTACTCACGCTCTAACTAGTCAACTAGGACCAACTATTACATGAACTAGAAGAACTAGAGGAGGCTCCAAAACTTGTGTGTTCAATTGTGGCCAATACCTCAAGTATATATAGGTTAGAGGGGGAGATGAGGGCTGCCACCAAGGAGGAAAGCCTCCTTGTGGTGCCATCCCAAGGGGGGAGGAGTTGGCCTCGTCCCCTAGTAGGATTCGCCCCCCCCCCCCCCCAAGGAAAGGGGGCGCCTCCTCCACTTGGGCCTTCGTGGCCCAAGTTGGCTTCCACCTCTTGGGCTTTTAAGGCCCGTTGATATTTAATATTTAAATTAAATATAAAATGTTCTAAATACTTCTGGACCATTATATATATATATATATCACTATTGCAGGATGCTGCTAACGCGACACTACAATCAGAGACCCTTCGACGAAACTGTGTGCGATGCATTAATCGCAAACGGTGATGTAAAAAAACCATCAAAAAAGATGGAAAATGTTTGCGATGGTGGATACATCAAACACGGTTCAGATTTTAGATGCGTGTGCGATGCGGGGCATACGATTGATACATATGAACTGTTTGCGATGAGACAGAACAACAGAAACGGGTAGCCAGATCAAGGTGTGTGTGCGATATATGGCATATAGTTTAGTCGGATAAACTGTTTGTGATGAGGCGGAACAACAGAAACGGGTAGCCAGATGAAGGTGTGTGCGATATACGGCATACAGTTCACTCGAATGAACTATTTGTGATTAGGTAACACAAAAGAAACGGTCAGCCCGATGAATGTGTGTGCGATATATGGTATATAGTTCACTCGGATGAACTGTTTGCGTTGAGCCAAGAGAACAAAAACGGTTCAACTTAACAAGATGTGTGTGATACACGACAAACAAGCCTGCAATCGGAAATGTGTAGGAAGAACGATAACAACATAGACGATTCCTGTTAACAAGCCGTGTGTGTTGTGAGCAAACGATTGCTGGTATACAATTGTGAGTGATTGATGAAAACATCACCGACGGGTTCCATTGTTTAGACCGTGTGCGATGTGATTTTCTCTGTCCGCACAACATCTACACTCTGTCTACAGAGCATCAACATATATACTTAAAAAGACAACATTGCATAACCAAATTAAGCATACAATTACACAAGTGACCACACACATAACATTTCCACACACCAAAGTAAGCAATTACATGCATACTAAACTAGGAGAAACGAGGATCTAATCATCTACTTCTTGTTGCGATGACGCTTGCCATTTCTCTGCTTCCGGCTGGATCCCTGGCCGTTTTGGGGAAGGAGGCACTTCCTCATGTCAACGATCCGCCTGTACATCTCGTAGCTCGTGTACGCCTCCTTGGCCGCGTACACGACGTGAGCTTTGTCGAGTTCTCCATCCAGGCCGAGTGCCAGGCATGCTTGTCCTTGTTGCAGGAATCCTTCATGTCTCTGTAGTAGGGATCGATGATGACCTCAGCGAGGTGAACCAGTGAGTCCTTCTCATGCTCATTGCTGCCCCAGATCTTGTATTGGCCCTGGATGTCGACAAGATTCTGGCAGGCGATACCCGAATTCTTGAGCACCTTTACATCGTTGGTGATGTCCACCGTAGCGAACATGTAGTGGGGGCAATTGACAAACCTTGTGAAATGCTCGCAAGGCCTTGTGGCTAAGCAGTAGTGGTAGACAAGGACGTGATTGCGCATGCACATCTGGGCAACGGCGACCTTGGGACAAGACCCGGCACGAGCGCGGGTGTACTCGAGGTCCAACCCGACCACCTTGTACTTCTCCTCAGCAAGCAATAGCTCCATGATGTGGATGGAGTGCTCCACCCAGACTGGGTAGTTGGTGTACACCACCAAGAGCTCTGTGAACCTTCTGTGGGTGTCCACCACAGCATGCATGGTGAACTGCTGCTCGTCGTCGGCAGCCACTCAGAGCACCATTGGAGCCGCGCATGATTCCCTCTAAGAATTTGTCATGGTGGGTGTGCTTCTTGCAATAGTGGGGCGCGATCGAAAGGTTGAAGAGACACAAGGGTTAAATGGCCGCTGTAATAAATGGGGGCCGGCCGGCCTATAATCATCATGTCTTGTCACCGCGTTCATAGCGGAGGATTTCAGTGCATGCTTGAGAACACCGCACGTGTTTTGTTTGACCACGCATGGGCTTGAAGAGGCGCCAAATGTATCATTGGTGAGCCTGTTCCCACGCAACCATGCAGTTTATCATGCAAGCTTCCCGCCAGGCTAGTTTGGCCATGCGTCGGCTAGAAGAGGGACAAATCATGGGCGTTTATTGGCAAAAAGCTTTGTAAAAAACGAAGTGTGTGGAATGACTTCGATCATAAGTTTACTTGTGGGTGATGAGGTCAAAGTTACACAGAAGGGTGATGATGGACACTCGAGTGCGATAATTAATTCTGCGCTCTATAGGGCACACAGTTGAAGAAACCAACTGTCTGCAATAATGTCGAAGGTCGCAGTCGAGTTAGCTATACAGATCATGTGCTATGAGATCGACAAGGTAAACACATTCGAGAATGGTTAATAAAATCTAAGTCCATTGCATATTATGGTCAAAATAGTGCTACCAATATACGAGTCTCATACGATGCCATTTCAACGATTGTACCACAAAAGCTTGAAATATTACAAGGTTCAAATTCCAGAGTTATATGGCTCAAATTCGAAGATTACAAGGTTTAAACTGGTATTAGAAATGAAATTCAGCTCATCAGCTGCAAACACCCACGCTGATCCGCTGAACATGGATATAAGAGAGGTTCAAACTAATATTACCACTTGTAAGGCTGGTTTCGAAACCTCATAATTTTTGCAAAGGGGTCGGCCACTGAGAAGTCATGTATGGGGTTGACACGATGACTTCTGATTACTCTGTCATCTGAAGTTCCAAAATGAAATTCAGCGTTTTTGGAGCCTATTCCATTCTGCAGCAGCCGCCGGCGCTGATCAACAAACCATTCATTTTTGCAAAATAAATATAGGGCAAACCTCATTATCTTTAGCACCCTTGCTCTGACAACAAAGAACCTGGTGAATATAATCTCCGGTAAGGTCCCTTGGTAGGAGTTCAAAGTAATTTCTGAGAGATGCAGATCTAGGCATTCGACGTGATTGTTATATTGTATCACATTATCCACCACTGGGCCTAATCTTATCTGCAAAAGAAGAAAACATGTTAGTGCCTACATGCAGTTTTGAACACTACTACAGGCCTATTTGGTTTGCAGGATTTGTAAAATGCACTAACGTGCCATCTTTGATCCGACATGATTAACATGGGCATTTGATTACAATCTTGAAAAATGTAGCCTTCTTCAAAATAGGTTGGAGTGGATGAAATGTTCCCTAAGAAAACTAGTACAGATGAATCCAAAGGAGAAATGCTTATGGATTGTAACCATATGGATCAAGCAACCAATATGGGGGGGAAAACATGTATGTATTGAAATCCTCCAAAAATCCTTCAGAAATCGTAGTACATTATCATTGCAAACTTGGAAACCCTTATGGTTAACATTTAACAGGAAATGAACATCACCTCGATATATAGCTTCTCCAGGCACGGAAAACATCTCACAAAACTGACAACTTGGTCCAGGTTGTGGCCGATAGATTCTAGTGCCAAGACCTTCACTGTGCGCAGTTTCGGGGTCAAGCTTGTCGGAATCATTTTCTGGATGACAGACGAACATACATCTTCAAAATTAGAAATAATGTTAATTTCTAGAAGGAGAGGTAGAAGGCGGATGTTGTACCTGTACGGGTGTGGATGCAATAATAAGTTCAGAGTATTTGTCAGACGAGTAGCCCACCACTATCAATTTCGGCGCAGAAATGACATTGATTCTTGTTGGACCTTCTTGATCAACTACAAGTAATCTCTCAAGTGAATGTGTGTCCTGAATGACCATACCGCGGTACACATCTTGTGATGTCTTCTTGTAGCACTAGCAACACACATAAATAGTCCGGAGAGTCATGGAGGTGATGTGGAAGCTACTCAACCCATTGATCGCCTGAAGACGAAGTTACTTGAGTGCAGTACAGTCACGAAGCAGGCGCTCCATGTCACCGTTTGGGAGGAAGACGGCAACGAGGTCGAGGTGCGTCAGTCATGGTAGTATAAGAGCGGGCGCGTCATTAAGGGGGGATGGCAGTTCCTGAACTTGGCGACGCGCAGCGTGGGCGTGAGGCGGAGCGCGGACGTTGGCAGCAAGCGCATATGCCCATCATCAAAAGTGAGCTCCTCGAGTTGATCTAGGGCGGGGGATCGGAACCAGTCGTCAAGCTTGGCTCGGTCCTTGCCATTGGAAAGGAACTTGCCCATGCTAAGGCCTCTGGTTGGGCCAGGGTGACTGCCGAGGATCCGGGAGAATGCATTAAGGCTTTTGCAATAGCCATGGCAGAGCTCATGGGTGTCGATGAGGTCGAGAGGGGTGGAGTGCCATAGGGGGCACCACCACGGTGAAAGGACGGTTGTCCACGCCCCATATTTGATTGGGAGGAGGGAGATGATGACTATCAACATATCATCGGGGAGGCTGCTGATGTAGTCTAGGCCTGCTGGAGTCGCTTGCGGTTCTTGCTCGACCCGCCTCCGCTTGTTGGCAGCTCCGTTCTCCACCTCCGAAGTCTCCTCATCAGCGGCGCTTTCTGATAGAAGTGGGAGTACAGGGAACATTTAGTTAAAACAGGGCAATAGAAAAGTGTATTGGTAACTAGAAGTTAGTAGGTAGGAATAGAGTAAGAAAATGGAATAACAATTGGTTGCTTAAATACTACACAATTCCTTTGATATTGCTGGGTAAGTCGACATGCAGATACTTGAAAAGAACACTTACTTCGAACAATGTCTGGACAGATGATATCGTCGGGGAAGTTAGCATATATCTCATGACCAGGCTCTTTTATGTGCAGTGCAATTTTAGTGCCAACTTTCAGTACATAAAACTTAGAAATTTCTGTCCAAAGACCCCTGCCAAAATAGGAGTGACCACGTTCATCAAGTCTTACAGTAGCAACAATTGTAAATCCATGGTTTGTGTTCAGTATGACGTCCCTGTAGTCTTGATTTATGTAAAGGGAAAAATTGTGTACTACAGATTCTGTTGCATAGCAAGGGACGCGCTGCAGAAAATGGTAGGATTGTGAAAGAATATGGTAAGATGCAAATATGGGCGAAATTGAAAGAAATGTACAGCAGTTGAAATCAAAGGACAAAAATCTATAATTAAAAAGATAGGGTAACCATGATGTCATGGAAATATGAGAGTAATCGAAAGAACAATACATCATTAATTTGCCTAATATAGAAAGAAGAGGAAAAAATCCCCTTTGACTATATGCTGCATGTGGCACCTTTTATCCAAATGCAGCAATATATAGTATATGTTCAGGAAAGTAGGCCATGCCAACCGATTTAGGGTGAGATTGAACATACCGCGCGCATCCTCAAGTCATCTGGTACGGTGAGATGGAACTCCATGGATGTCTGGTTGAGGCCGCAAAGTCCTGATGTGTCCGCGCACTATACACTCTATGAATGAAAGAAAATCCTCAAATCAGCTCGAATAAAAATGAATTCACAGCGATTTTGGCCTGGTGATTAAAGGAGGCAGATGAACTGGGATACGAGATGAGATAATATCTCATTAAATTAGTTACCATGTTGTCCATGAGAAAAAACCCTCAATACGGCGGATTCCCAAATCGAACGGAGCTGGGTCGACCACGGGCAGCGTCGAGAAATTCGAAGGCAATAGGCGGTGGCAAGCAGAAGTGGCGAAATGCGATGGGGTTTGCTGGCAGCCTGGCGGCGGCGACAGGCATCGAGCTAAGTGGTTGCTGCGGCGATAGGCTGTGCCATGCAGAGTCTCGGAGGAGCTTGTGCAGGTGTGAATGGGGACCGGAGGGGGTGGCGGGCGGGGTGGGGGTTTTTGTGACATGGGGATGGTGAGGGTTTTCTTTTTTCTTTTTTGAATTGGGTGGTGAGGGTTTTTTGTCCCACAAAGAGTTTCGGAGGCAACGGTTTGCTAAAGCCAACCGTGTGCGATTGACGTAACAGGGAAAATGAAAGTCATTGCACATGGTTCCAATTTTTGGAACCGTGTGTGATTGACGTACTACCTCCGTCCTGGTTTATTGGTCCCCTTTGTAATTTGTGCCAAATTTTGACCAAAGATTTAACTAACAAATGTTTATGCATGTCACAAAAAATTATATCATTGAACACTATGTTCAAATACGCATCCAACGATATAATTTTGTTGACCTGCACTAACATTTTGTCAGTTAAATCTTTGGTCAAAATTTAACACAAATTACAAAGGGGACCAATAAACTAGGACGGAGGTAGATTCTATCAACCGAACTGATTGCATCCATATCTCACATTTAGACATAAGTAAACATAGATTAAACATACACAAACATAGATAATAAGCGTACACAAACTTAGTTCAACCATAAGTACATAGTTCAACCGTCATTAAGGCACTACACAGCCATACATAGTTCGATCCCACATCTCATCTCATCTGTTGGCACGATCCTGAAGCTTCTCCAAGTACACGGCATACGTGGCGTGCGCCACCCTGCGAGAATACTTCTGCTTGAAGGAGCCAATGGCTCGTCCTCTTGCATGCGCCAGAACATTTTGATACGCATGATGAAGCTTTTCGTTGGAAAATGGGCATCGAAAGCCGCCGTCCCAGGTCCTAATACGCCTGTTATGCATTCCTGCATAAAGCTCCCTGAGGATTTGCCTCTTGTACCTCCTCTGACCATCTTCATCCTCGCTGTCGACATCGTCAGACAGCACCTATACATATAGTAAACAAAATGTGGCGTCAAATTAATGTTTACAAACAAATCTCTAGCGAACATTTGGCAGTTGCCAAAAGTTGGCATCAAATCAATGTTTACATGCCGTAAAGTAGGATTAGGAATTTATGGCTATTTTTAGACATATCCAGAGATTATGGTTCAATTTTTAAGCACAATCGTCTATGTACAGACCAATCTTGAAGAAAATAATGGCACAAACATATATGTAGGTCATTCAAAATCAATTGTCAAGACCTGGCTATGAATTATTAGCACGAACACTAACCCTAGTCGGATTATTAGCAGAAATCATTTGCACAGATGAAACAACTAATCACTTATCACTTGTACCATTCAAACAATCAATACACTACAAGGATCTAACAAAACTTACTCAGATTTCATGGATTGGGAGAACATAACCATATGATTTCTATTCCAAAAAGGGGGAGGCAGGATGCAGGAGTAACCAGAGAAACCCTAGGATGCATTTGACACATAAATGGGTATAGATGACTAACCGGTTCTCCGTCGTCGTCGGAGTCGTTGCCCGAGTCGTCACCGGAGTCGGTGTGGACCTCCGGCTCCGGCTGTGGAAGCACGACGCCCTCGACGACGTCAGGGTGCAGCGATACCTCGCCGGTGGCAACGGCAACCTCTGTCTCCATCTCCACGCCGTGCTCCGGTGCTTCAACAGCCCCGGCATCGCCACTCCCTCTGATGGGGCGCTTCGGCGGCATCCTCATACACTGACGGCTTTGAGGACTAAGAGCGGTGTCGAGGATGCAAGCAGAGAGAGAGGATTGTGTGTGTGGCAAGGATGGGGGTGCGGCCGCTCGGGCGTGCCATTAATATGGAGTAGTGGGAGAGAGGCAAGCGGCGGTCAAACCGCTAGCTTGCCTCCCGGTGAGCCTGCGCACGGGACTGCTGGCATGCCTACCGTCATTTCACACAGCTACTCACACGCCTCCCGATGACACTGCACAGCGAGCACGCCTCCAGTGAATTCACACACCTGCACGCACGCCTCCCGGTCTGCCTGCGTGGCGGACTATTCGCATGCGTCCCGTCAACTCACGCCTGCTCGCACGGCACACGGGTCACGTGGCGGCATGTATATTGTTTTTCTATTTTGATGATTAGTGTTGCCGCTTTATTGCTTAACCGAAGCATGGCACGTATCCATTGTTAGTCTAACGCCCACGTTTCGGATAAATAATCCGTTTGCGATATTGGTTCCCAATTATTAATAATCTCCCATTTGTAAGAAGATAAAGATTACATCAAAACTGGTCTCAAATTTGACAAAAAAGTACAATGCCACTGTGTATTGGTATCCATATGACAACACGATAAGTTTCATGAATTTCAAATAAGTTTTGGATGTACTAGAATTTAAAAATCAAGATTCTCAATGTTTGAAATTTCTTGCACGGGGAGTAAACATGCACCCAGTGAGACACATGTGTTTTTCCAATCTATTTAGGTGCACTGTCATGTGTGCGTGTAGCTCAAATTTGATTTTTGCACATTATACCCCTAGAAAATCAATCAATGTACTAAAACGTCTTAATGATCTCTGGGTTTTTTTTTCAAAATTAAAACGTCCCTCATTTGGTAACATATGTTCACCGCGGGAAAATTTAACATGCATCGTAGTTGCGGTGGATGCACTTTGTGTGTGTGTGTGTGTGTGTGTGTGTGTGCGTGCGCGTCTAGGGGGGGTGGCTGGCAGTACACTACGAGTCGTGAGCCATCGTGTGGGTTGGCCGCTTTGTGAGGAAGGTGCCACATCAGAGTCATGATTTCGTTAATTAAAACATTACACAACCCTTTCATACATACATGTTTTGGCCACAAGCAGTCGGTGGTTGTCCTACACGACACTCACTCGCGTGTGACGCTTTCTGTGGGCCCGCGAGGTCGTCGTCCATCACTTTGACCAACAGCCGACAGAGAGGTTAATTTGACCAGCAAGGTAGAATCTTTTTTGTTTGTGTTATGGTGGGAGTATAAAGTACGCATCGAAGAGGTGGGAGGGGACTAGCATATATACTATACGTACGCGTCCGTGAACAAGTACACCTCACTCAGTGTCGGGACTTTTCGGTTTCCAAGGCACGTGCCACATCAAAGTTGTGAATTGGCTATTCAAACATCACACAACACCTCTTTGGGACACATGCATGCAGGCGGTGGTTATCCTAGGACACTCACGTGTGACGCTTCCATCTGGGGGCACGCGAGGTCATCGTCGATGCATGCTTCACTTTGACCTACATCGGGAGAGGTTAATTAATTTCACCATCAAGGAGGATTCTTTTTGGGTTGTATTATGGTAGGAGCATATAGTATGCATCGAAGAGGGGGAAGGGGACCATCATATGTAGTACGCATCATGAAACCTTGCTGTGTGTGGGGACTTCACAATTTTCGAGGCATGTGCCACATCAAAGTTGTGCATTTTGGGTATTCAAAATATATATGTTTGGCCCACATGCAAAGCGATGGTGTTTGTCCTCTCGCATCCATGTACTCACACGGTTATCAGCGATATCGATGCTTTCCATCACTACTTTGCCTGACAACGAGAGAGGTTAATTTGACTTAGGAGGGGATTATTATTTTTGTTTGTAATGCGGTATATAGGTCATGCTCTGGGATGACATGATACAGTTTGAGCACACACATGCGTGTGTATGCATGAATCCCTCCCATCGAGTCGAAGTGGCCAGTACCACGACATGTCATGAACCGAGCTCGCTCTGTGTGGGGCCTGTAGGATTTTTGACACACGCGCCACATCAATGTTGTGAATCGTATTCAAACATGCATGCACGCATCACCCTCCATACATATGCATGTAGTGGTTGTCTTCGAACGGTACACTCCCCCGCGTGGTTATCGGCGACAAGCCTATATATTCGTGGGCCCGCGTGGACATCCATGATCACTTTGACCGACAACAAGATAGGTTACCATGGCGGATTCTTCCTTGGGTTCGTGTTATCGTAGTATAGGTCATGGTGAGATTCAGACCTAATTAAGTTTGAGTGCATACTATGCATGCATGCATGCATGAATCCCCATCATCAGCTTGAAGAGTGGTGTGACATAC